>JBBDGP010001949.1:1345000-1735000 GCA_037952835.1 Lithobates septentrionalis
TATTACATTGTTATAAAAAATGAAATGGTTCAACTCACAATAATGCAGAATTAGTGGAAACCCCGAGCGTGTCACTTGCCACTGTCACCTGCCACACATTGCGGATTGTCACTTGCCACGTCACCTGTCACTAGATGCAGATTGTCACTTGCCACGTCGCCTGTCACCAGATGCAGATTGTTACTTGACACGTCACCTGTCACCAGATGCAGATTGTCACTTGCCACGTCCCATGCCACATGTTGCAGATTGTCACTTGCCACGTTCCATGCCACACGTTGCGGATTGTCACTTGCCTGCTATAATTGTCCCTTGCTGTGTCCCAGTGTCAGCTAGCAGATTACCAGCCAAGCAGCAGAGAGATGGTGTAATCTCTGCTGCCGCGGCTGCCTGCACACTGCACAGTGAGGGCGGCACTGCAGGAATGTAGGGCGGGTGCCGGGCGGTGAGAGATGATGTCATCTCTATGCTCCCCCACCCGCCGGCTCCCTGATTGGCCAGCAGCCCGCTCACACACTGTCACAGAGCCGCACAGTTGCTCAACAACCAAGCCTCCTGGTCAGCCCATAGAGCCGCCCATGCTCTCAGCCGCAGAGCCGCCCGCTGGCTCTCTCACCCGCTGCGACGCCTCAGCTGCGCTTTACCGCCGACAATGCCTCAGTGTGAAAGCAGCCTTAGGGAAAGTGGGAAGAGGGAAGAGGGAGCTGATAAGGGAGAAGAGCATCAAACAAAAAAAAAAAACAGACAAATAGGAATACCACAATAATGGCCTTAGGTTTGAGGGGAGACAGGAAAACAGTCCCTCCGACTCCAAGGAAGGAAAACAATAAACAATCAGACTATGTGGTTTATTTACTAAAGGCAAATCAACATTCCCCCGGCACAAAAAAAATCTTTTTCAAGCTTAGCAGATTTCAAAAAAGGCGCACTAATGCTGGCCATACACTATACGAAAAATCGGCCAAACCCATTTTCGAAAAACGAACGTTCGGCCGTGACCGCAAACGATTGTGCCATCATGTAATGACCGATAAATCGTTTGGTGGGCATAAATAAATACATTTTTGTTCATTTTTTTACATATACCTAGCGCAGACAGTTCGGACGGGAAACACATTAAACTTTCAATTTATCAATCGGCATAAAATTTCCAACCTTGTCCTTAGTTTTTTAGGCTTAAAAAACGTCCCAACGATTATCAATTTTGTGCCCATTAACTGGCCGAAAAAACGAACGAACGGTCTAAATGACCGATTGGCCAACATATCAATCCTATCCACTGAATGATGGTTAGTTCACAAGGCTAAATACAACCAGCACTATATTAGGACAAAGTTTGTTCGTTGCTGTTGCGTTTTAACCCTTAGTTCTCTACCTATATGCTATAAGGGATTACAAATAGTAATAGTTCCAAATTTCTTTGTAAAGTAAATTATTGTCACCTTTAAAAATGTATTTTATATCTCTGTGCAGCAGGTCTTCCTTCCAACATGCCTCACCTTGCTCTGTGTAGGGATGAGCCGAACACCCCCCGGTTCGGTTCGCACCAAAACCTGTGAACGGACCGAAAGTTTGCACGAACGTTAGAACCCCATTGACGTCTATGGGACTCGAACGTTCAAAATCAAAAGTGCTCATTTTAAAGGCTAATTTGCATGGTATTGTCCTAAAAAGGGTTTGGGGACCCGGGTCCTACCCCAGGGGACATGTATCAATGCAAAAAAAACTTTTAAAAACGGCCGTTTTTTCGGGAGCAGTGATTTTAATGATGCTTAAAGTAAAAAAAAAAAAAAAAGTGAAATATTCCTTTAAATATCGTACCTGGGGGGTGTCTATAGTATGCCTGTAAAGTGACAAGTGTTTCCCGTGTTTAGAACAGTCCCTGCACCAAATGTCATTTTCAAAGGAAAAAATCTCATTTAAAATTGCTTGCAGGTTTAATGTAATGTCGGGTCATGGCAATATGGATGAAAATCAGTGAGACAAACGGCATGGGTACCCCCCAGTCCATTACCAGGCCCTTTGGGTCTTGTATGGATATTAAGGGGAACCCCGCACCCAAATTAAAATAAGGAAAGGTGTGGGGCCACCAGGCCCTATATACTCTGAACAGCAGTATACAGGCGGTGCAAACAAGACAGGGACTGTAGGTTTGTTGTTAAGTAGAATCTCTTTGTAATTTTGAACGGGTACATTTTTAACGTGTTTAGCTCCAGCCAAAAAATCTTTTTTAAGCTTTTTGGAAAACATAGGGAAGGGTTATCACCCCTGTGACATTTGTTTTGCTGTCTTTCCTCCTCTTCAGAAGAGTTCACCTCACTTTTTGTCCCAATGAAAAATGTTTTTTGAAAATTTGTTTTTTTTTTTGTGGAACAAGGATTGGAAAGCATCAGTGGAAAGGAGAATTTTTTTTCCCATATTAACTCTTAAAGGAGAGAATTTCCCTTCCTAGGGGTAGATTTCATCTCACTTCCTGTTGTCTCCTTCTGTTTGCAAGTAGGAGTCGTTTGTAAGTTAGATGTTTTGAAAGTAGGGTCCTGCCCTATATACTCAGCAGACATTTGGGCCTTAGGTGTTGATGTGGCCACAACACTGTAAGCCCTCACAGGGCCCTGCTGTGAAATATTAGATCAAGAATTGTAATTACATGCCCCTGTTGAACAGGAGCTGAAAAATTAGGCCTTAGGCACTGGTGCTGGTGCCACAACACTGCAACCCCTCACAGACACTCTAGTTGGAACGCAGGAACGAGCCCTGCTGCAAAGTATTGCATCAAAAATTGTAATTACACGCCCCTGTTAGACAGGGGCAGAAAAATTGGGCCTTAGGCACTGGTGCTGGTGCCACAACACTGCAACCCCACACAGACACTCTAGTTGGAATGCAGGAACGAGCCCTGCTGCAAAGTATTGCATCAAAAATTGTAATTACACGCCCCTGTTAGACAGGGGCAGAAAAATTGGGCCTTAGGCACTGGTGCTGGTGCCACAACACTGCAACCCCTCACAGACACTCTAGTTGGAATGCAGGAACGAGCCCTGCTGCAAAGTATTACATCAAAAATTGTAATTACACGCCCCTGTTAAACAGGGGCTGAAAAATTGTGCCTTAGGCACTGGTGGTGGCGCCCAGAACCAAAAATGTTCTTACAAGCTATCAGCGTGATGATTGAGGAGGAAGAGGATAATTACTCAGGGATAGTCACTCAGCATCAGCATAGGCAGTCTTTGAAGGGATCTGAGATTTCAAAAAAAATTATTCGGTTACATCAGCATCAGGTGCTTGGTAGCTGGTGGTGATCCAAGACTGATTCATTTTTATGAAGGTCAGTCGATCGACCGAGTCGGTGGACAGACGCACCCTGTGATCGGTTACCACGCCTCCAGCAGCACTGAATGTGCGTTCCGAAAGAACGCTGGATGCAGGACAGGCCAGTAGCTCAATTGCATACTGTGCAAGCTCTGGCCAGTGATCCATCCTCAAGACCCAGTAACCCAGAGGATTTTCGGTGGGAAAGGTGTCCAAGTCTGATCTTGCCCCTAGGTATTCCTGCACCATGTAAAACAGACGCTGGCGATGGTTGCTGGAACCGATCATACCTTGGGGCTGCGGACCAAAAAATTGTCTGAACGCATCGGTCAGACGGCCACCTTCTCCACCGCTCCTTCTTTGACTGACCGAAGACTCAGCAACACGTTGTCCAGAAACAGGAGTTTGTAACCTCCCAGTCTCTGGGAACGCGTTGCACAGACCTTTCTGCAAGGCCTCCCGAAGATGTTTCATCCTCTGCTCCCTCTGCGATGGCAAGATAAGGTCCGCAACCTTACCCTTGTAAGGTGGATCAAGGAGGGTTGCCAGCCAGTATTGGTCCTTCTCCTTGATACCACGAATACGAGGATCCTTACGCAGGCTTTGCAGGATCAGGGAGGCCATGCAGCGTAGGTTTGCTGAGACATTCGGTCCGGAGTCCTCTGGGTCACTAAGGACGACAACGTCCGCAGCCACCTCCTCCCAGCCACGTACAAGTCCATGTGTTTCTTGGGACTGATCCCTTAAAGACTGCTGCTGATGCTGAGTGCCAGGCTCCACCTCCATACTGACACAATCTTCCTCCTCCTCCTCCTCCTCGTCCTCTTCCTGTGTGATCGGCGGGCACGCAGGAACACTGTCTGGATAAAGGGGGCCTTAAGAGCTAAGGAAGTCCTCCTCTTCCTGACTCTGTTCTGCCTCAAGTGCCCTGTCCATTATTCCACGCAGCGTGTGCTCCAACAGGTGGACAAGGGGGACAGTGTCACTGATGCATGCACTGTCACTGCTCACCATCCTCGTGGCCTCCTCGAATGGTGACAGGACAGTGCATGCATCCCTGATCATGGCCCACTGGCGTGGGAAAAAAAAACCAAGCTCCCCTGACCCTGTCCTGGTGCCATAGTCGCACAGGTACTCATTGATGGCCCTCTGCTGCGTGTGCAGCCGCTGCAGCATGGCCAACGTTGAGTTCCACCTGGTGGGCATGTCACAGATTAGGCGGTTCTTGGGCAGGTTAAACTCCTTTTGGAGGTCCGTCAGCCGAGCACTGGCATTATATGACCGGCGGAAATGCACACAGACTTTCCTGGCCTGCCTCAGGACATCCTGTAAGCCTGGGTACCTGCCCAAGAACCGCTGCACCACCAAGTTAAGGACGTGAGCCAAACAGGGCACATGGGTCATTTGTCCCTGTCGGAGGGCAGAGAGGAGGTTGGTGCCATTGTCGCAAACCACCATTCCTGCCTTAAGTTGGCGTGGCGTCAACCACCTCTGAACCTGCCCCTGCAGAGCTGACAGAACCTCTGCCCCAGTGTGGCTCCTGTCCCCCAAGCACACCAGCTCAAGCACCGCATGGCATCTTTTGGCCTGCGTACTTGCGTAGCCCCTTGAATGACTACGGAGCACCGCTGGTTCCGAGGAAGAGGCCATGGAGGAAGAAGAAGAGGAGGGGGTGGAGGAGAGAGGTGTGTCACAATCATTAGCATTTTGGAGGCGTGGTGGCGGAACAACCTCCAACACTACTGCACCTTGTCCTGCATCCTTCCCAGCTGCCAGCAGAGTCACCCAATGCGCCGTGAAACTTAGGTAACGTCCCTGTCCATGCCTGCTGGACCATGAGTCAGCGGTAATATGCACCTTACCACTGACCGCCCTGTCCAGCGAGGCATGGACATTGCCTTCCACATGCCGGTAGAGAGCCGGAATCGCCTTCCGTGAGAAAAAGTGGCGTTTGGGTACCTGCCACTGAGGAACCGCACATTCCACAAACTCACGGAAGGGGGCAGTCTACCAACTGAAAAGGCAGCAGTTGAAGTGCTAGCAATTTTTCCAAGCTAGCATTCAACCGCTGGGCATGTGGATGGCTGGGAGCAAACTTCTTTCGGCGGTGCAGCAGCTGGGGCAGGGAAATTTGCCTGGTACAATCTGACGTCGGTGTACCAAAAGCAGATTGCCCGCAAGTACTTGGCTGTGACACACCTAATTCTACACCTTCATTCCTCTCAGTGCAGGTCTCAGAGAGGACTGGAGGTCTAGTGGGGTTGGAAATCTCAGCTGATGAGGAGCAAGGAGAGGTCCTCTTTGTTCTTTGGTGTGGGTCTTTTAGATACGCTTGCCAACGAACTGCATGGCAGGTCAACATATGTCTGGTCAAGCATGTGGTACCCAAGCGGGAGATGTTTTGGCCACTTGAGACATATGTTGCAAATAGCAGCGGTGCGATCTGATGCACTCGTCTCAAAAAAGGCCCACACCAAAGAACTTTTTGAATAACGCGCAGAGACTGCAGCGCCCTGCACATGTGGAGCTTTGGGGTGTGATGCAGTCAATGTGCTGCCCTTAGGCTGGCCCCTGGAGGGCATCCTGCCTCGTTGGTGATGTGCCGCCTCCTCCTCCTCCTCCTCTCTCCTATCAGGCACCCACGTTGAGTCAGTGACCTCATCATCCCCTCCCTCCTCATCACTGGAGCAAACCTGGCAGTATGCTGCAGCAGGGGGAGCATGACTGCCAGATTGCTGTCCTTCTTGGGCACCCCCTCTGTCCGTGCTCATGTTACTGCCTTCATCGAGCTCAGTATCATCATCAGAGCTTTCCAAACGCTGGGCATCCTCCTGGAGCATGTACCCAACACTGTGGTCAAACAGTTCGAGGGACTCCTCAGGAGGACATGGTGGAGCTAGGGAAGAAGTCACTGATGACATTGAGCCGAGGGAAGAGGCCGCTGCTTTGCCAGACAAAGCACCCTGGGCATGGGTGAGAGAGGATGAGGAGGATGAGGACGGCTTGGTCATCCACTCGACCAAGTCTTCCGCATGTTGCGGCTCAACACGGCCAGCTGCCGAAAAAAAGGCCAAGCGTGTCCCATGGCCACGTGCTGATGAGGATGCACCGTCTCCACGACCAGCACTAGACACAGAGCCTGCTTGCTCTCTCTTATTGGCTTGTGACTGTCTGCCTCTCCTTCTTGGCCTTCCAGACATACTAATGGCCTGTAGCTGCACTAAGCTGGGATATATATATATATATATATATGTACTGATACTGCAGATAGCAAAATCAACTGCCTGCCTGTAGTATGAGAACATCACCAACCTTCTACAGGTAGCTTTAGCTGAACACTGTGAGGTGGACGCACCCCACTAACTTGTAGGTTTAGCTGAACACTGTGAGCAGGACGCACTGCACTATGTAAATAGTCTAGCTGCCTGACCGTGGTACTAATAGGATCAAAAGAACACCAGTAATTTTTTTCAGGTAGCTTTATATACTGTAACAAGACAAGCCTGCCTGTCAGTAGGAAGATAACAGGAACGGATCTAGCTGAACACTGTGAGCAGGACGCACTGCACTAAATGTAAATAGTCTAGCTGCCTGACCGTGGTACTAATAGGATCAAAAGAACACCAGTAATTTTCTTCAGGTAGCTTTATATACTGTAACAAGACAAGCCTGCCTGTCAGTAGGAAGATAACAGGAACGGATCTAGCTGAACACTGTGAGCAGGACGCACTGCACTAAATGTAAATAGTCTAGCTGCCTGACCGTGGTACTAATAGGATCAAAAGAACACCAGTAATTTTCTTCAGGTAGCTTTATATACTGTAACAAGACAAGCCTGCCTGTCAGTAGGAAGATAACAGGAACGGATCTAGCTGAACACTGTGAGCAGGACGCACTGCACTAAATGTAAATAGTCTAGCTGCCTGACCGAGGTACTAATAGGATCAAAAGAACACCAGTAATTTTCTTCAGGTAGCTTTATATACTGTAACAAGACAAGCCTGCCTGTCAGTAGGAAGATAACAGGAACGGATCTAGCTGAACACTGTGAGCAGGACGCACTGTACTAAATGTAAATAGTCTAGCTGCCTGACCGTGGTACTAATAGGATCAAAAGAACACCAGTAATTTTCTTCAGGTAGCTTTATATACTGTAACAAGACAAGCCTGCCTGTCAGTAGGAAGATAACAGGAACGGATCTAGCTGAACACTGTGAGCAGGACGCACTGCACTAAATGTAAATAGTCTAGCTGCCTGACCGTGGTACTAATAGGATCAAAAGAACACCAGTAATTTTCTTCAGGTAGCTTTATATACTGTAACAAGACAAGCCTGCCTGTCAGTAGGAAGATAACAGGAACGGATCTAGCTGAACACTGTGAGCAGGACGCACTGCACTAACTGTAAATAGTCTAGCTACCTGACCGTGGTGCTAATAGGATCAAAAGAACACCAGTAATTTTCTTCAGGTAGCTTTATATACTGTAACAAGACAAGCCTGCCTGTCAGTAGGAAGATAACAGGAACGGATCTAGCTGGACACTGTGAGCAGGACTCACTGCACTAAATGTAAATAGTCTAGCTGCCTGACCGTGGTACTGATAGGATCAAAAGAACACCAGTAATTTTCTTCAGGTAGCTTTATATATTGACGCACTGCACTAAATGTAAATAGTCTAGCTGCCTGACCGTGGTACTAATAGGATCAAAAGAACACCAGTAATTTTCTTCAGGTAGCTTTATATACTGTAACAAGACAAGCCTGCCTGTCAGTAGGAAGATAACAGGAACGGATCTAGCTGGACACTGTGAGCAGGACGCACTGCACTAAATGTAAATAGTCTAGCTGCCTGACCGTGGTACTAATAGGATCAAAAGAACACCAGTAATTTTCTTCAGGTAGCTTTATATATTGACGCACTGCACTAAATGTAAATAGTCTAGCTGCCTGACCGTGGTACTAATAGGATCAAAAGAACACCAGTAATTTTCTTCAGGTAGCTTTATATATTGTAACAAGACAAGCCTGCCTGTCAGTAGGAAGATAACAGGAACGGATCTAGCTGAACACTGTGAGCAGGACGCACTGCACTAAATGTAAATCGTCTAGCTGCCTGACCGTGGTACTAATAGGATCACAAGAACACCAGTAATTTTCTTTAGGTAGCTGTAAATACTATAACAAGACAAGCCTGCCTGTCAGTAGGAAGATAACAGGAACGGATCTAGCTGAACACTGTGAGCAGGACGCACTGCACTAAATGTAAATAGTCTAGCTGCCTGACCGTGGTACTAATAGGATCAAAAGAACACCAGTAATTTTCTTCAGGTAGCTTTATATACTGTAACAAGACAAGCCTGCCTGTCAGTAGGAAGATAACAGGAATGGATCTAGCTGAACACTGTGAGCAGGACGCACTGCACTAAATGTAAATAGTCTAGCTGCCTGACCGTGGTACTAATAGGATCAAAAGAACACCAGTAATTTTCTTCAGGTAGCTTTATATACTGTAACAAGACAAGCCTGCCTGTCAGTAGGAAGATAACAGGAACGGATCTAGCTGAACACTGTGAGCAGGACGCACTGCACTAAATGTAAATAGTCTAACTGCCTGACCCTGGTACTAATAGGATCAAAAGAACACCAGTAATTTTCTTTAGGTAGCTGTAAATACTGTAACAAGACAAGCCTGCCTGTCAGTAGGAAGATAACAGGAACGGATCTAGCTGAACACTGTGAGCAGGACGCACTGCACTAAATGTAAATAGTCTAGCTGCCTGACCGTGGTACTAATAGGATCAAAATAACACCAGTAATTTTCTTTAGGTAGCTGTAAATACTGTAACAAGACAAGCCTGCCTGTCAGTAGGAAGATAACAGGAACGGATCTAGCTGAACACTGTGAGCAGGACGCACTGCACTAAATGTAAATAGTCTAGAAGATAGAGGTAAATAGAAAACACCGCGCTAACCAGTAAAATGAATGAAAGCTGCTGCATACAGTTTGACAAAAACAACAAAATAGGCATATGGAAAAATGCAGCGCATGTACAAATGAATATAGGTCTTTAAAATGGTGAAACAGTCAAGAAATAACTAATTGACCACAGGTGCCTTGAAACACAAACGTCCATAGATGGATGTAAATGTCCAACCGCACAGGAGGTATAAGCACTCCAAGGGGTGGTGATGGTCTGATGGTTGTCAGAAAACACCTGGCATCATACAGCGACTTCCCAACCGAGAAACCGGGTCCCAATGGGTCATTCAGAGAAAGTGCAAAAAAAGCCTCTTACCAGATCCTGTGGATTCCCATGTCAGCGACAGGGAATCGCATGCGCAGTTTGTCACAAATGACGTGGAATGGGAGCTCAGGAATCGCCAATCTCTTGGATTGTGGTCTGTATGGATCTCGGCCGGCAACCGGATGGGTCCTCACAACGAACCGTCCTCACACCGAACCGTCCCAGCATGCATCAGAAGTTTCACAAACGGTCCCCCGAAAGGAGCAGTTGGAGGGACTGGATCTCATGCGGTAAATGTGGAAACAAAAAGAATGTGCCTCCACATGGTGCAGATAAAAAAAGGGTGTTTTTATTGACAAAAACGACCATACACAAATAAAAGCGTGATCACGGTGGATAAAAACAAATGGGCAACAAAGAGAGTGGTGTATGTACCCGACGCGTTTCGACCTAGGGGTCTTCAACAGGGGCATAGACCACTCACTCCAAGTTGCCAAATATATATAATAAAATTATTTAGAGAAGGACCAATCACAAGGGCTGAAAAACAGGAGATTGGATTGGGTGAATACAATCACATGACTTGCTTGAATGTCTAGACATAAAGATCATACACAATTTCTATATAAATAAATGAATGACATTAAGGTGAAGCTCAGGAGACTGTATAAAGGTCTACAAGCAGAAAAATATATCACTCTATGATCTCTCTAACAAAAATAAAGCATTTAAAGATTAAATGAAAACAGCACTCCTCTGCTGACAGTCCAGCAGAATGTACCGCCCTGTCAGCCAGAGGAGCCAATCCTCAATAAGAAGACAAAAGGTGTTAAATAAAGCTGACCAATAGGCCCCTATGTATGAGCCGGCCTCTATCCCTGAACGCCCACATGACCAGTCTGTGTAGGAAATGATGTCACGTCCGTGGGCGTGTCTGACGTCTCCCTCTCACATGACTCACTGGGCCAATCAGAGAGCAAACATCCCACTCAACTCTGCTGCACGTACAATCCGTACACCGCAGAGGGATGGGACTTAAATAAATACACCTAGCGTCCCGGCAATGCAATCCAGCAAGCAACGGACGCTGAATGAGACAAAACAGCATCTCTATGGTGTCTGTGTAAAAAAATGTGTTATGCAGCAGACCGGGACCCGATGACCCGGAAGTGTGCATAGAACTCCAGTGAGCCAGAAGTGTATTGGAAGTGGGGACAATTTCTATATAAATAAATGAATGACATTAAGGTGAAGCTCAGGAGACTGTATAAAGGTCTACAAGCAGAAAAATATAACACTCTATGATCTCTCTAACAAAAATAAAGCATTTAAAGATTAAATGAAAACAGCACTCCTCTGCTGACAGTCCGGCAGAATATACCGCCCTGTCAGCCAGAGGAGCAAATCCTCAATAAGAAGACAAAAGGTGTTAAATAAAGCTGACCAATAGGCCGCTATGTATGAGCCAGCCTCTATCCCTGAACGCCCACATGACCAGTCTGTGTAGGAAATGATGTCACGTCCGTGGGCGTGTCTGACGTCTCCCTCTCACATGACTCCCTGGGCCAATCAGAGAGCAAACATCCCACTCAACTCTGCTGTACGTACAATCCGTACACCGCAGAGGGATGGGACTTAAATAAATACACGTAGCGTCCCGGCAATGCAATCCAGCAAGCAACGGACGCTGAATGAGACAAAACACCATCTCTATGGTGTCTGTGTAAAAAAGTGTGTTATGCAGCAGACCGAGACCCGATGACCCGGAAGTGTGCATAGAACTCCAGTGAACCCGAAGTGTATTGGAAGTGGGGACACATATAGTGAAATATAATGTGTTGGGAAATGACTAGCTGAGGTGGAATCGCATAAATGTGTAAAAAAATACTGGAGTGACATGTGTGAATGTCTCTTAAGGTCCATGTGTGTTAGGTGGGACTGAAATAAAAAATTAAAAAATTGAAAAATTATGTGAACACAAAATCTCCAAAACGCACATTGTAAAATGTGTTAAAATGAATCTATATGTGGAGGGAATGTGTAGATTTGTAAAGTGACCCAAATATCTGATAGTTATCCCTATGATCACTTGACTGTAAAGAATCATCAGCATAGACCGAATGGGTCAATTTGGATTGGACCAATTTCAATTGGGTGAATAGATAACCCTCTAAGGTGCACCATATATAAACTGTGTACCAGCTTGTGAATATAGGTGAAAAAAAAGGGAGAGGGGGAGGGGGAAAAATGTTGGAATAATGAAAATAAAAAAATATATAAAAATGTTAATAAAGAGAGGGAGGGACATGCATAGAGATGTGGAAGGAATTTAGGATTGGTTGATAAAGGAGTTGAGGTCCCACTCCACGTTTAAACCTAACGGGAAATAGGACCTCAACTCCCATATCCAATAAGTCTCGAGGCGTGACACTCCTCGGAGGCGGGACTCACCTCTCCAATGTGGGACAAATTTGTCGATCACCTGGAATAAAGTCCCGGTAGGGTCTTTATTATGGTGTTCCAGATAATGCCGGGGTACTGTATGTTTGTCCTTGCCTTTCTTGATACCTGCCACATGTTCATTGACTCGTATAGAGAAAGTTCTGATGGTACGCCCAACATACTGTTTGTGGCAGGGGCAAGTAATGAGGTAGACAATGTATTGTGATGTACAAGTTGTGAAGTGTTTCATCTGGTAAGTGAGGGAGGTGACTGTGGATTGGAAAGTGGTACTTTTTTGTCTGCCTCGAATGTTGTGGAGGCAGACATTGCATCTACGGCAGGGGTAATAACCCTGACATTCCTGAAAAAATGAAACTCTTTTGGGGGGGTCTATTATATTCGGAGCAATCTGTCCTTGAATGGACCGTGCTCCCCTGAATACAACAGCCGCCCGTTCAGGAAGAACTGACCCCAGTAGATTATCATTTAAAAGTACCTTCCAGTGCTTTTTGAATATAGCTTTTACTTGTTTGGACTGAATGGAGTGAGTGGTAAAGAAAGCCCATTTGTGCATAGGTTCAGCTGTGGATTTGGGGCGTTCTGTCAAGGTGGATTCTCTATCAGTGGATAGTGCCCTATTGAGTTCCTCGTCTAGATGTCTGGGATCATAACCTTTTTCAATAAATCGATCTCTCAGAACTAGCGATTGTGACTGGAAATCAATAGCATTGGTACAGTTGCGTCGTAGTCTCAAAAATTGGCTACGGGGAACAGACTTGAGCCACTGCT
The DNA here is from genome assembly GCA_037952835.1 of Lithobates septentrionalis. Classification (NCBI taxonomy): domain Eukaryota; kingdom Metazoa; phylum Chordata; class Amphibia; order Anura; family Ranidae; genus Lithobates; species Lithobates septentrionalis. The sequence goes on from JBBDGP010001949.1 coordinate 1,357,788, forward strand.
CCTGATGGCAACTGTCAATGGGAATGAATCCGTTCCGGTCGGTGGCCTTGAAATACGTGCGGAACTCCAAATGTTTGTCCACCACAAATATTTCAAGGTCCAAAAAATGTACACTGGTAGAGCTGGCCTCATAGCTCAAAGATATTCCTCTATCATTAGAATTGAGACTAGTCATGAAACTGTCAAGTGATGTACGGTCAACATCCCATAGGAAGAGGATGTCGTCCATGTACCTGGCCCAGAGGATCAACTCGGATCTCTGGGCCGCATAGACGACATCCTCCTCCCACTGGGCCATGAAGAGGTTGGCGAGGCTGGGGGCAAACTTGGCCCCCATAGCCACGCCCCTCTTCTGTAGAAAAAATTGATTCTGGAACCAAAAATAATTGTGTTCCGTTGCAAATATGAGTAATTGCATAATAAAATTACGCTGAAGGGAAGGGAGCTTGTTGTCTCTAGATAGGTGTTTCTCCACCGCCTCAAAGCCCAAGTGATGTGGGATGCACGTATAAAGTGCCGCCACATCTGCTGTGACTAAAAGCATCCCTTCTGAAACTGAAACAGGTTCCAGTAATCTAATGGTGTCTCTAGTGTCCTTAAGATAGGACTGCGTAGAACGAACCAACGGTTGTAAATAAAAATCTACGTATTTACCAATACGGGCTGTGACTGAGTCAATCCCGCTGACAATAGGTCTGCCAGGGGGATTGACTGAGTCCTTATGGACTTTAGGAAGATAATAGATAGCTGGAATGCGTGGGACTTGTGGGACTAGAAAACTTTTTTCCTTTTTGTTTAAAATCCCTAGCGCATAACCTTCCTCAATAAGTTTGACCAGAGCCTTTTTGAAAGGTGTAGTGGGGTCCGTGGGAATAGGGCTGTAAGTGTTTGAATCGTTAAGGATTCTATACATCTCTTTAAGGTAATCGACCTTATCAAGAACTACAATCCCGCCCCCCTTATCCGCTGGGCGGATTATCAGGTTCTTTTTCTCACAAAGAGATCTGAGGCCGTTTTTTTGCACTTTCTCTGAATGACCCATTGGGACCCGGTTTCTCGGTTGGGAAGTCGCTGTATGATGCCAGGTGTTTTCTGACAACCATCAGACCATCACCACCCCTTGGAGTACTTATACCTCCTGTGCGGTTGGACATTTACATCCATCTATGGACGTTTGTGTTTCAAGGCACCTGTGGTCAATTAGTTATTTCTTGACTGTTTCACCATTTTAAAGACCTATATTCATTTGTACATGCGCTGCATTTTTCCATATGCCTATTTTGTTGTTTTTGTCAAACTGTATGCAGCAGCTTTCATTCATTTTACTGGTTAGCGCGGTGTTTTCTATTTACCTCTGACATTGTTTTTGACTTTTTCACACACCTGCAGCTTTCCCCCAATTTTCTATTGAGTTTTCACGCTCTCCTTCCTTATGGATGTGTTTGAATATAGGACTGCCAGGTCCCTCAATACTGAAGGTGTCTTTACCAACACTAATCCCAACTCTGAGATGAGTGGTATCTTTATCAGATTAAAAAATCTGATGATCAGCGAGCTACATCTCCAGTGGGACACAGCGTTCCTGGAACAGTACATCAAGGAACAGATGGTCCCCCGTGGCCTTAGATGGGACATTCATCCTCAACAGGACGAATTGGACCTTGAATCATGGTACAAGTATTTCAACGAGGTCGGTATTAAGTTACTGGGCTACCTTGTTGAAAAGAAGAGGATCAGGTTGTCCCTTATAGATACAGAAATTAAAGATTTGAGGGACAAACTGATTCCTTTCAAAACTTCCGCTGAATACATTGCACTTTCCAATAATTTAAGAAATGTTTTAGAAAAAGAAGAGAAGGACCAACGAAATAAAAAACAAAAAAAATACAATAGGGATTATACAGACTATACCACACATTCAGTTTTCAATTGGCAGAAGAAGCTCAACCCTTCTTCTTCCTCTGGTAACGGGGAACCTACCAATATGGAAACTTCTACAGCCACTATGACCCATACCGATAGAACGTTGGTATACCAACCAACATTCCAACCAACTACCAAAGAGGTCACGGTTAAGAAGCAAGGCCCTGAACAGCTTCCTTACCGACCACCTCGAGGTCCCCCTCCATTTCGGGGACCAAGGGGGAAAGACCCGGGGTGGAGAGGTCCACCCAGGGGACGCCCCACTGATCCACAACAGAGGAACAACACCAGGGGTCCTCCCCCACACTATGGTCCCCCTCAGGGCCACCACGGACCACAACATCCAAATCAGGAATATGGGTACCATACCCCTGTTCGGGTGACTAACCGTTTCACTCCCCTCAGAGAAAATACTCCTTATGAAACACATGGAGATACCTATGGCTATTCTGAGAGGGAGGAGGATTACTACCACAGATCTCCTTACAACTATAATCAAAATCAACCTGGCCCTAGTTACTCTTTGGATTTTCAGAGAACCATGGAGGGACATCTGGGATATACAGAAAGAAAAGAGGGTCCAGAGGGGGGAGGAGGGCACAATCCCAAAAGAAAAAGAACATAAAAGGAAAAGGTATCTTTAATTTGAGTTCGGCCACTCTGACGGAGGCAGAGAAATCTGTCCTTGACAGAGGACTCAAATTTGTTCCGCCCAAACCCCTTAACAAATTTTCCACCTTTTATTGACGTCCTCAAGTTCACACGTAAATTGAGCATACAAAGACACTTTCTGACCAAACCCCCTATGGGATTTAACAATAAGGGGATTTCATCCACTACAATCCCCCCGGCTCCAGCCAATACACATACAGGTTCTGAACCCGTAGATTCTAGCTTGTCTGATGTACAAGTTACACATTCAGGATTATCTAATCCATCTATATTTAACCCCCCAGGCTCTCTGGCTCCCTCCATACAGGTTTTTAAAAACCTTGTTCTGGGAGATCTGGACAAATTAAACAAACAGAAAAAACGTGTCTATATTCAATCAGACATAAAAAACGGCCTCAGATCTCTTTGTGAGAAAAAGAACCTGATAATCCGCCCAGCGGATAAGGGGGGCGGGATTGTAGTTCTTGATAAGGTCGATTACCTTAAAGAGATGTATAGAATCCTTAACGATTCAAACACTTACAGCCCTATTCCCACGGACCCCACTACACCTTTCAAAAAGGCTCTGGTCAAACTTATTGAGGAAGGTTATGCGCTAGGGATTTTAAACAAAAAGGAAAAAAGTTTTCTAGTCCCACAAGTCCCACGCATTCCAGCTATCTATTATCTTCCTAAAGTCCATAAGGACTCAGTCAATCCCCCTGGCAGACCTATTGTCAGCGGGATTGACTCAGTCACAGCCCGTATTGGTAAATACGTAGATTTTTATTTACAACCGTTGGTTCGTTCCACGCAGTCCTATCTTAAGGACACTAGAGACACCATTAGATTACTGGAACCTGTTTCAGTTTCAGAAGGGATGCTTTTAGTCACAGCAGATGTGGCGGCACTTTATACGTGCATCCCACATCACTTGGGCTTTGAGGCGGTGGAGAAACACCTATCTAGAGACAACAAGCTCCCTTCCCTTCAGCGTAATTTTATTATGCAATTACTCATATTTGCAACGGAACACAATTATTTTTGGTTCCAGAATCAATTTTTTCTACAGAAGAGGGGCGTGGCTATGGGGGCCAAGTTTGCCCCCAGCCTCGCCAACCTCTTCATGGCCCAGTGGGAGGAGGATGTCGTCTATGCGGCCCAGAGATCCGAGTTGATCCTCTGGGCCAGGTACATGGACGACATCCTCTTCCTATGGGATGGTGACCGTACATCACTTGACAGTTTCATGACTAGTCTCAATTCTAATGATAGAGGAATATCTTTGAGCTATGAGGCCAGCTCTACCAGTGTACATTTTTTGGACCTTGAAATATTTGTGGTGGACAAACATTTGGAGTTCCGCACGTATTTCAAGGCCACCGACCGGAACGGATTCATTCCCATTGACAGTTGCCATCAGGAGCAGTGGCTCAAGTCTGTTCCCCGTAGCCAATTTTTGAGACTACGACGCAACTGTACCAATGCTATTGATTTCCAGTCACAATCGCTAGTTCTGAGAGATCGATTTATTGAAAAAGGTTATGATCCCAGACATCTAGACGAGGAACTCAATAGGGCACTATCCACTGATAGAGAATCCACCTTGACAGAACGCCCCAAATCCACAGCTGAACCTATGCACAAATGGGCTTTCTTTACCACTCACTCCATTCAGTCCAAACAAGTAAAAGCTATATTCAAAAAGCACTGGAAGGTACTTTTAAATGATAATCTACTGGGGTCAGTTCTTCCTGAACGGGCGGCTGTTGTATTCAGGGGAGCACGGTCCATTCAAGGACAGATTGCTCCGAATATAATAGACCCCCCCAAAAGAGTTTCATTTTTTCAGGAATGTCAGGGTTATTACCCCTGCCGTAGATGCAATGTCTGCCTCCACAACATTCGAGGCAGACAAAAAAGTACCACTTTCCAATCCACAGTCACCTCCCTCACTTACCAGATGAAACACTTCACAACTTGTACATCACAATACATTGTCTACCTCATTACTTGCCCCTGCCACAAACAGTATGTTGGGCGTACCATCAGAACTTTCTCTATACGAGTCAATGAACATGTGGCAGGTATCAAGAAAGGCAAGGACAAACATACAGTACCCCGGCATTATCTGGAACACCATAATAAAGACCCTACCGGGACTTTATTCCAGGTGATCGACAAATTTGTCCCACATTGGAGAGGTGAGTCCCGCCTCCGAGGAGTGTCACGCCTCGAGACTTATTGGATATGGGAGTTGAGGTCCTATTTCCCGTTAGGTTTAAACGTGGAGTGGGACCTCAACTCCTTTATCAACCAATCCTAAATTCCTTCCACATCTCTATGCATGTCCCTCCCTCTCTTTATTAACATTTTTATATATTTTTTTATTTTCATTATTCCAACATTTTTTCCCCCTCCCCCTCTCCCTTTTTTTTCACCTATATTCACAAGCTGGTACACAGTTTATATATGGTGCACCTTAGAGGGTTATCTATTCACCCAATTGAAATTGGTCCAATCCAAATTGACCCATTCGGTCTATGCTGATGATTCTTTACAGTCAAGTGATCATAGGGATAACTATCAGATATTTGGGTCACTTTACAAATCTACACATTCCCTCCACATATAGATTCATTTTAACACATTTTACAATGTGCGTTTTGGAGATTTTGTGTTCACATAATTTTTCAATTTTTTAATTTTTTATTTCAGTCCCACCTAACACACATGGACCTTAAGAGACATTCACACATGTCACTCCAGTATTTTTTTACACATTTATGCGATTCCACCTCAGCTAGTCATTTCCCAACACATTATATTTCACTATATGTGTCCCCACTTCCAATACACTTCGGGTTCACTGGAGTTCTATGCACACTTCCGGGTCATCGGGTCCCGGTCTGCTGCATAACACATTTTTTTACACAGACACCATAGAGATGCTGTTTTGTCTCATTCAGCGTCCGTTGCTTGCTGGATTGCATTGCCGGGACGCTAGGTGTATTTATTTAAGTCCCATCCCTCTGCGGTGTACGGATTGTACGTGCAGCAGAGTTGAGTGGGATGTTTGCTCTCTGATTGGCCCAGTGAGTCATGTGAGAGGGAGACGTCAGACACGCCCACGGACGTGACATCATTTCCTACACAGACTGGTCATGTGGGCGTTCAGGGATAGAGGCCGGCTCATACATAGGGGCCTATTGGTCAGCTTTATTTAACACCTTTTGTCTTCTTATTGAGGATTGGCTCCTCTGGCTGACAGGGCGGTACATTCTGCTGGACTGTCAGCAGGGGAGTGCTGTTTTCATTTAATCTTTAAATGCTTTATTTTTGTTAGAGAGATCATAGAGTGATATATTTTTCTGCTTGTAGACCTTTATACAGTCTCCTGAGCTTCACCTTAATGTCATTCATTTATTTATATAGAAATTGTGTATGATCTTTATGTCTAGACATTCAAGCAAGTCATGTGATTGTATTCACCCAATCCAATCTCCTGTTTTTCAGCCCTTGTGATTGGTCCTTCTCTAAATAATTTTATTATATATATTTGGCAACTTGGAGTGAGTGGTCTATGCCCCTGTTGAAGACCCCTAGGTCGAAACGCGTCGGGTACATACACCACTCTCTTTGTTGCCCATTTGTTTTTATCCACCGTGATCACGCTTTTATTTGTGTATGGTCGTTTTTGTCAATAAAAACACCCTTTTTTATCTGCACCATGTGGAGGCACATTCTTTTTGTTTCCACATTTACCGCATGAGATCCAGTCCCTCCAACTGCTCCTTTCGGGGGACCGTTTGTGAAACTTCTGATGCATGCTGGGACGGTTCGGTGTGAGGACGGTTCGTTGTGAGGACCCATCCGGTTGCCGGCCGAGATCCATACAGACCACAATCCAAGAGATTGGCGATTCCTGAGCTCCCATTCCACGTCATTTGTGACAAACTGCGCATGCGATTCCCTGTCGCTGACATGGGAATCCACAGGATCTGGTAAGAGGCTTTTTTTGCACTTTCTCTGAATGACCCATTGGGACCCGGTTTCTCGGTTGGGAAGTCGCTGTATGATGCCAGGTGTTTTCTGACAACCATCAGACCATCACCACCCCTTGGAGTACTTATACCTCCTGTGCGGTTGGACATTTACATCCATCTATGGACGTTTGTGTTTCAAGGCACCTGTGGTCAATTAGTTATTTCTTGACTGTTTCACCATTTTAAAGACCTATATTCATTTGTACATGCGCTGCATTTTTCCATATGCCTAGTCTAGAAGATAACAGGAACGGATCTAGCTAAACTGAATACAGTGTATATATATATATATGCAACACCTGGGATGCATATATATACACAATACACTTTAAGTGCAGCTAACTGACTGACTGTCCTGCCTAATCTAGCTAACTCAAATGAAATGACACTGTCTCTCTCTCTCTCTAAGCACACCGGAACACACTGCACAGGGCCGCCGTGCAGGCGGCCTTATATAGTGTGGGGCGTGTACTAAATCCCCTGAGCCATAATTGGCCAAAGCCTCCTTGGCTTTGGCCAATTACGGCTCTCTGTTCAGGCGGCGCTGTGATTGGCCAAGCATGCGGGTCATAGTGCATGCTTGGCCAATCATCAGCAAGCAATGCACTGCGATGCCGCAGTGAATTATGGGCCGTGACGCGCCACACGAATTTGGCGCGAACGGCCCATATCGTTCGCAATTCGGCGAACGACCGAACAGACGATGTTCGAGTCGAACATGGGTTCGACTCGAACACGAAGCTCATCCCTAGCTTTGTGTTAAGCTGGTGGGGGTGGAGACTTGCAATAATGCACTCAAGGTAGAACAAAATTGAGTTACCAAGTCTATTTTATTTAGTTACCACAACTTAAATTTCCTTTTACATCAATGAATGCAGAAATGGGACTGTGAATGACACACAAAATTAAGTTGCTTTAATTTCCAACATTATAATATCAGCACAACTTATTAAAATAGGTTTTCAATGTAAAAAGTTTATTTAAAACAATAAATTAGAATTTTTATCTTGGAAATATGTATTTAATTAAGTGGTGGCAACAAGTCTCTCAAATTACTTTTTAGGCCCCATTCACACCTGAGCTTGGCATTTTCAGGCAGAAAATCGCATGATTTTACGGTGTTTTTTGCTGCGTTTTTTACCGTGATTTTGCGGCGGTTTTTACCACGATTTGCCGCAATTTTGTGCAGGGCAAAAGGTCACCTATGCAAAAAGCAGAAAAATGCCCAAATCTGCCCGATTCGCGCAACAAAAAAGGGTCCAGAACTTGTTTGAGCTTCAGGCGTAGGGCTTCAGGCGTTTTGGAGTGGAGATGTGAACCATCTCCATAGAGAAAAATTGATTTTTTTCCCCCTCCAGCGTTTTGTAGCCTCAGGCTTCAAGCTACAAAACGCCCAGGTGTGAATGGAGCCTTAGAGTGTAGTTTGAAAAAAGCTAGATAAATTTGTATCCAAATGAGATGGTCAGGTAGCGGGTCAGTACCCCGATTTCCATATGTTAGTGTAAGCTGCGGGGGGGGGCATGGCGGGGGTGCTCTCCCAGCATAGAACAGCTTACATGTTTCGTTCCCCTAATTCATGGAACTTCTTCAGAGCTTGGGGATTAGTCGGTCATCGTCTGTTTAAATAAGGGAGCTACAAACCACCCCTTATTAAGTGTGATTAAAACCAGGTGCTACCCACCCTTCAACCGAATAACAATGTGATAGACATAAAAAGACCTTAAAAAGATTCCTCTGAGGTGATGTGCTGCTCATACATCAGCGTAACATAGTAACACTTATGTATCCCTTAGAACATGATAGTAACAGGAATAATGAATAAATTGATGGACATCATAAATGATGGCTAGAGAAGCCCCAAGGATACAATGTCTGTATAGAAGACATAAATATTATGAACTTACTGACTGCAATGATAATTAAATTTGGAGAAACATGAGCATACATGACATGAGACAAATGTCTTATCATACTGTAAGCATAGATCTAAATGTTATAATGTATAGGAAAATTGAATGTGAGTACTATATATACACACACACACACATCTACATTGTGTTCTCACTAACTCACTCCAAAAGTACATACCTTATGCTATTTGTGTCTCGGTGATTTCATCAATCAATCTTTGTTGCAGATACAAATACATCTGTGTACAGAATCCTGCACAGACCACCATTTAGTCACTCAGCACTCATCAGTTGTATATCTCCAATTCACACCCCCTTGACTATAATTTAAATTGGTCGGGAAGAGAAAGCTAGTCTCTCAAACATATATATGGTATGTCTGGTCCCTCATACATGCGCCAATCTTACTATGAATAAGCATAATCTTGCTCAATTCAAGACACAGATCGGCACATCGGTTGATTTAAACTAAGGTGGAAAGCATGCTGAGACTGAAGGCATGGGCATGCACACTATTTTATTAAAAATACTTTTATATAGATAGAAGATTACACATATATATCTTAATAATTTAACCTTTTTATATATGCAGGGTGTGGCTAACTGTGCTTGGACCCAGAGATGCCTCCTTGTACTTTCAGTGGAAATGGTTCTGGAAGAAAGGTTGGACTTGGGATCTGAGTGGCAGGCAGCTCATGTGTGGAGTTCTGGCCAATCATTCATTTGTTTGGCAGGAGGCGGGACTCCCATATAAGCACATGTAGGAGAGAGCGTTCCGGAGAGGGAGAGATCAGAGAGAGAGCCCCCTGCGGGGAGCAAAGCAGAGCCCCCCCACTACGGGGAAGGGGGGGACCAGGCCACGCGGAGGAGAGGAGTTAGTGACACCGCACAGCATGTAGTCGCTGGTGTTGCTGGACGCCCCCTGCGGGGAGGGGAGCGTACCACACCGGAGAGGAGGGATGGAGAAACCATCGGGAAGAAGTAGCAACTAAGCGGAAGAAAACTGGGCGATCGACCGTTTGTGAGTGGCACATGGACTGTTGATCAAGTGAGTGAAGGCCCAGGGGAACGGTACTACCAGAGGCTGAGGGATGTTGGTACGCAAGTCAGTGAGACAGGTGATGATGGCCTGTGACTTTGGGTTCAACAATGCCCCGGGATTCCAATCAGTCAGGCGGTAGGAATTATTCAGAGTAATCTCTTCTTTAGCTCAACTTGGAAGTACTGTACAGACGGGAAGTAGTGGTCAAAAGGCGGCGGTAGAGCTCCGAGCACAGATAGAGATACAGATTGTTCTAAGAAGGTCTATGGGTGAAGAAGTTATTCAGAGTGACTCTTTACTACAACAGCCTATGTATTCTCTAGTAAATCTACCCAAGTCTATATGCAAAGAGTTATTCAGAGTGGCTCTTTGCTATTTGCTTTCATTGTTCTCAAAGACCAGACTACTCCCATCTTCCCAAAGAAAAGTTATTCAGAGTGACTTTTCATTATCCGCATTGTTCTAAGTCTTTGCATAAGAAGGCAAAGGAAAGATTATGAAGCAGAAAAAGAGCATCTTAGAAAACCCCTTTTCCTATCCCAGTTCATGTTATACAAATAAAAGCAAGAGAAAAGTACAATATGGACTGTTTCTATTTCTATGGGTTGCGATGGGCTATGTGGTAAATGTGATTTACGGATAGAACACACAAAATGCAGCTCCTACGGGGGTCGTGCGCTACACCTGTATTTAGCACCATTCATCCATCTTTCCCTCAACCCTGACCAGTTTCCCAGTCCCGACTGCTGAAAAACATCCCCACTACATGATGCTGCCACCACCATGTTGCACTGTGGGGATGGTGTCCTTTGGGTAATGTGTTTGGTTTGCGCCAGACATAGTATTTTCTTTGATGGCCAAAAAGTTCCATTTTAGTCTCATCAGACCAGAGCACCTTCCTCCATACATTTTGAGAGTCTACCACATGCCTTTTCGCAAACTCAAAACGTGCCATTTTGTTTTTTGCTGAAAGTAATGGCTTTCTTCTGGCCACTCTGCCATAAAGCCCAACTCTATGGATCGTACGGCTTATTGTCGTCCTATGTACTCCAGTCTCTGCTGTGGAACTCTGCAGCTCCTCCAGGGTTACCTTAGGTCTTTGTGCTGCCTCTCTGATTAATGCCCTCCTTGCCCAGTCCGTGAGTTTTGGTGTGCGGCCGTCTCTTGGCAGGTTTTGCTGTTGTGCCATGTTCTTTCCATTAGGTTATGATAGATTTAATGGTGCTCCTAGGGATCATCAAAGATTTGGATATTTTTTTATAACCTAACCCTGACTTGTACATCTCAACAACATTGTTCCTTACTTGTTTGGTGAGTTCCTTGGTCTTCATGGCAGTGTTTGGTTAGTGGTCATGTGATCCTTAGATTGCACACAGGTGGACATCATTTCACTAATTATGTGACTTCTGAAGGTAATTGGTTGCACCAGAGCTTTTTATGGGCTTCATAACAAAGGGGGTGAATACATACGCACGTGCCAATTATCATTTTTTTTATTTCTGAAAAATTGTTTTATGTATATATTTTTCTAATTTTACTTCACCAACTTAGACTATTGTGTTCTGATCCATCACATATAATTCAGATTAAAAAAAACATTGAACTAAAGGCTGTAATGTAACAAAATAGGTAAAAAGCCAAGGGGGTGAATACTTTTGCAAGGCACTGTGTATATATATATATATATATATATATATATATATAATATATATCTATATACACCCATGATCTCTCCTAATTAATGGATTGTCTTCAGCTCTCCCGTGCTCCTGAACCTGCTTCTTGCTTCCTGTGTTTCCCGTTGTGTCCCGGCTTGTCCTCTGACCTGCTCTGATCTCCTCTCCTGGCTCTTACCTTGGCTTGTCTCGAGGACTTTGCTCAAAACTGCCTGATCTCCTGTGTATGACCCCGGCTTGTCTTAAAGACTCTGCTACTGTCAAAACTTGCCTGACCTCCTGTGTATGACCCCGATTTGTCCTAAGGACTCTGCTACTGCCAAACCTGCTTGATCACCTGTGCATGATCCCAGCTTCTCATTCCGGACTCCGCTAGCACTCACCTGCCTGATTACCTGTGCATGACCCCTTATTTATTCTTACACCTCTGCTTCAACCTCCAATAGTTTCCAAGTGAACATCTGTTCAAGTCCTGCACACCCTGCTGGCAACCCATGCTTCTTCGAGCACTATACCCTCTGTATCATCTTCAGGGGTATACTGCGCTTAGCCGCAAGGGCAGCCTCTCTCAGCATCTTGGCCTCGGATAAGGTACATGACACCATTTGTCTGGTGAATCGGATCGAATGACAGCTCATAGAGGAGAGTGGGCTGTGTCCGTGCCTGCTCTGCATTAGCAGAGTGGACCTGTCATTCACCTTCTAAACGGGGATCAGCAGAGAGATTCCCTGCTGAGTGCGGTTCATATCTACAGATTAATGGGATGATCTTCTCAAATAATTTGTAATAAAACATCTTTGCCATTCTGAAGTTTCCCTACAACCACTTTGCATATTATTTTATATATACTGTGATTCTGTACTTGCCAAATATGCTGCAGAAATCTCCCTCCACTTAGAGCCCTTTCACACTGAAGTGATTAAATAACGCCTTAAAACGCCTTAGCGCTATTACCGCGTTTTTGCCGCATTAACACCCTAACCCTAATCCAGCTCCCACTAGTCCCAAATCCATAACCCTAACCCTAATCCAGCTCACACTAGTCCCAAATACCTAACCCTAATCCCACTCCCACTAGTCCCAAATCCCTAACCCTAACCCCACTCCCACTAGTCCCAAATCCCTAACCCTAATCCCACTAGTCCCAAATCCCTAACTCTAATCCCACTTCCACTAGTCCCAAATCCCTAACCCTAATCCTACTCCCACTAGTCCCAAAACCCTAACCCTAATCCCGCTCCCACTAGTCCCAAATCCCTAACCCTAATCCCACTCCCACTAGTCCCAAATCCCTAACCTAATCTCGCTCCCACTAGTCCCATATCCCTAACCCTAACCCCACTTCCACTAGTCCCAAATCCCTAACCCTAACCATAATCCCGCTCCCACTAGTCCCAAAACCCTAGCCCTAACCTAATTCTGCTCCCACTAGTCCTATATCCCTAATCCCACTCCCACTAGTCCCAAAACTGTAATCCTAATCCCACTCCCACTAGTCCCAACTCCCTAACCCTAATCCCACTGCCACTAGTCCCAAATCCCTAACCCTAATCCCACTCCTACTAGTCCAAATCCCTAACCCTAACCCTAATCCCACTCCCACTAGTTCCTAATCCCCTAATCCATAACACAATTTGTAGTGTTAACAATTTTCCTATTGTCTGTCCCAGATTTGACTTCTTTCTTGATACGTTGTTGTCTGCCTTGTTGAGACAGGATACGAACTGCAGGGAGGCAATACCTCCGTGTGAACGTTTGCTTATAACACTCAGGTAAGTTTATAAAGCTAGATAAATAAATAATTCAACAATTTATCAAGTAATAAAAAATAAAAGACAACATATTTCAAAAAATATATATATTTTATTCAATACGGATATTGTTTGTACACCCAACAATTCAAAAAAGTGCAAAATAACATTCAACAAAATAAAATTAACACATGACATTTAGAGGTCCTGATATGAAGGAGGCATGGAATGGAACTACTCTCGAGGGGGAGGAGGGGGAGTTTGCTGGGGTCTATAAATTGGCATGTCATATGCCTCTCCCTGCACCCTTGCAGTGTTGAAGGTGGGAGGAGGCATATTAGCATAACCTAACCCTGATGGACCTGGGTACTGCAAGAGTCTTTGATCATACATAAATGTCAGATCATATCGTGGCGGATAATTTGAAATATTTTGAGCATTAATAATTTCAGGTCTGGAGGATGGACGTGATTTTTGTTGACAAGACTCAATCACACATAACACCTCCATCCTCATGGCACATTGGTATCTTTTGTCCACCATGTCCATTTGCAGTATTACACTGCGAGGAAATGCAGCATTTTCTCCCTGATCTTTTTGTTGGGCTGCCAACATCTTTTTGACAACGTCTATGAAGTCTTCTGATTGCTGCTGTTTTGATCGTTTTTTACGTGTGTTCCTTATTGGCTCAGGGTCTGGATCAATAGGGCTTCCAGGTTCTGTGTCCTTGAAGAGCAATTGTGACTCTGTAGCAATATCAGCATCCTCCTGTTGATTGCCATCCTGCTCCTCCTCCTCTGTTTCAGAGTCTATATTGCTTTCAGTCCTAAAAAAAGAAATATATATAAAAAAAATAACTTAATAATTCTTGTTACTTACTAATTTTACTCTACAAGTTTTTATACTTACTTCCTCAGCTCCATCACTGGCTTTAGAAATTCCAGCTCGTAATAGTGGCAATACATTATGACTTTCTTGGCACCGGACCCACTCTTATGCCCCGTACACACGATCGGACATTCCAACAACAAATTCCATGGATTTTTTCTGAGGGATATTGGCTCAAACTTGTCTTGCATACACAGGGTCACACAAATCTTGTCGGAAATTCCGAATGTCAAGAACTCAGTGATGTACAACACGTATGACGAGCCGAGAAAAAGGAAGTTCAATAGCCAGTTCGGCTCTTCTGCTTGATTCCGAGCATGCGTGGAACTTTGTGCATCGGAATTGTGTACACACAATCAGAATTTCCGACAACAGATTTTGTTGTCGGAAAACGTGAAATCCAGATCTCAAATTTTATGTGATGGAAATTCCGATGGAAAATGTCCGATGGAGCCTACACACGGTCGGAATTTCCGACAACAAGCTCCCATCGAACATTTTCCGTCGGAAAATCCGACCGTTTGTACGGGGCATTAGATTTCTTCTGCCTCTTAAACTCCCTCCTAAAATTGTTCTTCAATGTCTTCCAACGTTTCTTAAGTTGTTCCACTGAAAGATAGGAAATTATTTCTTCTTTTTATTTACAAATATCTTGCCACAGGAAACAGCTACACATCATTACAATATGGATTTCGCACAGGAATATCTACCATAAGTGAGATTGTGAAGCTAACAAGTGATGATATCTGGAATCTATAGATTGAAACCATGCCAATTCCAAAGAGAAGTGGGAAGAGATTGCCAAGCATTTCTGGAGTAAAACAAATTTTCCTAACTGCCTGGCAGCTATTGATGGCAATCACATTAGGGTTATAAAGCCCTGCCACAGAGGAAGCAGATATTTCAACTGCAAAAATTATTTTTCGATTGTGCTGATGGCTGTTGTAGATGCAGACTACAAATTCCTCTTTGTCGACATAGGAGCATTTGGAAGTTGTGCAGTCTCAACTGTCTTACAGAATTCTAAATTTGGAAAGCGGCCTGCTGCAAATAAACTAGATTTACCTGAGAACCAACCACTATCTGGGACAGAAAATCCAGAGATGCCTTCTGCTTTCGTGGCTGATGAGGCATTCGCTATTAATGAAAACCTAATGAAGCCATACTTACAGAAGAATCTTGACCCCCATAAGAGAATACTCAATTACCGTCTCTGTCGGGCACGCAGGCTAGTCGAATGTGCTTTTGGAATACATGCCAACAAATGGCAAATTTTCCACAAACCATTAAACCTGAAGATCGAAAATGCGAGCAAAGTAATAAAAGCAGCATGTGTACTACATAATCTGGTACGGGAGAGAGATGGTGTGAATTTTCAAGGACACATTGTCAGAAACCATGAAATTAGACTGAGACAGAAATACACTTGTTTAATAATAAAAGTAAGTAGAACAAGCGTAGTCAAAACATAGCCAGCGTTCAGGAACCGTAACGGCTAGTCAGACAAGCCAAACATCAGGGAGCCGGAGATGAGCGTAGTAAAACAGCAAGCAGAATCTGGAGCCAAAAGGGATGTGAGCCAAGCAAGTCATTTAACATGAATGCAGGAGAAGGTCTCTGTGATATTGACTAAGGGGAAGGCAGAGATCCTCTGAGCTGGACAGCTTAAGTAGGCAGGACTGACGAGCAGGATATCATAAACAGCTGAGTAACTGTGGAGAGATAGGGGCTGGCAATTAGCTGACAGCTGAGCGGCCAGCTCAGAGAAGGAAGGGCTGAGCCCAGCCCCGACAGTACCCCCTCCTCAATGACCCCTCCACCTTGGAAGACCACCAGGCTTGAGGGGAAAAAGTCTATGGAAATCATGGAGGAGGACAGGGGCATGTACGTCCGAGGATGAGACCCAAGAGCGTTCCTCCGGACCATACTCTTCCAATGCACCAGGTATTGTATGCGCCCACGGAACCTACGGGAGTCAACAATGGACTGTACTTCATACCCCTCATGATTCTCAACCTGTACAAGGTGAGGATGTGGCACCGAGGTGGTAAAGCAGTTATTAGCGCATATTAGAAGGAAGGTCTAATGCGTAAGCCACTGGGTTAATCCTGCGAAGAATACGGAAAGGCCGAATAAACCGAGGTGCGAATTTCAGTGAGGGAACATGAAGTCGGAGGTTGCGAGATGACAGCCAGACCCTGTCCTCAACCCGGTAGGAAGGCGCCGGCAGGCGTCTGCGGTCAGCATGGAGCCTGTACCTATCATTAGTATGTCGCAAAGCCTCCTGGACTTGTGCCCAAGTGGAACGAAAACCACAGAGATGCTCCTCTAACACAGGAATACTTTGCGGAACAAACGAGTCAGGCAACATGGAAGTAGGGATGAGCTTCGTGTTCGAGTCGAACGCGTGTTCGACTCGAACATCATGTGTTCGGTCGTTCGCCGAATTACGAACGTTATGGGCCGTTCCCACCAAATTCGAGTGGTGCGTCACGGCCCATAATTCACTGCAGCATCGCAGTGCATTGCTGGCTGATGATTGGCCAAGCATGCACTATGACCCGCATGCTTGGCCAATCACAGCTCCGTGTGTACAGAGAGCCGTAATTGGCCAAAGCCAGGTAGGCTTTGGCCAATTATGGCTCAGGGGGTTTAGTACTTGCCACACACTATATAAGGCCGCCTGCATGTCAGCCCTGTGTAGTGTGTTGTGGTGGAGAGAGATAGATAGACAGAGAGACAGTGTCATTTGATTTAAGTTAGATAGAGTAGGCAGGTCGATTCAGTTACCTGCACTTGCAGTGTATTGTGTATATATATGCATCCCAGGTGTTGTATGTGTATATATATATATATATATATATATATATATATATATATATATATATATATATATATATATATATACACTGTATTCAGTTTAGCTAGATCCTGTTCTTCTCTTCCTAATATACTGACAGGTAGGCAGGTGTTTTTACAGTATTTCCAGTTACTGTACTGTGTACCCTGCACAGTTGCACCTACAGTATAGCTACCTGAAGCCAGGTGCTTGTGTAGGCTTTTGACGTAGTTCCAGTTACTGTTCTGTCTACCCTGCACAGTTGCACCTACAGTATAACTACCTGAAGCCAGGTGCTTGTGTAGGCTCTTGATGTATTTCGAGTTACTGTACTGTGTACCCTGCACAGTTGCACCTAAAGTATAACTAGCTGAAGCCAGGTGCTTGTGTAGGCTCTTGACGTATTTCCAGTTACTGTACTGTGTACCCTGCACAGTTGCACCTACAGTATAACTACCTGCAGCCAGGTGCTTGTGTAGGCTCTTGACATATTTCCAGTTACTGTACTGTGTACCCTGCACAGTTGTACCTAGAGTATAACTACCTGAAGCCAGGTGCTTGTGTAGGCTCTTGACGTATTTCCAGTTACTGTACTGTGTACCCTGCACAGTTGCACCTACAGTATAACTACCTGAAGCCAGGTGCTTGTGTAGGCTCTTGGTGTATTTCCAGTTACTGTACTGTGTACCCTGCACAGTTGCACCTAGAGTATAACTACCTGAAGCCAGGTGCTTGTGTAGGCTCTTGATGTATTTCCAGTTACTGTACTGTGTACGCTGCACAGTTGCACCTAGAGTATAACTACCTGAAGCCAGGTGCTTGTGTAGGCTCTTGAGGTATTCTCAGTTACTGTACTGTGTACCCTGCACAGTTGCACCTACTGTATAACTACCTGAAGCCAGGTGCTTGTGTAGGCTCTTGACGTATTTCCAGTTACTGTACTGTGTACCCTGCACAGTTGCACGTAGAGTATAACTACCTGAAGCCAGGTGCTTGTGTAGGCTCTTGACGTATTTCCAGTTACTGTACCGTGTACCTTGCACAGTTGCACCTAGAGTATAACTACCTGAAGCCAGGTGCTTGTGTAGGCTCTTGACATATTTCCAGTTACTGTACTGTGTACCCTGCACAGTTGCATGTAGAGTATAACTACCGGAAGCCAGGTGCTTGTGTAGGCTCTTGACGTATTTCCAGTTACTGTACTGTGTACCCTGCACAGTTGCACCTAGAGTATAGCTACCTGAAGCCAGGTGCCTGTGTAGGCTCTTGACGTATTCTCAGTTACTGTACTGTGTACCCTGCACAGTTGCACCTACTGTATAACTACCTGAAGCCAGGTGCTTGTGTAGGCTCTTGACGTATTTCCAGTTACTGTACTGTGTACCCTGCACAGTTGCACCTACAGTATAACTACCTGAAGCTAGGTGCTTGTGTGGGCTCTTGAAGTATTCTCAGTTACTGTACTGTGTACCCTGCACAGTTGCACCTACTGTATAACTACCTGAAGCCAGGTGCTTGTGTAGGCTCTTGACATATTTCCAGTTACTGTACTGTGTACCCTGCACAGTTGCATGTAGAGTATAACTACCGGAAGCCAGGTGCTTGTGTAGGCTCTTGACGTATTTCCAGTTACTGTACTGTGTACCCTGCACAGTTGCACCTAGAGTATAGCTACCTGAAGCCAGGTGCCTGTGTAGGCTCTTGACGTATTCTCAGTTACTGTACTGTGTACCCTGCACAGTTGCACCTACTGTATAACTACCTGAAGCCAGGTGCTTGTGTAGGCTCTTGACGTATTTCCAGTTACTGTACTGTGTACCCTGCACAGTTGCACCTACAGTATAACTACCTGAAGCTAGGTGCTTGTGTGGGCTCTTGAAGTATTCTCAGTTACTGTACTGTGTACCCTGCACAGTTGCACCTACTGTATAACTACCTGAAGCCAGGTGCTTGTGTAGGCTCTTGATGTATTTCCAGTTACTGTACTGTGTACCCTGCACAGTTGCACCTACAGTATAACTCCCTGAAGCCAGGTGCTTGTGTAGGCTCTTGACGTATTTCCAGTTACTGTACTGTGTACCCTGCACAGTTGCATCTACAGTATAACTACCTGAAGCCAGGTGCTTGTGTAGGCTCTTGACGTATTTCCAGTTACTGTACTGTGTACCCTGCACAGTTGCACCTACAGTATAACTACCTGAAGCCAGGTGCTTGTGTAGGCTCTTGACGTATTTCCAGTTACTGTACTGTGTACCCTGCACAGTTGCACCTAGAGTATAACTACCTGAAGCCAGGTGCTTGTGTAGGCTCTTGACGTATTTCCAGTTACTGTACTGTGTACCCTGCACAGTTGCACCTACAGTATAACTACCTGAAGCTAGGTGCTTGTGTGGGCTCTTGAAGTATTCTCAGTTACTGTACTGTGTACCCTGCACAGTTGCACCTACTGTATAACTACCTGAAGCCAGGTGCTTGTGTAGGCTCTTGATGTATTTCCAGTTACTGTACTGTGTACCCTGCACAGTTGCACCTACAGTATAACTACCTGAAGCCAGGTGCTTGTGTAGGCTCTTGACGTATTTCCAGTTACTGTACTGTGTACCCTGCACAGTTGCACGTAGAGTATAACTACCTGAAGCCAGGTGCTTGTGTAGGCTCTTGACGTATTTCCAGTTACTGTACCGTGTACCTTGCACAGTTGCACCTAGAGTATAACTACCTGAAGCCAGGTGCTTGTGTAGGCTCTTGACATATTTCCAGTTACTGTACTGTGTACCCTGCACAGTTGCATGTAGAGTATAACTACCGGAAGCCAGGTGCTTGTGTAGGCTCTTGACGTATTTCCAGTTACTGTACTGTGTACCCTGCACAGTTGCATGTAGAGTATAACTACCGGAAGCCAGGTGCTTGTGTAGGCTCTTGACGTATTTCCAGTTACTGTACTGTGTACCCTGCACAGTTGCACCTAGAGTATAGCTACCTGAAGCCAGGTGCCTGTGTAGGCTCTTGACGTATTCTCAGTTACTGTACTGTGTACCCTGCACAGTTGCACCTACAGTATAACTACCTGAAGCCAGGTGCTTGTGTAGGCTCTTGACGTATTTCCAGTTACTGTACTGTGTACCCTGCACAGTTGCACCTACAGTATAACTACCTGAAGCCAGGTGCTTGTGTAGGCTCTTGACGTATTTCCAGTTACTGTACTGTGTACCCTGCACAGTTGCACCTACAGTATAACTACCTGAAGCCAGGTGCTTGTGTAGGCTCTTGACGTATTTCCAGTTACTGTACTGTGTACCCTGCACAGTTGCACGTAGAGTATAACTACCTGAAGCCAGGTGCTTGTGTAGGCTCTTGACGTATTTCCAGTTACTGTACCGTGTACCTTGCACAGTTGCACCTAGAGTATAACTACCTGAAGCCAGGTGCTTGTGTAGGCTCTTGACATATTTCCAGTTACTGTACTGTGTACCCTGCACAGTTGCATGTAGAGTATAACTACCGGAAGCCAGGTGCTTGTGTAGGCTCTTGACGTATTTCCAGTTACTGTACTGTGTACCCTGCACAGTTGCATGTAGAGTATAACTACCGGAAGCCAGGTGCTTGTGTAGGCTCTTGACGTATTTCCAGTTACTGTACTGTGTACCCTGCACAGTTGCACCTAGAGTATAGCTACCTGAAGCCAGGTGCCTGTGTAGGCTCTTGACGTATTCTCAGTTACTGTACTGTGTACCCTGCACAGTTGCACCTACTGTATAACTACCTGAAGTCAGGTGCTTGTGTAGGCTCTTGACGTATTTCCAGTTACTGTACTGTGTACCCTGCACAGTTGCACCTACAGTATAACTACCTGAAGCCAGGTGCTTGTGTAGGCTCTTGACGTATTTCCAGTTACTGTACTGTGTACCCTGCACAGTTGCACCTACAGTATAACTACCTGAAGCCAGGTGCTTGTGTAGGCTCTTGACGTATTTCCAGTTACTGTACTGTGTACCCTGCACAGTTGCACCTACAGTATAACTACCTGAAGACAAGTGCAGGTGTTCTCATACTAATAATACTACAGGCAGGCAGTTGATTCTGCTAGCTGCAGTATAATCGGTATATATATATATATACATCCCAGTTTTGTGCAGCTACATCTCACTGCAGGCCAATAGTATGTCTGGAAGGCCAACAAGGGGAGGCAGACAGTCTCAAGCTAATAAAAGAGGGCAAGCAGGCTCTGTGTCTAGGGGCAACAGTGCTGGTCGTGGACTGGGTGCATCCTCATCAGCACGTGGCCGTGGGACACGCTTGGCCTTTTTCGGCAGCTGGCCGTGTTGAGCCGCAACATGCAGAAGACCTGGTCGAGTGGATGACCAAGCCGTCTTCATCCTCCTCATCCTCTCTCACCCAGGTTCAGGGTACTTTGTCTGGCAAAGCAGCTGCCAACGCGGCCTCTTCCCTCGGCTCAATGGCATCAGTCACTCCTTCCCTAGCCCCACCATGTCCTCCTGAGGAGTCCCCCGAACTGTTTGACCACAGTGTTGGGTACATGCTCCAGGAGGATGCCCAGCATTTTAAAGGCTCCGATGATGGTACTCAGCTAGAGGAAGGCAGTAACGTGAGCCCAGACAGAGGGGGTGCCCAAGAAGGACAGCAATCTGGCAGTCATGTTCCCCCTGATGCAGCATGCTGCCAGGTTTGCTCCAGTGATGAGGAGGGAGGGGATGATGAGGTCACTGACTCCACGTGGGTGCCTGATAGGAGAGAGGAGGAGGCACATCACCAACAAGGCAGGATGCCCTCCAGGGGCCAACCTAAGGGCAGCACACTGACTGCATCACACCGCAGAGCTCCGCATGTGCAGGGCGCTGCTGTCTCTGCGCCTTATTCCAAAAGTTCTTTGGTGTGGGCCTTTTTTGAGATGAGTGCATCAGACCCCAGCGCTGCTATTTGCAACATATGTCTCAAGCGTATCTCACGTTGCCAAAACATCTCCCGCTTGGGCACCACATGCTTGACCAGACATATGTTGACCTGCCATGCAGTTCATTGGCAAGCGTACCTAAAAGACCCACACCAAAGAACAAAGAGGACCTCTCCTTGCTCCTCATCAGCTGGGATCTCCAACCCCACTATACCTTCAGTCCTCTCTGAGACCTGCAGTACTTGCGGGCAATCTGCTATTGGTACACCGATGTCAGATTGTACCAGGCAAATTTCCCTGCCCCAGCTGCTGCACCGCAGAAAGAAGTTCGCTCCCAGCCATCCACATGCCCAGCGGTTGAATGCTAGCGTGGCAAAATTGCTAGCACTTCAACTGCTACCTTTTCAGTTGGTAGACTCTGCCCCCTTCCGTGAGTTTGTGGAATGTGCGGTTCCTCAGTGGCAGGTTCCCAAACGCCATTTTTTCTCATGGAAGGTGATTCCGGCTCTGTACTGGCATGTGGAAGGCAATGTCTTGGCCTGGCTGGACAGGGCGGTCAGCGGTAAGGTGCATATTACCGCTGACTCATGGTCCAGCAGGCATGGACAGGGACGTTACCTAAGTTTCACAGCACATTGGGTGACTCTGCTGGCAGCTGGGAAGGATGCAGGACAAGGTGCAGTAGTGTTGGAGGTTGTTCCGCCACCACGCCTCCAAAATGCCACTACTGGTGATTCTGACGCATCTCTCTCCTCCACCCCCTCCTCTTCTTCTTCCTCCATGGCCTCTTCCTGTGCTTTGTCCTCGAAACCAGCGGTGCTCCGTAGGCGTTCAAGGGGCTATGCAAGTACGCTGGCCAAAAGATGCCATGCAGTGCTTGAGCTGGTGTGCTTGGGGGACAGGAGCCACACTGGGGCAGAGATTCTGTCAGCTCTGCAGGGGCAGGTTCAGAGGTGGTTGACGCCACGCCAACTTAAGGCAGGAATGGTGGTTTGCGACAATGGCACCAACCTCCTCTCCGCCCTCCGACAGGGACAACTGACCCATGTGCCCTGTTTGACTCACGTCCTTAACTTGGTGGTGCAGTGGTTCTTGGGCAGGTACCCGGGCTTACAGGATGTCCTGAGGCAGGCCAGGAAAGTCTGTGGGCATTTCCGCCGGTCATATAATGCCAGTGCTCAGCTGGCAGACCTCCAAAAGGAATTTAACCTGCCCAAGAACCGCCTAATCTGTGACATGCCCACCAGGTGGAACTCAACCCTGGCCATGCTTCAGCAGCTGCACACACAGCAGAGGGCCATCAATGAGTACCTGTGCGACTATTGCACCAGGACAGGTTCAGGGGAGCTTGTTTTTTTTCCCCACGCCAGTGGGCCATGATCAGGGATGCATGCACTGTCCTGTCACCATTTGAGGAGGCCATGAGGATGGTGAGCAGTGACAGTGCATGCATCAGTGACACTGTCCCCCTTGTCCACCTGTTGGAGCACACGCTGTGTGGAATAATGGACAGGGCACTTGAGGCAGAACAGAGGCAGGAAGAGGAGGACTTCCTTAGCTCTCAAGGCCCCCTTTATCCAGACAGTGTTCCTGCATGCCCGCCGATCACACAGGAAATGACGAGGAGGAGGATTGTGTCAGCATGGAGGTGGAGCCTGGCACTCAGCATCAGCAGCAGTCTTTAAGGGATCAGTCCCAAGAAACCCATGGACTTGTACGTGGCTGGGAGGAGGTGGCTGCGGATCATGTCGTCCTTAGTGACCCAGAGGACTCAGAAAACCTATGCTGCATGGCCTCCCTGATCCTGCAAAGCCTGCGGAAGGATCCTCGTATTCGTGGTATCAAGGAGAGGGATCAATACTGGCTGGCAACCCTCCTTGATCCACGTTACAAGAGTAAGGTTGCAGACCTTAACTTGCCATCGCAGAGGGAGCAGAGGATGAAACATCTTCGGGAGGCCTTGCAGAAAGGTCTGTGCAACGCTTTCCCAGAGACTGGGAGTTTACAAACTCCTGTTCCTGGACACAGTGTTGCCGAGGCTTCGGTCAGTCAAAGAAGGAGCGGTGGAGAAGGTAAAAAAGGGAAAAAGAGGGGAAAAAGAGGGGGACCACCTGGAAAATGAATGCCTAGTCTGCACAATATAACTCTTACCCAGTGTCTCTCCTCTAATTAGGAGGTCATATCCGTAACTAAAACAAATATATTCAAATAGGGTCTAAGGAAGGCACAAGAAGGTGACTCCCCTAGGCCCAAAGACAGTTACTATGGATATAAGTGGACATTCATGGGAGAGTAGTGTTAAAAAGATAATTAATAGTTTATTAGCATAACATATATTAAAATTGCAATATTAAATTCATCAGATGTACGAAAATATATATATATGATCCACCATACACTGAAAAATGTGCTCACCGGGTGCTCATTGCACCCGATATGCACATAAGTCAGATGAACAAAATTGACAGACAATGACAAACAGATACTCACATATAACAAAAAAAGTGCAGGCGCCTAGACTCCCACAGATGCACAATGTCCCTGCGGCTAATCGCCACATCAAATTTAACCAAAAAGGGGGTCTGAACTAGTAATGAGGAGGCATTGTGCATGTGTGGTCCCCCGGGGGGGGGGGAGGGGGAAAGGGTTTTCTGGATATAGAAAATATGCTAATTAAACCCAACTGGGAGGGCCCCACTGGCTGTGTCACCAACTGCTAAATAGGATCCAAATTAGAAAAATAAAAAATATAAAGTTAATGGACCAAAGATCATTGCATGCGCATGCTCCAAGCATATCAAAGAGATCCAAAAGAATCCATTTCTGAAGTATAATGGAACATAACCAGCGAAGAAAACTCTATAGGGCATATGGGGTGATGAAATCACATGAATTTTTGCTGCGGTCTCCGCCACATACAAGTCGCAAGGTACAGCTGATTAGCTGGGGATAGCTTGGTTGATGAAACAAAAGTCAATCATTAGATCAACAGGTACTGCTCCAACATGTCAAAGTGTCCCACAATCAGTTTAAAACAAAGCACAACCACACTGCTAGTACTACAAGAGGGGGAGCTGAGACTGAAATCGGTAGAGTTACGTTACCACCTCTTGTTTGCAGGGGGTCCGGGCAGCTTCTCCTAAGTGTCACTGGTAGCTGAGTTACACCGTGGTTGACCCGTTTGTTAGTTGGATAGCTTCTGCTGTGGTTTGCTCCTGTGGGGACGTGGTGGATAGCAGTCCATTCCTATTGAAGACCCAGACTACAGCTGCTACTAATGGCGACTTGCTTGGCGGTTCCTTTAGGAGGGATGTTAATTCTCCTGTCGGCAGCGTCCCTCAATTCCCATGCCGAGGGGGAGATAGCAGAGTCGGCGTCTGCACAGCGTGATTACGTCGACGCGTTTCGCAATGTCATTGGTTACGTAGCTTCAACTGGACGTAAAGGGGCCCGGCAGGCATCTCTCCCTCTTATTGCCGCCGCCCCTCCTTTCTTGATTTTACCACTCTATTCGGACCGGGATGGGCTACAGCAGAGATCCTGCCAGTGATGTCAAGCCCAGATAAAAGTCCTTTTCGTTTCTGACTTTGAACTATACTTTTTTCCCCCTTTTTTTGTTTTAAAGACAGTTCTTATAATAATGGTGGTCATATTCTAGCAGTTATTCATAGATGTAGAGAGAAAAGAAAGAAACAGAAAAACAAAGAACAATAAACAATAAATATAATCCATTTCTATCATACATCTCTGTTAGAAATCCCTAATCCTTCTCAATCACGTCTACCGTTCATACCCTGTCTAAGTATTACTACCAAAAAAGGGGGTTGATATGTGAATAGACCACCAAAGGTGCCTAATGTGGTTAGGGATTATGTAAGAAAGAACAATACACACTGGTTGACGGTTCCCGTCGTTCTACTACAAAAGGGGAAATGCCAGAGTTGGGACCGGGGTAGGGACATTATGGCCAAGGGCCAATGATATAATATATTGAGTACTGGGGAGCTGGGAACTGTAATTAGTCAAGGATAGAGATATTTCATGGGGGGAATAGAGCCACATGAAAGATGGACAAAGAAGGGGAATTATAGACTTGGAGGGGAGGGGAAGGAGGGAAGGGAGGAGTTAGGAAGGGAGGGAGAGGAAGAGGAGTAGGGGAGGTGGGGGGGAGGGGGTTTTTCTTGTTGGTTGACTTGGGGGGGAAGGATAGGGTTCATTTTAATCCAAGAAAGGTTGCATGCTCAGTTCTGTGTTCATCCCTAAGGGTGCGAGGGACTTCAAGGTATATATCCACCATTTTTCTTTTTGGAGTAGGACACGATTAAAGTCACCTCTCCTTGCCGGTAGCTTCAGGACATAAATACCTTTCACCCTCAGTCCCTCGGTTTTACCCTGATGGTAACGGGCAAAGTGCTTCGCCACTGGTCTCTCTTCCTTCTTCTCTTTTCTCTCCACTACCCCCTCCCTTTCTTTCTTAATATCTCTCAGATGCTCCCCTATTCTGGTCCTGAGGGCTCTTTTGGTTTTTCCTATATACATTTTTGGGCACGAACAGGTGATCATATAGATCACTTTAGTAGTGGAACAGTTGATCAAATCCTTGATCACATATTTTCCCTGTCCCATAGCATCCTTAAAGGTGTCCGTTCTGTCCACAAATGGACATATCTGACACCTCGTGCAGGGGACCATGCCCTTACAACGCGGGACTGGGAGGTTACAAACTCCTGTTCCTGGACACAGTGTTGCCGAGGCTTCGGTCAGTCAAAGAAGGAGCGGTGGAGAAGGTGTCCGTCTGACTGATGTGTTCAGACAATGTTTTAGTCTGCAGCCCCAAGCAGGGCCATCTTAAGAGCATTATAGGCCCCCAGGCAATACAGTGCACTGGGGCCCTGTCTACACAATCACGCACGAGAATAAAAATGCAAATGATCAAAAAGGCAATATTTATTGTTACTTCCAACAAAATCAGTGTTTAAACATTAGCACAACGTTTGCACAATATACCACGAGTTGGATGGGCGCAGTGGCAGCGTTTGATGGGCACTGTGGCAGCGTTTGATGGGCACAGTGGCAGCGTTTAATGGGCACAGTGGCAGAGTTTAATGGGCACAGTGGCAGACTTTGATGGGCACAGTGGCAGCTTTGATGGGCACAGTGGCTGCATTTGATGGGCACAGTGGCAGCTTTTGAGGGGCACAGACAGTGGCTGTGTGTGATGCATAACTTGAACGTACTTAAGAAGACAGTGTTAGACTTACTTGAGGCCGCCGGCCTGGTGCAGTACAGTGTGTCACTCACAGCAGCAAGGAAGCGCCAGCTATCAAGGGCCGTCTTTACGCTCCGCTCCCTCTCCACGCTGTCTGAAATAAATGGCAGAGGTGGGCGGAGCTTGTTCAATAGCAGCTGGGGCAGCTGCGGTGCGCTATAAATGCTGGGGCAGCCGCGGCCTCTGACTGACGTCACTGGTTGCTAGCTAGACGCCGGGCGGCTGGCGATTCTAGCAAGTGAGCAACCAGTGCAGTCAGTCAACTTAAGCAGCAGATTGCAGCACTAAGGATCGGCCCTGGATGGGGCCCTCCAGACAAGTGGGGCCCCCGGGCAACTGCCCAGCGTGCCCAGTGGAAAAAATTGCCCTGGCCCCAAGGTATGATCGGTTCCAGCAACCATCGCCAGCGTCTGTTTTACATGGTGCAGGAATACCTAGGGGCAAGATCTGACTTGGACACCTTTCCCACCGAAAATCCTCTGGGTTACTGGGTCTTGAGGATGGATCACTGGCCAGAGCTTGCACAGTATGCAATTGAGCTACTGGCCTTTCCTCCATCCAGCATGCTTTCAGAATGCACATTCAGTGCTGCTGGAGGCTTTGTATACCCGATCACAGGGTGCGCCTGTCCACCGACTCGGTCGATCGACTGACCTTCATAAAAATAAATCAGTCTTGGATCACCACCAGATACCAAGTACCTGATGCTGATGTAACCAAATACATTTTTTTTAAATGTCAGATCCCTTCAAGACTGCCTATGCTGATGCTGAGTGACTATCCTGTTATGCTGAGTGACTATCCTCTTCCTCCTCAATGATCATGCTGATAGCTTGTAAGAATATTTTTGTTTCTGGGCATCGCCACCAGTGGATAAGGCCCAATTTTTCAGCCCCTGTTTAACAATTACAATTTTTGATGCAATTCTTTGCAGCAGGGCTCGTTCCTGCGCTCCAACTAGAGTATCTGTGAGGGGTTGCAGTGTTGTGGCACCAGTGTCTAAGGCCCAATTTTTCAGCCCCCGATTAACAGGGGCGTGTAATTACAATTTTTGATGCAATTCTTTGCAGCAGGGCTCCTTCCTGCGCTCCAACTAGAGTATCTGTGAGGGGTTGCAGTGTTGAGGCACCAGTGCCTAAGGCCCAATTTTTCAGCCCCTGTTTAACAGGGGCGTGTAATTACAATTTTTGATGCAATTTTTTGCAGCAGGGCTCGTTCCTGCGCTCCAACTAGTGTATCTGTGAGGGGTTGCAGTGTTGTGGCACCAGCATCAGTGCCTAAGGCCAAATTTTTCTGTCCCTGTTCAACAGGGACATGTAATAACAATTCTTGATCTAATATTTCACAGCAGGGCCCGTTCCAGCGCCCACCAAGAGTAACTGTGAGGACTTACAGTGTTGTGGCACCAGCAAAACCACCACCACCACCACCAAAGGCCCAATGTTTCTGCCCCTGTTCAACAGGTGCATGTAGTTACAATTCTTGATCTAATATTTCACAGCAGGGCCCGTTCCAGCGCCCACCAAGAGTAACTGTGAGGACTTACAGTGTTGTGGCACCAGCACCACCACTATCACCAAAGGCCCAATTTGTCTGCCCCTGTTCAACAGGGGCATGTAATTACAATTCTTGATCTAATATTTCACAGCAGGGCCCTGTGAGGGCTTACAGTGTTGTGGCAACACCAACACCTAATGCCACAATTTCTGCAGAGTATATAGGGCAGGCCACTACTTTCAAACATCCAACTTACAAACGATTCCTACTTGCAAACGGAAGGAGACAACAGGAAGTGAGATGAAATCTACCCCTAGGAAGGGAAATTCTCTCCTGTAAGAGTTAATATGGGAAAAATGTTTCTCCTTTCCACTGATGCTTTATCACCAATCCTTGTTTCACTAAAAACCCCAAATTTTCTAAAAACATTTGTCATTGGGACAGAGTTCCAAGTGAGGTGAAATCTTCTGAAGAGGAGCACAGACAGGAAAACAAATGTCACAGGGGTAATAACCCTTCCCTATGTTTTCCAAAAAGCGTAAAAATAGATTTTTTGGCTGGAGCTACACTTTAAAAATGTACCAGTTCAATATTACAAACAGATTCTACTTAACAACAAACCTATAGTTCCTGTATTGTTTGCACCGCTTGTATACCGCTGTTTAGAGTATATAGGGCCTGGGGGCCCCACGCCTTTCCTTTTTTTAATTTGGGTGCAGAGTTCCCCTCAATATCTATACAAGACTCAAAGGGCCTGGTAATAGATTGGGGGGGTACCCATGCTGTTTGTTTCACTGATTTTCATCCATATTGTAGGGACCCGACATTACATTAAAGCCGCAAGCAGTTTTAAACTTTTATTCCTTTAAAAATGTCATTTTGTGCAGGGACTGTTCTAAGCACGGGAAACACGCGCCACTTTACAGGCATACTATAGACACCCCTCAGGTAAGAGACTGGTGTGAACCGTAGCCAGAATACGATCAGGAGGATTCACAGAAACCGGAACCGACTCCAACTTGGAAGTGGAGGAAAATTGTTGTGACAAGGTATCAGCCCTTATTTTCTTAGTACCGGGTAAGAATGAGACAATGTAATTGAAACTTGACAAGAAAAGAGCCCATCGCTCCCTTCTGGGAGAGAGGCATTTAGCCTCAGACAAGAATGTGAGATTCTTATGGTCAGTAAGAATGAGAACCGGCACAGTGGGACCTTCAAGGGGATGTCTCCATTCTTTCAGGGCTAAAATGATCGTAATTGCACTCCGCAGGTGGGAATTTCTTGGAAAAGTAGCCACATGGATGCAAGGCCCTCTCAGAGGTAGGACGTTGACACAGAAGGGCACCCATACCAGTCTCAGAAGCATCAACCTCAAGGATAAAAGGTAATGTAGGATCAGGATATGCCAACACAGGAGCAGAAACAAAGGCAGCCTTGAGACTCTCAAAGGCCTTAACCGACTCCGGAGACCAACTCTGTGGGTTACCGTCCTTTCTGGTCATATCAGTCAGGGGCTTGACCAGAGATGAGAAGTTACGAATAAACTCCCAATAATAGTTGGCAAAACCCAGGAAATGCTGCAGAGAACGTAAACCCATGGGTCAGGACCACTGTGGGACTGCTGAAAGTTTCCCTGGGTCCATCGAAAAACCAGCAGTGGAAATGACATAACCCAGGAATTTAACCTGTTCATAATGGAACTCACGCTTCTCCAATTTACAGTAGAGATTGTTCTCTCTTCGTTTCTAAAGAACACGACAGACATCTGTGTGGTAGCTCTCCAGGGACTTGGAAAATATGAGGATATCATCGAGATAAACCACCACACATAACTGCAACAAATTTCAGAGGACATAGTTAATGAATTCCTGGAAAACTGCTGGGGTGTTACAAAGACCAAAAGGCATTACGAGGTACTGGCCTGTTCTGGTATGAAACGCAGTTTTCCACTCGTCGCCCTCCTTAATCCTCACGAGATTGTATGTCCCTCTCAAATCAAGCTTCGTGAGAACCGTTGCTCCCTTGAGGCGGTCAAATAACTCCATAATCAACAAAATCGGATAGGCATTCTTAATCGTGAAACGATTGAGACCCCTATAATCAATACAAGGTCTCAGTTCACCACTCTTCTTTTTCACGAAAGAGAAACCAGCATCAGCAGGGGATGAGGATTTGCGGATGAACCTCAAGAAAGTGCGTTTGCAACATACTCCTCCATGGCCTTATCCTCCAAGACCGGCAAAGGGTAAACCCGGCCATGAGGAGGTATGGCACCAGGTTGAAGGTCAATTGTGCAATCATACAGCCAGTGTGGAGGCAAACTACCGGCTTGACCTTTGTCAAAGACATTGCTAAAATCGCGGTACTCCTCCAGCAGGGAGGAGAGTGAGGAGGTGCACAGGACCTTGGCTACCTTCTGGAAGCATATGTTACTGCATTGTGGTGACCAGGAGAGAACCTCAGCATGGAGCCAATCAAAAGAGGGGTTATGCCTCTGTAACCAAGGATAACCAATAACCAGCGGAAACTTAGGTGAGGAAATAACTTGGAATTGTATTATCTCATGATGAAAAGCCCCTACGGCCATGGACAATGGAACCATCTCATGGGCATGCTGTAGGGGTCTCCCATCAAGAGCCTCAATGGCAAGTGGAGTGTCACGCAACTACAGCAAAATAGAGTGCTTTGATACAAAGGCAGCATCAATGAACAAGCCTGCAGCCCCAGAGTCGATTAGAGCCTGTATCTCGATGGACCACTCAGCCCAAGAAAGGGTGACTGAAGCTAGGGGCTTATCCTTCTGGATAACTGGGGACGAAACAACGCCACCTAAGGTCTGTCCATGACAGGACCTCAAGGTTCGGGCGATCCCTGGACGGGTAGGACAAGACTTCAAAAAGTGACCTGCTTGGCCACAATAAAGGCACAATCTCTCCCTCCTCCTAAAGGTTCTCTCATACGCAGAGACACGTGAAGCCCAAGTGCATGGGTTCATCTTCTTCACTGACCGACTCAGTCCCAGGAGGCATGGGAGGTGAGGGAGGCACGAGTGGGACTGCAAAGCTCGGAGGCAAACGTACAGGAGGCTTCCGCAAGCGCTCCTTAAAAGAGAGTCTTTCTCTGAGGATGGCAAACATGATCAACTTCTCCAGCTCAGTGGTTATATCTCGGGCTGCTATCTCATCCTTGATGTAATCCGAGAGTCCATGAGAAAAAGCAGCCACGAGGGCCTCATTGTTCCAAGCAACCTCTGCTGCCAGAGTACGGAATTTAATGGCGTAGTTGGCAACAGTTCTCGTACTCTGTTTGATGGACATGAGGTACTTGGCAGCAGAAGCGGAGCGTGCAGGAATGTCAAATACCCTTTTAAAGGAGGCCACAAACTCAGGGTAACTCAAGATAACAGGTTTTTGTGTCTCCCATAGAGGGTTTGCCCAGGCCAAGGCTCTCTCAAAAAGCAAATATATCGCAAAACCTACTTTGCTTCTGATGCCTGGGGCAGCATCTCAAAGTATATCTCAACCTGGTTAAGAAACCCTCTGCATTGGACTGGATCGCCCCCAAATCGCTGGGGAAGTGGAGCTAAACCAGACATACCTCTTATAGAGGTAATACTCGAGGTGGGTGGCTGCATGGAGACTGGCGTAGCAGCAGGGACGGCCTGCAACACAGGTTGTAACGGAGCAGCAACAGTGGGAGATTCCAGGTGAGCCATGCGACTTGGCAAACTGATCCATGCTCATCCAATCTGGAAAAAATATTACCAACAAGTGGATTGACTGTATCTTCTGAATTCATGGCCTTTGCCTACTGTCAGAAACCATGAAATCAGACCGAGACAGATGTACAGTTAAATAACACTTGTTTAATAATAAAAGTAAAAAGAACAAACGTAGTAAAAACATAGCCAGTTCAGGAACCGTAACGGCTAGTCAGACAAGCCAAAAGTAAAGGAGCCAGAGATGAACGTAGTAAAACAGCAAGCAGGATCTGGAGTCAGAAGGGATGTCAGCCAAGCAAGTCTTTTAACAGGAATGCAGGAGAATGTCTCTGTGATGTTGACTAAGGCGAAGGCAGAGATCCTCTGGGCTGGACGGCTTAAGTAGGCAGGACTGACGAGCAGGATATCATCAACAGCTGAGTAACTGTGGAGAGATAGAAGCTGGCAATTAGCCGACAGCTGAGCGGCCAGCTCAGAGAAGGAAGGGCTGAGGCCAGTCCTGACACACATTGGCACACAATTTGAAACCCGCTGATTTTGTTCATGCTCGTGGTCCAACAGTGGGTTTTACAATAAGGGATCAATTGGCTGACTATTTTATGAGCACTGCTGGTGAACTTAATTGACAAGGTGATATGAAAAAACCCTTTCCCAACTCCAAATTAATACAAATAATTTCTTCAATTCTAAGATACTGTGGCAAGCTCTGCGGCGGTATTTTTAAGTAGTTGTTTTTGTTTAACGTTATTATTCTCAAATAAGATTCAAGTTTAATAAAGACTTTGTTCCGCAGTCACATTGATGAGACCATGTTTATGAAAATTTTATAATATGTTTTTTAGCTACTTTTAGAAACTGTTTTGTAGAATTCTTTATTACGTGGTTTGTACCTAGAATTGAACCAAGTTAGTAAACTTCCTGTCTAATTATCTTTGGAGTATCTTATTTTGTAAAGATAAAAAAGTGTGGCGCTAGTGAACAGTGATAAAGAGAGTACTAGTCAGGTAATAGTAATCGTTAAAAAAACCAGATAACAATTATAGTGTGGGTTTGTGAAACCAAAAAAAATTATATGTTTTCAGGGGACATCCAAAAGGGTGAATAAAAAATGAATGAGGTAAGGATAGAAGAGCTTGGGTGTATGAGGGAGTGAAATGCTCAATAACAACCTGTAGGGTAGCTTAAGAAGCAATCATATATACACAACCATATTTCAAAATGACATTGTGGAAGCATGAATAAATAGTAACATGTGGTATCTTAGTATGCTAAATATACAGCTCTACACACAAAAAAATTGGTTCATTGGGGTTAAAACCCAAAGAAGGAGGCGTGTAAGGTGGCTAGGAAGCAAACATGCATACACAACCGTGATAATAAAATGACATTGCAGAGAAATAAATCAATAATAATCCAGGGTAATTTGATAAGCTAAGTATACAGTTCCTACGCAAAAATACTGTACATAGGGGTTGGAACCGAAAAAAGAGGGGGTGTCACAATCCCTATAGGGTATATATATAAATGAATGGACAATGTTAATTTGGAGGACAGATAGAGCACTCCTAAATAAGTCCCACAAAAATCTGGACGTAAGACGTCTTCCTATAGGGTGATTACAGATCCTTAAGTGCGGAAATGTTCTTGGCTCATGTGGGTGGTCCCAACATCGAAAAGGGAAAGACAACAGAATGCCCTTACCGGATCTGGTGGACTCACAGGCCGTTGGCGGTGAGTCAATCAGGCTTGTACCGTCAAGCGGTGTGGAGTGGAGATCTGTGTGGAGACTGGTGCGGAGTCTCGTCAGACGTTCTCGGATGGTGTGCCAGGATGGAGTCCAGGGCCCCCAGGAATTGGTTGCGGTCGCCAAATGACCGTTTCCTCAAACGTCAGCCACGTGAGCCAGTAAGCGAAGAAAGGAAAAAGAAAAAACTTCCACATAGTGTAAATCCTTACTGGTAAAAAGCGTTGCAGCACTTTATTAGGGAGTATACTTCCAAAAATTACAAATGAGGGTGGTAAAAACTCGGCTCAAAGTAAAAACTTGCATCAAATAGCATAAAAGTGGTAAAAAATAGCGCAGTGGATGGTGGTGGGGTGTAAACATAAGAACCCGACGCGTTTCGCCTCCATAGGCTTCTGCTGGGGTATGAATAAGCCCCCCACTCAACTGCGCTTTATATATTATGACAGGAATGAGATGCAACAGCTGATTAACACTGTTGCACGAGATGACTTCCGGGTTCGGCAGCATCATTAGTGACACAACGTCACATGGTGTTTCTGTGGCCAATCGGAGGTAGTCAAAAACCAAGCCTCACTCCTGGTATCCAATCGGCAGAGCAGCTATCCCATTCGTCCTGGCGGTCACGTGCCGATCACCTGACGTACTAGCCGAGGGAATGACGATAGGACGCTCTCTGCCTGCGTACCAAAGGAAGCAGGAAGTGAGGACTTATCAGATCACACCATGGACCGCAAACATAGCGGCGATCCATGGTGATTACTGTCTCATTTAGACATGTATTATGCGGTCTAATAATGTGGGCTTGATCCCGGAAGTCCTCACAGACTATCCTCGTAGGTAATCATCATACAAAAAAAAGTGTAAAATTTCAAACAGTAAGTAATTCTGCATATTGTGCAAGAATTGCCAGAAAAGTTCTCCATATATAAACAAGTAATGGGAACTAGTGACTGTATAACATATCATTCTAGTAGTGACAATACATAAATAGAGAAGGAATAGATGAAAAATGGTAAGAAAAAGAAAAACTCGGCAAAGTACTCAAAAATGTGCAGATGGGTCATATAGCAGAGGCCAATGTAAAGTGATATAAGTGAAATGTGAATTCGTGAATGATAGTGATATCTGAATGTGAGTCAGGTAGCAAACATCATAGACGAAAGTATCTAGGAGAACAGCATCAAAATGCAATTAAAGAGGTAGTGTATATGAAAAACCCCTCCTGGGGTTTCTTGTAGATAGAAAACGTACTAGAAGAACTGTTATCGACAGAGAAATCAAGGAAATTAGGGACAAACTCCTTCCACACAAATCTACTATAGAGTATACCAACCTCTCTACCAACCTGAAGAACCATCTGGAAAAGGAAGAACGTGAACAAAAAACAAAAAAACAGAAGAAATATAGCAGAGACCTAAGTGATTATAAAAATGGCAACGTTTTTAGTTGGCAAGCGATCAGCCAAGTTAAAGACCCACCCGCTAGTTCAAGTCACCACATGGAGATGGGAGGTTTGGATGAACCTGGGGCTCCACATATCCCCCTAGTACCTCCACCTCCCCCCAATGGGAACAATAGACGTCCCGCCTACCCCCCCCCCTGCTTCTACATCCCAATACAATGGTCCCCCCTCTTCGTCTGGAAATAGAGGTCGTAATAACAGGGGAAAGGGTAGGGGCAACAGGGATCGTTCGGTACATTATGATGATTACAGACAGGACCATTCTCCCCAAAGACGCAATATGAATCAGAATGAACATCATTACTACCATCCTTATCCACAAAGAACCCCCATTAGCACCAGTAATAGGTTCTCACCCCTCAGAGACGAACGACCTACGGATTATCGAAACTCCCAATACCGATACGATTATGGAGACAGAGATTACTCGGAGAGATCACCTTTTAACTACAACCAAGCTAGACCAAAACCTTTACACCCGGGGGGTTTTCACAGAGAACAAGATTACCCCACACGAAATTCAGAACAAAACGCGGCACCCGAGGGGGGAGGCGTACCAATAAAGAGAAAACGGGTCTAAAGGATGATGGCATTTTTAATCTAAGCAAAGCTAACTTCTCTCCGGCGGAACTTAGTGTCTTGAATAAAGGATTGAAATTTGCCCCCCCTAAAACACTAAGTAAATTTTCCACATTTATAGATGTCCACAAATATGTGCGCAAACTCAATGTGCAAAGATACATCGCATCTAATCCAAGTAGGCCTTCAAACCTCCTTACAAATTCCCGCTCGGTTCACTCTGGGTTATCCAACCCATCTCTATTCAACCCCCCAGCACCTATAGCTTCATCCATCAAAGTGTTTCGCGACCTGGTATTGGAAGACTTGGATGGACTCCCAAAGAAGAAATACTACACGGATCCTAACATCAAAGCAGGCTTACAAACCCTCTGTGAACGCAAGGACCTTGTCATCCGCCCGGCGGACAAGGGTGGAGGAATTGTTGTCCTTGACAACAAAGACTACCAAGCTGAGATGACTAGGATCCTAAGTGATACAGAAACTTATCTGCCCCTCGCATCTAATCCCACTATGGGCTTTAAAAGAAGATTAGTGGATTTGATCGATACTGGTTTCCAACTAGGCATACTGGACAAAAAAGAAAAAAATTTCTTGGTCCCAGCGGTCCCACGTATCCCTATCATGTACTACTTGCCTAAGGTGCATAAAAATATCACCCAACCTCCTGGCCGCCCAATCATTAGCGGAATCAATTCCGTAACTTCCCGCATAGGGAAATACATTGATCACTATTTACAGCCCTTAGTGAAAATGATACCATCTTTCCTGAAGGATACCCGGGATACCATCAATAAATTACAACAGGTTACCTACAGCAACGATCTTATACTAGTAACCGCGGACGTTACGTCCCTTTACACTATCATCCCTCACGAACTAGGCCTAGGAGCGGTGAAACTGTTTCTATCAAGGGACA
Source organism: Lithobates septentrionalis (assembly GCA_037952835.1). NCBI lineage: Eukaryota > Metazoa > Chordata > Amphibia > Anura > Ranidae > Lithobates > Lithobates septentrionalis. The sequence goes on from JBBDGP010001949.1 coordinate 1,394,620, forward strand.
CTAATATCCCTTCGACCCAAAAGAGGTTCATCATGGATCTATTACACTTTGCCACGAAGTCAAATTACTTCTGGTATAACAACCACTACTATCTGCAGACAAAGGGGGTAGCCATGGGGGCAAAGTTTGCCCCCAGTTTGGCTAACATTTTCATGGCCAAATGGGAGGAGGATGTCGTCGGTGCCCTACAACCCCCACAGCTTGCCCTGTGGGCCAGGTACATCGACGACATCCTCCTCCTATGGAGAGGCTCCATGGAATCCCTGAACCACTTCATGTCCACTCTCAACGAGAACGAGGTGGGCATCCATTTGTCATACGAAGCAAGTACCTCTGCAATACACTTCTTGGATCTGGAGATCACAGCTATCAACGGTCGATTGGAGACTAAAACTTTCTTCAAGGTCACTGACCGTAACGGTTACATCCCGATTGACAGCTGTCACCATACAGCATGGCTCAAATCAGTCCCTCGAAGCCAACTGATGAGAATCAGACGCAATTGCTCTCTTCTGCCAGACTATTACACACAAGCAGAGATCATTAAATCCAGATTTGAAGAAAAGGGCTATGATGGGGAACTTATCGATCAGGAGATCCAGAAAGTAGCCCATATCGATCGTTCATCTCTACTAGTGGAACAGCCCAAAAGACCTTTGGATGATAGACACAGATGGGCCTTCCTCACTAACTACTCCATCCAACACAAACAAATAAAAAGTATTATCTCAAGACACTGGAAAATACTTAAGAACGACCGAATATTGGGCCCATTACTCCCCAACCAGGCTGGAGTAATCTATAAAGGTGCACCATCGATAGGGGGTAGAATCGCACCAGGGGTAGTAGACCCTCCGAAGACGCCATCTTTCTTCCATGACTTTAAAGGCTTCTACCCCTGCAGAAAATGTACAGTATGCAAACTCAATGTCTGCAAATCCCGCAAAATTGAAACTTTTAGGTCATCCACAACTGGAAGGGAATATAAGATGAAGCAATTTGCAACCTGTACCACAAATTTTATAGTTTACCTCATCACTTGCCCTTGTGGCAAGCAGTATATAGGTCGAACTATCCGCAATTTTTCTATACGAGTGAACGAGCATATCACAGCCATACTAAAAGGACGCACTAACCATAGTGTTCCTAAACACTACTTACACCATCACAACCAAAATCCATCCGGAACGCAGTTCCAAATTATTGACAAATTTGTTCCACATTGGAGGGGTGAACCTAGCACCAGGGGGGTCTCCAAACTTGAGACTTTTTGGATACACCTCTTGAAGTGCTATGTGCCACATGGACTCAACGTCGAGTGGGACATCAACGCCTTCATAAATCAATCTTAAGAGTTGATGTCCCCACGCAGACCAACGATTTTCTTCCATATTCACCATCCCTATTTCAATAGGGGACATTATCCCATCCAATCTGTTCAGGATCTTGAATTTTTTTCCATTAGATCTGTTTTGATGTTCTTTTTCCTTACACCGCACTTTTGTATACCATTCTTATGCTGCTTGATAAAAAAAAAAAAAAAAAAAAAAAAAATGTTACTTTGAGCCGAGTTTTTACCGCCCTTATTTGTTTAATTTTTTTTGGAAGTGTAATTCCCAAACAGAATATACACTTTCACGAATTAGTGTCTTTGGGGATTTTATATGTAGATTGACATTGGTCTGAGTCCATACTGTTCTCCCTGATCTCATATAACACACTAGTATTTTATTTTTGTTTTTTTGATTGTACCTCTACCTGGAATATGGAGTACAATCCGTTTTTCATATACACTACCTCTTTAATTGCATTTTGATGCTGTTCTCCTAGATACTTTCGTCTATGATGTTTGCTACCTGACTCACATTCAGATATCACTATCATTCACGAATTCACATTTCACTTATATCACTTTACATTGGCCTCTGCTATATGACCCATCTGCACATTTTTGAGTACTTTGCCGAGTTTTTCTTTTTCTTACCATTTTTCATCTATTCCTTCTCTATTTATGTATTGTCACTACTAGAATGATATGTTATAAAGTCAATAGTTCCCATTACTTGTTTATATATGGAGAACTTTTCTGGCAATTCTTGCACAATATGCAGAATTACTTACTGTTTGAAATTTTACACTTTTTTTTGTATGATGATTACCTACGAGGATAGTCTGTGAGGACTTCCGGGATCAAGCCCACATTATTAGACCGCATAATACATGTCTAAATGAGACAGTAATCACCATGGATCGCCGCTATGTTTGCGGTCCATGGTGTGATCTGATAAGTCCTCACTTCCTGCTTCCTTTGGTACGCAGGCAGAGAGCGTCCTATCGTCATTCCCTCGGCTAGTACGTCAGGTGATCGGCACGTGACCGCCAGGACGAATGGGATAGCTGCTCTGCCGATTGGATACCAGGAGTGAGGCTTGGTTTTTGACCACCTCCGATTGGCCACAGAAACACCATGTGACGTTGTGTCACTAATGATGCTGCCGAACCCGGAAGTCATCTCGTGCAACAGTGTTAATCAGCTGTTGCATCTCATTCCTGTCATAATATATAAAGCGCAGTTGAGTGGGGGGCTTATTCATACCCCAGCAGAAGCCTATGGAGGCGAAACGCGTCGGGTTCTTATGTTTACACCCCACCACCATCCACTGCGCTATTTTTTACCACTTTTATGCTATTTGATGCAAGTTTTTACTTTGAGCCGAGTTTTTACCACCCTCATTTGTAATTTTTGGAAGTATACTCCCTAATAAAGTGCTGCAACGCTTTTTATCAGTAAGGATTTACACTATGTGGAAGTTTTTTTCTTTTTCCTTTCTTCGCTTACTGGCTCACGTGGCTGACGTTTGAGGAAACGGTCATTTGGCGACCGCAACCAATTCCTGGGGGCCCTGGACTCCATCCTGGCACACCATCCGAGAACGTCCGACGAGACTCCGCACCAGTCTCCACACAGATCTCCACTCCACACCGCTTGACGGTACAAGCCTGATTGACTCACCGCCAACGGCCTGTGAGTCCACCAGATCCGGTAAGGGCATTCTTTTGTCTTTCCCTTTTCGATGTTGGGACCACCCACATGAGCCAAGAACATTTCCGCACTTAAGGATCTGTAATCACCCTATAGGAAGACGTCTTACGTCCAGATTTTTGTGGGACTTATTTAGGAGTGCTCTATCTGTCCTCCAAATTAACATTGTCCATTCATTTATATATATATACCCTATAGGGATTGTGACACCCCCTCTTTTTTCGGTTCCAACCCCTATGTACAGTATTTTTGCGTAGGAACTGTATACTTAGCTTATCAAATTACCCTGGATTATTATTGATTTATTTCTCTGCAATGTCATTTTATTATCACGGTTGTGTATGCATGTTTGCTTACTAGCCACCTTACACGCCTCCTTCTTTGGGTTTTAACCCCAATGAACCAATTTTTTTGTGTGTAGAGCTGTATATTTAGCATACTAAGATACCACATGTTACTATTTATTCATGCTTCCACAATGTCATTTTGAAATATGGTTGTGTATATATGATTGCTTCTTAAGCTACCCTACAGGTTGTTATTGAGCATTTCACTCCCTCATACACCCAAGCTCTTCTATCCTTACCTCATTCATTTTTTATTCACCCTTTTGGATGTCCCCTGAAAACATATAATTTTTTTTGGTTTCACAAACCCACACTATAATTGTTATCTGGTTTTTTTAACGATTACTATTACCTGACTAGTACTCTCTTTATCACTGTTCACTAGCGCCACACTTTTTTATCTTTATTTCTACTTGCAACGGTCAAATTGCTGTGTTGGCTGCTTTTTAAGAGTTGGCGCAATTTCTACACCTCTTATCTTATTTTGTGTTGAGAACATACTTTAAACTAAAAGATATCTTTATATTTGGTGATTATGTGTCATGTAATAAAAATAGTAAAATATGAGTGGTGTTTGTCTTTTATCAATGTAACAATAATAGCTATAACATCAATACTAAAGATGAATATTGGAATTATGTGATTAGTACTATAGGATATGGGTTAGGGAATTAGGACTATAGGGAGTGGGATTGGGGTTAGGGATTTGGGACTAGTGGGAGCGGGATAAGGGTTAGGGTTTTGGGACTAGTGGGAGCAGTATTAGAGTTAGGGATTTGGGACTAGTGGGAGAGGGATTAGGATTAGGGTTTTGAGACTAGTGGGAGCGGGATTAGGGTTAGGGATTTGAGACTAGTGGGAGCAGTATTAGGGTTCGGGATTTGGGACTAGTGGGAGCAGGATTAGGGTTTTGGGACTAGAGGGAGCGGGGTTAGGGCTTTGGGACTAATGAGAGTGAGGTTAGGGTTAGGGATTTGGGACTAGTAGGAGCAGGATTAGGGTTAGGGTTTTGGGACTAGTGGGAGCGGGATTAGGATTAGGGTTTGGGACTAGTGGGAGTGGGATTAGGGTTAGGGATTTGGGACTAGTGGGGGTGAGATTAGGGTTAGGGTTATGGATTTGGGACTAGTGGGAGTGGGATTAGGGTTAAGAGTTGGGGGTTTGGGACTAGTGAGGGTGGGATTAAGGTTAAGAGTTGGGGATTTGGGACTAGTGGGAGCAGAATTAGGGTTAGGGTTATGGATTCGGGACTAGTGGGAGCGGGATTAGGGTTAGGTATTTGGGACTATAGGGAGTGGGGTTAGGGTTAAGAGTTGGGGATTTGGGACTAGTGAGAGCTAGATTAGGATTAGGGTTTTGGATTTGGGACTAGTGGGAGTGGGATTAGGGTTAGGGATTTGGGACTAGTGGGAGTGGGATTAAGGTTAAGAGTTGGGGACTTGGTACTTGTGGGAATGGTATTAGGGTTAAGAGTCTGGGATTTGGGACTAGTGGGAGTGGGATTAGAGTTAGGGATTTGGGACTAGTGGGAGCGGGATTAGGGTTAGGTATTTGGGACTATAGGGAGTGGGATAAGGGTTAGGGATTTGGGACGAGTGGGAGCTGGATTAGGGTTAGGGTTATGGATTTGGGACTAGTGGGATTAGGGTTGGGGATTTGGGACTAGTGGGAGTGGGATTAGGGTTAAGAGTTGGGGATTTGGGACTAGTGGGAATGGTATAAGCGTTAAGAGTTGGGGATTTGGGACTAGTGGGAGTGGGATTAGGGTTAGGGTTAGGTATTTGGGACTATAGGGAGTGGGATAAGGGTTAGGGATTTGGGATGAGTGGGAGCTGGATTAGGGTTAGGGTTATGGATTTGGGACTAGTGGGATTAGGGTTGGGGATTTGGGACTAGTGGGAGTGGGATTAGGGTTAAGAGTTGGGGATTTGGGACTAGTGGGAATGGTATAAGCGTTAAGAGTTGGGGATTTGGGACTAGTGGGAGTGGGATTAGGGTTAGGGATTTGGGACTAGTGGGAATGGGATTAGGGTTAAAGGGTTAGAGATTTGGGACATCTGATACTCACTTTTGCTGGCTCTTTGCCTTGTTGAGGTCATTCCACTCTGGGATGTGTTTTTCCGCGATCTTGTTCCATGCCATTGTCCTTTTGGTGCGGTTGACATAATAAGCATTCTTCATATCCCATACTTCAGGGTAGCCCCTCATTGTATTGATGAACTCCTCTGATTCATAGGCTCTGTTTGGTCTGGCCACATCTTCAGGTCTGGCCTGCTGTTGTGGCTAATCTCTTTCAGCTTCCATCTTATCTCTGCTCCTATCCTCCTCTACAAACCGGTTTACCTTATATCCCAGCATCCTACACTTCAGTGCGATCATGTGACCATCCCACAGCTTTAGAGTGGTATTTAGGTGTTTTTCAGGCGCTTTTAAGGTGCCTTTAAACCGCTTCCCATTCATTTCAATGGAGAGGGGCATTTTTGAAGCGCTTTTTTCAGCGCCCCAAAGATGCTCCAAAAATGCTGCTTGCAGAACTTTTCTCAATGCCCTGCCAGCACAATGCCTCAGTGTGAAAGCATCCATTGAGATGCATGGGGGGTGTTTTTAAAGCGCTTTTCAGGCGCTTTTTTTAGGGCTACAATGCCTGAAAAGCGCCTCAGTGTAAACGGGGTCTACGTCTGACTGCATCCATTTTAACTGTGGGCAGCTGAAGCTGCTGCCTGTTCACTTTCTGGATTTACACAGACACACAGGTGCACACCTCCAGCTCTGCAGCTTTCATTGCCCCTCTTATGACTCATCCCCCCTCCCTTCTTGGTAAATCCTCACAAGAGCACTATAAACCTTCCTACCTACACCTTGTGTTTCACCTGCATAAGATATGCATTGAACATGTAGTTTCATTTGTTGCCCTGTATGCAGTTTATAGCAGAGTAAATCTTCACATTCCCGTGTCAGCAGCTTCTATTTGTGTTAAAACCTGAGGCATGCCGCATGGGATTGCACACGTTAATGCATGGCCTCTGTCTAAAGTGTGAGAACTGACATTTGCAGTTGAAAAACTGCATATCCCACAATCCTTGGGTCTCTCAGTCTAGTGCTTTGCAGGTGAGAGTTAAATAGTAATTAGATCTGAACCAGCACAAACAGGCAGAGCAATTAAGAGAGAGCTCACACATGCTGGAAGAGATGTGTTTTATCACATTAGCATTCCCACATTTGTGGTGCAGTACAGAATGGTCATGTGCGATTCATTTCATTATGAATCGAAATTGACACAAAATTTGTGTGATTCAGTGATTCGGATGTATCGGAGTCTCTGAATTACAACAGTAACAAATTTAATACAAATCTGAAATATCCCAAATAAATTATAATAAAAACAACTTATTAATTCAAATTGATGACACAATGTGATAGTTTGGGGCTATTTTATTCACTGCAGGTGGTACTCATCCGCAGTGGCAATGCAGATGGGGGAGGAAGTTAAGAGGAAGTCAGTTCCTCTATGGTTCCTTGTTCACAGGGAGGCAGCTATCTGATTGGTGCTGGCATCCCATGTGACTTTGGTGGCCATCTTGGTTCAGACAGAGTCTATTAAAACCGGGGCTCCCGGCTTCGGCATGAATTTTGTAAGTGGCTAGAGTAGGGACACTTTACCTGTCTGTCAGGGACAGTGGTTAGTGTCAGGGAAAGGTTCCAGTGGAGTAGGGAAAGTTCAGGGACACGCCAACCTTTCTGGAAGCCTCAACTATTTTGGTACAGACCAGCCAGGCTGCATTTGGCTCCTCAAGACAGAATCTGAATCACCATTCTGCTGCCAAATTGCTGTCACATATTGTGAGTGTTCCCAGTCGGGTTGCCTCGCCACCGGGTCTGCTTTGTATTGCTAGACTTGTGTTACAAAATATTCTTGTTACTGCACTTGGACACGTGTTTTCTGCCTACCGCATCATGCTACACCTACCCACAGGCCTTTTTGTTAATGTTTGAAGCATCCAAAATAACATAATGACATACCAAATGATCCAAATTGATTTTTTCATTTTTATTCTAGTGAGCATAGTGTAAATATTCTAATAAAATTCTGTTTGTATTGGGGTTGAACTTGAAAGACCATTTGTTTAACCTTTATGTGCGTCACTAAATAAACAAAGTCAGTTGGGGATAAGGAAAATAATTCAATTTAATAACAGCGAATGAATACATAATAATTTGGATTCATTTGTTTCGGATGAGAGTCTTGGATAATCAGCCTATTCTTTTTAGAATTTCCATTTTTCATTATTATAAAAAATGCATTACATATAAAATGGAAACATATTGCAATAAATACAGGGAGGTATAAAAGTAAAATAAGATGATTTCTACTTATTGTGTTTGGGTTGGATGAAGGTGGATCTATCAGAATCTCAAAATCATAACATAACAAATGCAACCGAAACAGATTTTTTTTCCATTTGTTGCTTTCAGATGCACACAATTCCATTTCTCTTAGTGGGACTAGCAGGGATATAGCCAATCTTCTGAAATAACAAAAGAACAACACAACTTCCGAAAATATGAATTGATTCAGAACAATGAATATACAAAACGAATCAAAATATTCTGTATAAAATGAAAACAAATCCTTCTAGCATAAAGATTATGACGAAAGCAAATTATTTACTTAACTAATAAAAACTGAAAATGTTACTGTCATGCACATCTCTAGTACAGAGGAAATGGCAAGGCATACTTTGGATGCTGTGTGACCCAGAACAAGAAGTTGCCTGCCCCTAGGGACAAGCTAACTGAATTATTACATGGATATAGGGGAATCGATCAGACATGACACTACAAACTGCAGCCACAACGTGTGAGCCTATCAATATTAGTGTAAGGCAAACAAACAACACAGGGAAAAAAAACTACGCTAATACTTAGTTCAATCAACAAAAACATTTGAAAATGTTGAATGCCTTTAACTTTTATTTTCCTGAAGATTTTTTTTCTGTTTATTTCTATTTTTCTAACTATTATTATTTATAGTAATGTTTTATCCATACAAAAAGCAAGAAAAAATGTCAGAAAAAGTGCACATACCAGTACAGCGTATTACAGTTGAAATGTGATTTTTTTTTTTTTACAAATATTCTGTATATCTGGGTACACTCAAGTCTTGTAAGCAGAATGATGCGGTAGAATTGCATTAATGAGTGTAATGGAACAAAAAAAAGGGCCTCCATACATCGCACATTTAATCATAAAGACAATGGAAACACACGGATGGAATGAAGGGGTAGAAATTTTTGACCTGTTTTGACCTGTATTCATTATAGGTGCCATTTATGTCTACAGCGATTAATATGAAATAAACATGTTCTACTGTAAAATAAGGTCTAGGTCTGTCTCCAATTAAAGGCTTTAAAATGCATTCAGCCTGCCCATTAGGTTGGTAGTCTGTTTCAAATTAGGTTCAAGATGGGGCCACCAAATGAGGTAGAAGGCCAGTTGCCGGTTCACATCTCCAAACCCTGCTCTCAGCTCACAAACCCAAGGGTCCTACTTACTTAAGTGCACTTAATCTTCAAAACACCAACCTATGGGCAAAATCACGCAATTTTGCGATGATTTTACTGCGATTTTCATGGGTCATGTGACTCAAAAAAATACATCAAAAATGCAACAGGGGTGCGTTTTTGCAGCATTTACAATGCATTTCAATGGGGAGGTGTGTTACACAATGGAAGCGCAATGGATCATTGTGAAGACGTACCGTACATAAAATTTAAAGGAATGCATTTTTCTTGTCCTTTATTTTACCGCAAAAATTCTTAAAAAAATATTAATTAAAGAGTCAAATCTAAAACAATTATTAGGGTTGCATCAATACTGATACTAGTATCTAGACATGTGCACTGCCGAAAAATTTGTTCGTTTTCGTTTCATACGTTCTTTTTTTTTTTTTTCGGGTCATTCGTTATGATCGAAATTTGTTTTTCGGAACTTCGGAAAAATTTGAATTCATTATGTTCCATTCATTTAGATGCGGTATTCGTAAATTCGAAAATTCGTAAATTCGAAAATCCGAAATAATAACTAACTAATAATAACTAACTATTTTTAATTATAGGTATTGGGATTTCCTTTGAATTTATTTACAAATCATCCTAAATAATGAATGCTTAATTCTAAATGAATGGAGCGTAATGAATTAATAATAATAAATAATAATAATAATAATAAAAAGTTTTTAAAAAAAAAAAAAGTTTTTATTATTATTATTAATAATAATTTGTTACGCTGCATTCGTTTAGATGCGGCATTCGTTATTTTGGATAATTTGTAGCTTCGGATAAATTTGTATTCATTATGTTCACTAAGAGCCAAAATTTGAAAGGAGATTCCAATACCTATAATTTAATAGTAATAGTTATTTTTAGTTAGTTATTATTCTGGATTTTCGAATTTCTGGGATTTCAAATTTTCAGATTTTCGTTCTTTTGAATTTTCAGGTTTTCATTCTTATTTTTGGATTTTCGGATTTTAGAATTTACAAATTTTCAGAAAAATTTGTTTTTTCGTTTTTTCATTAATTTGAATATTTCCGATTTATCGAATTTGTCGAATTTCGTTGAAAAATGAATTCGTAATGAAACAAATTGCACCTGTACTTGTACTCGTGCAAATGCTCCGATGCTTGGCCCGATACTTAGACAGTAAGGAATGATCGGTGCGGCAGTGGGGGAAGGTACAATCACCAATTTCCCTGCGCAGCTTTCAATAAAACATCTGACAGCCGCATCTCCTCTTCTCCCTCCCACAGCTTTCAGTTGCTTTATTGAAGCCGCGCAGGGAGATCGGTGATTGTAACTTCCCCCACCACTGCACTGATCGTCTCTGACTGTCCCCTGTGTCCTCCTCTGGTCTCCCCCCCCCCCCGTGTCCTCCTCCGGTCCCCCTCTGTGTCCTCCTCAGGCCCCTATCTGTTATCCTTTCCCCCCTCTGTCCCAGATCTTTCAGGATAGAGAGGAAGGAGCTGGTATATATGCCATTTACCGCTCCTTCCTTTTCCGAATGAACAGAGTCAATGACATTGTAATAAATAAATATTTAAAAGTAAAATTGTAAAAATAATAAAAAATAAAATAAAAAAAACACTGTCTGCACTGACTCGGTGCACCACTATTACAATGTCTTACATTAGAAAAGATAGCAAGCTTTTAAAAATTTTAATATTTTGTTAAGCCCTATACAGTATCATAAGGCAGTATTGATTATAGCTAGATTCTCTTTAAAGCAGAAATAAAGTATTTAATGCAGTTGTGTATTAAAAAAAAAATTAAAGTGTATCTAAAGCTATTTACTTTTTTTTTTTTTTTTTCTCGAGTGGGGAAGTGTTAGAACCTTCATTCAGTTTTTATTTACCTCTATTTGTCCTAGTGATCTAGATTGGCTAGGAGCCAGACAAACTAGGTTGCATACAAACAGTATGTGCTGACAGGGAATGTACAGAGAGCAGAGCAAGCAGAGGTGATGACTTATGACCAAATCTTGTGACATTCCAGTACTGTGTAGGCACGTACGTTTGTGGGATTTGGGATTCTCAGCTTTCCATTGATCCCGTGAGAAGGCCCATTCATATTACCCACCCTTGCCTAGGTAGCCAGGTTGTAAGATGAATATTTTTTTTTTACTTTTAGTTAGCATTTTTATTTGAGTAGTGGGGCAAGATGAGCAGATCCAGGGGCAATTCTAGGTTCCCAAAAGACCTGGGGCACCTAGATAAAAAGTTGAATTGTTTGTAATATACCATGATACAAAGTTTGTTTCTCATTCCTCATGACTGAATATAAAAATCAAATGTATGCTAATTCTTAAAGTGATATTAAAGGCTTTAATTAAAAAAACAAAACAAAAATGTTATATCATTGCACAGAGCAGCACCAATCATCCTCTTCTCAGGTCCCCTGCTGTGTGTCTGGGCTCCTTCCAAGTCCCTCAAAGCAAGCTGCTTGCTATGTGGGCATTTGTGTGTGCTCGATTCCGAGCCCTGCTGTGTGTGTCCATAAAACACACAGAACGGAGCTTGCCCCCACTCCCTCCTCATTGGCTGTGATTGACAGCAGCCAGAGCCAATGGCTCGCACTGTTGTCTCTGAGCCAATGAGGAGGATTGTCAGGTCACCTTGAGGCTAGGTGACCGTTGGGATCAGGAGTGCACCGCAAGGTAGTGGACCCTACGGCTGACTGCTGCGGATGGGAGTCAGGTTGGTAAGGAAGGCAGGGCCGCTGGAACACCAACACAGATCCCACCGTGGTTAGAGCGTAAGATTCCCTGGGGCGTGGAGTCTAAGAGCCAGCAGGTGTTCACCAGAGCCTCTAGTGGTGAGGATGGAGTGGGCTGCAACTGGCTCCAGGTCGTGACCCCCAGGGTCCCTCAGCTCACACCCACAGTAGGCAACAGGAGGATAGGGATAGTAAGGGAATAAGCCAAGGTCGGGGCCACAAGCAGACAAGGGCAACAGAGTTCACGCCAAGGTTCAGGGTCACAGGCAAACAGGGATAGTCGGGGACACGCCAAAGGTCAGGGTCACGAGCAGAGAGGAATAGTTGAGAACACGCCAAGGTCGGTAACACAAACAAACGTAGAGCACACGGCAGGAAACAGGAAGCCAGAACACACAAAGGCTAACACACAATGGTTGATCAGCACTGCTGGCTTGCAGTGCACAGGTTAATATAGGGTTCCCTGATAGGGCCTGGGGTGGAGCCATGCTTAGAGGAGAGGTTATAAAACTAGCCAGGTGTGAGTGGCTGTCCTCTTAGTCTGAACACATGAGGAGAAAGCTGACAGAGAAAGATTACTGCATAACCATGACAAGGATGATAGTCAGGACAGCAGTCACTCTTTTGCACATTGGTGGATTGGGCTGGGGCTCAGGTAAGTATTAGGTGGGGCTACGGGAGGAGCTGCAAGCTGAAGGTTTGCCTTCAGGCTTTGCCACCACTTTAATGACTTAACCATTCGAGTGGTAGCCCTTTCATTACCAGGCCATTTTATAGTTTTCAGTGCTGTGATAGTTTGACTGACAGTTAGTGTATCCAAATAAATTGGCATAAAAATCCCAATAAGCGTATATTGATTGGTTTGCGCAAAAGTTATAGCGGCTACAAACTATAGGATGTTTTTATGGAATTTTTATTTATTAAATTTTTTTTTACTAGTAATGGCGGTGATCAGCAACTTATAGCGGGACTGCGACATTGCAGCGGACAAATAGGACGAGGCGATCACGTACAGGTATGTGATTTCGCCTGTAGAAGTTGCTGCCCCACAGTACATATACATGGGTCGATCAGCAAGTGGTTAACCACTTCCATACTGGGCACTTTCACCCCTACTGCCCAGGCCAATTTTCAGCTTTCAGCGCTGTCGCACATGAATGACAGTTGCGTGGACATGCAACGCTGTACCCAAACACAATTTTTGTCATTTTTTTGAGAGATAAAGCTTTATTTTGGTTTTCTGTTATAGAATTTTGTAAATACCGTATTTATCGGCGTATAACACACACTTTTTTCCCCTTAAAATCGGGGGAAAATCGTGGGTGCGTGTTATACGCCGATCCCCACTGTCTGTATGCCAAAAAAGAGTGATCACCGCCGAAAAAGAGCGAGCGCCGCGAAAAAAACTGAGCGCCGCCGGAAAAAAAACGAGCGCCGCCGAAAAAGACTGAGCCTAGTGCTCGGCTCCACTCGCAGTCACGCCGTCCCGCCTCCCTGCTGTCTCTGAGAGGATGAGGAGCGGGTGCTGCCGAAAAGGACGGAGCCGAGTGCTGGGCTCCGCTCGCAGTCCCGCCCAGCTCCTTTGATGGACATAATACTCCGTCCAATGGCAGGACTGGGCGGGACTGCGAGCGGAGCCAAGCCGAGTGCACTGTATACTCGGCTCGGTCTTTTTCAGAAGCGCTCGCTTTTCATCCTCAGCAGGAAGGCGGGGCGGTGTGACGAGCCGAGTACACATCGGCAGCAGATTTAAATGGCGCAAACGGCAAGACTGCACTGGGCAAGGCTGCACTGGGCAAGGCTGCATTGGGCAAGGCTGCACTGGGCAAGGCTGCAATGGGCAAGGCTGCATATGACAATGGGCAAGGCTGCACTGGGCAGGGCTGCATATGACAATGGGCAAGGCTGCAAACGGCACTGGGCAAGCTGCAAATGGACACTGATCATTCTGCAATGATGGATAAGGCTACAGATGAACACTGATAAGGCTGCATTGATGGGCATTTAAATGTAAGTTTTTTTTTCCTTAAACTTCCCTCCTAAAAGTTTTTTTCCTTAAAATGCCCTCCTAAACTTGGGGTGCGTGTTATACGCCGGCGCACGTTATACGCCGATAAATACGGTAAGTAGTTTTTCTCCTTCACTGATGTGCACTGATGAGGCTGCACTGATAGGCTGAACTGATGGGATTTGATGAGGTGGCACTGATGGGGAGGCACTAATTTGCAGCACTGATAGGCAATGATATGCAGCACTGATGAGCATCGATAGGTGGCACTGATGGGCGACACCAGGGCCGTTTGAAGGAATTTGGGGGCCCCAAGCAAAATGGACATGAAGGCCCCCCATACTACTCCCCCCGTGTTCTTTTTAACCCCCCTCCCTACCGTGTACCGCACGGCAGGAGATTCAGTTTTCTGTTGCCGGCTGGACTGAAAGGAAGTGAGCACTCAGTGTGTGCACTTCCTGTCAGTCCGGCCGGGAACAGGAAACTGAATCTCCTGTACCGCGCGGACTGCAGGAGGAAGGAAGAGGAGCTCGGCCACGCTACAGGCTGCAGCTTATAGGAAGTGGCGACCGGCGGCGTGGCTGGGGCCCCAGGCCAGCTCGGGGCCCCAAGCAATTGCTTGTTTTGCCTGTCCTGTTGCGACGGGCCTGGGCGGCACTTATGGGCACTGATAGGCGGCACCTATAGGCGGAACTTATATGGCGGCACTGATGGGCACTGAAAGGCAGCACTGACTGGCATCACTACTGGGTACCGATTGGCATCACTGCTGGGCACTGTTGAGGCTGCACTGATAATGATGATTATTTGTGCAAGTCTCCCTTGTGAGGAAATGCCGCTGATAGGCTCTCCTCCCCTCACACACTGTCAGTGTGAGGAGAGGAAAGCCGATAACCGGCATTTCCTTGTTTACTTGTGATTGGACACATCATCGGCTCTTTACCGAGTTCGGTGATGCGCTGTGTCCCAGGGGCACTACAAATTCTGGATGCAGCGCACTGCTGATCACCGCAGTAAGCACCAGCATGGCGAGAGTGGGACTGTCATATCACAATACCCACCTTATTGCGGGAGGTGGTTAAAGACAACGTTTCTTTTTGATGTTATATAATAAGCAGTAGGGTTGTTTTTTACTCCATCAATGTGCTAATGTCCCTTGAAGCATATCCAAACATAAAAACAAAAACATAATATATTTCAGCTTACCAGTCCTTAGGCCCCTTTCACATGATCGGACCGTTCAGGTCCGCCTGTCAGTTTTGACAGTGGACTTGAACGGGCGCTCCATGTTAGCCTATGGAGCGACGGATGTCAGCGGAGACCCCGTCCGATCCGCTAAAAGCAGACGGATGGCCCTACATCCGGATCCGTCGCTGGCGGATCGATTCGGGTGAGATCTGATGAAAACGGACATGCTGTCCGTTTTCATCTGATCCCTCCATAGGCAACAGTGGCGCCTGACAAGCCCCTCCCCACTCAGTGAGCAGAGAGGGACCTGTCATCCGCCGGCTCAGCGGAGATCAAAGGAGAGATCTCCCGCTGAGCCGGCGGACCGAGGTGGGCTCCGAGGAAGCGGGGTCTGCCTCTTGTGAATGAGGCCTTAGATGTGGCATTTGCATTTGTTTGCCTTTTTTCATGCTTATTTTTCTTTACCTTTCAACTAGTAATTGTGGGACACACCTCCTGTTCTAGGGTGACTATGCTCACTCCTCTATTGTATCTGTGGAGAAGTGATGGATGTTACCTAGGTTGAAGTTGAAACATATCTTCCTTTCCATCTCCATTACATGGAGGGTGGTGGAATTAGTAGTTTAAAGAAGAAAGATAACATTGTTTGTTCTTTCAGTACACCTCACAAGAAGTGACCAGGACACTGCATTACTGGCAAAATCAACAGATATTTTTTGTACCTGCTGAAAATGTCCATAAAAAAGAAAAATAAATAAAAATCCCTTAGCGCAAACAGAGAGTGGGTCTTGGACCCATTGTAGCTAGAATGTCAGTACATGGGATAAAAGTCAATGTGGAAGAAGTTCACTTTATAAATGCTCTTCTTCAATGAGGGTATTGATAGCCTCTGTGAACTTTAATTGAAAACTGAAGGAGAAGGAGAAGCTGCTGCCATCTAAGTGTAACCATAAAATGTATAAAAACACAATGGTTAAAAAGAAAGGCACTCAAAAGGGTTAATGTGGTGCAGGGATGCACCATGACATCCTATCTGGATAAACTGGCAGGCTGTGGGCAGTCAGATGTCCACAGTTCCAAAAAGGATGGATGATGGTAATTGTCAGGCAAGTGGACAGGCAGACAAGTGAGGGAAGCCGTCATGGTGACACTCACCTGCGCCCCTTTTCAGCAGTGGTGACTGATCACTAATCCATCCATCCCTCCTGGACCTGAAATTTTTGAAACCTCTAAGGGGATTTTGAAGGCAATGAAATATCCCTCCTGGACCTGTGCCAAGCCACTGGCTTTCATAAGAAACGGATGATCTGCCTGCACTGAGTTAACCCTTGAGAGTGCCTTTCTTTTTAATCATTTTGTTTTTATACATTTTATTGTTACACTTAGATGTCAGCGCCTTCTTATTCAGTTTCCAATTAAACCAGTGGCGGCCGGTGTTTTTTTTTGTGGGGGGCGGACAATGCTAATAAGAGTGACTGAAGCCACATCAACATTGGAGATCCAGAACCAATTTCATGCATGTGGAGGCTTGTCAATAATTCTCATGTCACGGCAATGTAGCACAGGCTCTTTTCTCAAGCCCATCTGGTAGACAAAGATGTAGACTTTTTGTTGTGACTTCTGTGGCGGAACACTAAAACCCCCAACCCCCACAGCCTGCTCTAGATTGGTGATCGGCACTTACCCCATAGATTGCAAGCGGGCAGCGCTCCGGGCTCCAGCGGGCGATGGGCAGCAGCTCCTGTGTGTCCTCTTCTCCATCACGGCGGTTTTCGCAGTGCGTCTCCTCTCCCCTCCTCCTAGGCGCTGGTCGTCCAATATGATTGCCTGTCCTTTCAACCAATCGGGTGACGAGTCTCATGACCCGTTTCCTGATTGGCCGGGAGGAGGATTTGTGTGAGAATAGCGAATATTCATTTGCTATTGTCACACAACTGGGTGGGATCAGAGCGCAGTGCTCCAGCCAGCCGGTCTCCTCATTGTAATCCATGGTCCGGAGTCCCTGCATGTAGATCAGGGGTCGAACACATGGATGGGGGGGTGGTGCCCATGCCCCCCTAATGGACAGGCCGCCACTGCTAAATACCCATCTTCCCCCTTTGGCTTAGCCAAGGAGACAGCAGGTAGGAGGCACCCTTACAGTGGGGCAGGAGGAGACAGCACCGAGTTATGAGTGGCAACATGTTGACTAGAAGTGTATGCTATTGAAGAAAGTATTCATACTGAAGATGTTAAAGCAGTATTAAACCCATAAGCAAACATTTATTATATTGCAGCTTACTAATTCTGAGATTTCATATCTGCATTAATTTTCTTTTTTCTTTTTTCGATTCGAGTACGATTATCCTGTCCACGATTTGATTTGATTCCGCAATGCATCTCGATGCATCACGATTACTGCCCACGGTTTTCATCCCAAAAATTCAAGCAGTCAGAAGAACTCTTTTTTTTTTAAGTGTATCTGTTTTTTTTTTTAAAAAAGACAACACTACCTGCATGCAGCAAAGTGCAAACACAGCAGACAACTTAAAGAGGAGCTGGAGATGGTCAGAGACTGCAGACATGATACAGAAGGAGGTCAGAGACTGCAGACCTACTACAGGAGATGGTCAGAGACTGCAGACATGATACAAGAGATGTGCAGAGACTGCAGACATGATACAAGAGATGGGCAGAGACTGCGGACAATGTCCCCATAACATCCCCCCAAACAACAATGTATGCCATTTCATTAATTATGGTTTGTACTCGGAGTCAATCTGTGGATAGTATAGGAAAGGAACAAAGAGCAACAAAGAACATTGACCTGAGGTGTGCCGGGGTCACGTGGTCAGTATGCCTAAACAGTGTAATCAAGAGTAAGGCCCCTTTCACATGAATGGACCAATCTGGTCCACCTGTCAGTTTTTTTAGGCGGATCCATCTGGACCATCTATTGTCCTCTATGGAGCGGTGGATTTAAATGGATATGTGTCCGTTTACACCCACCGACATCCGATTGGATCTGCTAAAAGAAGATGGATGAGGATCTGTTCCCCATCAGTCTAATAGTGGATTGGATCAGATGACAGTTGGGTGTAAACGGACAGGCGGTCCATTTACATCTGACCGGCCATAGAAGAGAGCAGGCTGTGTCTTTGTACGCTCTGCATAAGTGGAGCAGACATGGACCAGCCATCTGCCTGTTCAGCGTGCATCAGTGGACAGATTCCCCGTTGAGCAGGTAGACCCCCCTGGCAGATTCCACTCCATGTGTAAAGGGGCCTAAAGTAGGCCTCTGGATCCTCCACAGGAGGGGCAGAAGAAGGTCATGCTGTACTATGTGTTAAAGGGGCATGAGGAACAACAGCTCCCTCTGGGTTAGGAGAATAACATTAGTGGGGTACTTTTGAGTTGGGTATATTTAGAATTTAGTGAAAGTTACATTTCAGTTACCATTAGTTCTCAGTGCTGAGAGCCTCACATTGAGCTTTCTGGGCTGCTGACGCTGAATACTAGTGTACCAGTGATGGCAGGTTCCCTTTAACATTATTCGATGCAACTGTAATGAAAGTCCTTTTATATTTTGTTATTGTAAAATCTGTCTGGGCACTTTCCAGAACCCTGCCTTATCAGTCACCTAAAATTGTAAAACCTTCCTCTTGTATGGGTCACTCATGCACAGATAACATTCTTAGCAAGTTGCTAGCTGATTTTATTTAGGGATGAGTGTGCCACCTAGTGGACCAATGGCAGAGTTTTTAGAGAAAGTCGTATTTTTTATTTTTTTTCATGCTGAGCAGCAATACAAAGTATCACATCTCCCAACTGTCCCTCATTTCAAGGGACTGCCCCTCTTTTGGGACCAAATCCCTTCTGTCTCTGGTGCAGTTTCAGTTTTCCCTCTTTTTGGTCTGATATGTACTTCTCTATACAAACTGTTCTATTTTACTACCAGCAATGTTATGCTGCCCTAAACTTTTTATCCATCCTCTATATTAGTGAATTTGTTGTTTTGAAAAGCCAATATAAAGGAAAAAATAGATGTAGAAAAAAAACAAAAAAAACACTTGTGTAGTTTAGTTAATCATTTTGGTGTGCATAACAGGGGCTGTAGCAGGGACATGCCCTTGCTTACATGGGATTGCAGACCCCTCAAACCAAATAGAAACGAATCCCCTTAAATAGAAAAGGCAAATAAATAAGACAAGGACAAACAAACTGTTAAAAAATTTTAGTACACAGCCCCATTATTGGGGTTAAAAGCATACAGTCAGGTCCATAAATATTGGGACATCGACACAATTCTAATCTTTTTGGCTCTATACACCACCGCAATGGATTTGAAATGAAACGAACAACTGCAGACTTTCAATTTAATTTGAGGGTATTTACATCCAAATCAGGTGAACGGTGTAGGAATTACAACAGTTTGTATATATGCCTCCCACTTTTTAAGGGACCAAACGTAATGGGACAAATGTCTGCTCAGCTGTTCCATGGCCAGGTGTGTGTTATCCCCTCATTATCCCATTTACAAGGAGCAGATAAAAGGTCCAGAGTTCATTTCAAGTGTGCTTTTTGCATTTGGAATCTGTTGCTGTCAACTCTCAATATGAGAGACAAAGAGCTGTCACTATCAGTGAAGCAAGTCATCATTAGGCTGAAAAAACAAAACAAACCCATCAGAGGGATAGCAAAAACATTAGGTGTGGCCAAATCAACTGTTTGGAACATCCTTAAAAAGAAAGAACGCACCGGTGAGCTCAGCAACACCAAAAGACCTGGAAGACCACAGAAAACAACTGTGGTGGATGACTGAAGAATTCTTTCCCTGGTGAAGAAAACACCCTTCACAACAGTTGGCCAGATCAAGAACACTCTCCAGGAGGTAGGTGTATGTGTATCAAAGTCAACAATCAAGAGAAGACTTCACCGGAGTGAATACAGAGGGTTCACCACAAGATGTAAACCATTGGTGACCCTCAAAAACAGGAAGGCCAGATTAGAGTTTGCCAAACAACATCTAAAAAAGCCTTTACAGTTCTGGAACAACATCCTATGGACAGATGAGACCAAGATCAACTTGTACCAGAGTGATGGGAAGAGAAGAGTATGGAGAAGGAAAGGAACTGCTCATGATCCAAAGCATACCACCTCATCAGTGAAGCATGGTGGTGGTAGTGTCATGGTGTGGGCATGTATGGCTGCCAATGGAACTGGTTCTCTTGTATTTTTTGATGATGTGACTGCTGACAAAAGCAGCAGGATGAATTCTGAAGTGTTTCAGGCAATATTATCTGCTCATATTCAGCAAAATGCTTCAGAACTCATTGGATGGCGCTTCACAGTGCAGATGGACAATGCCCCGAAGCATACTGCGAAAGCAACCAAAGAGTTTTTTAAGGGAAAGAATTGGAATGTTATGCAATGGCCAAGTCAATCAGCTGACCTGAATCCGATTGAGCATGCATTTCACTTGTTGAAGACAAAACTGAAGGGAAAATGCTCCAAGAACAAGCAGGAACTGAAGACAGTTGCAGTAGAGGCCTGGCAGAGCATCACCAGGAATGAAACCCAGCGTCTGGTGATGTCTATGCGTTCCAGACCTCAGGCTGTAATCGACTGCAAAGCATTTGCAACAAAGTATTAAAAAGTAAAAGTTTGATGGATGATTGTTAATCTGTTCCATTACTTTTGGACCCTTAAAAAGTGGGAGGCACATATACAAACTGTTGTAATTCCTACACCGTTCACCTGATTTGGATGTGAATACCCTCAAATTAAAGCTGAAAGTCTGCAGTTAAAGCACACCTTGTTCGTTTCATTTCAAATCCATTGTGATGGTGTATAGAGCCAAAAAGATTAAAATTGTGTCGATGTCCCAATATTTATGGACCTGACTGTATAAGACCCCTTTCACACTGGGGTGGTGCGGGCGTTAGCGGTAAAGCGTCGCTAGTAGCCAGTTATAGCCATGCTTTTCGGCCGCTTGCGGGGTGCATTTAACCCCCGCTAGCGGCCAAAGAAAGGGATAATAACGCCTGTGTTGCTACGCTGACAAAGCGCTTTGCAGGCGCTTCGGCAGCACTGCCCATTCATTTCAATGTGCAGGGTGTTTTTGGGAGCGGTGTATACACTTTCACACTTGGGTGGCTTGAGAGGCGCTTTTCAGGTGCTATTGTTAGCGCTAAAACACCTGAAAAGCGCCTCAAAAAAGGTAAAAGGGGTCTAAAAATCAATAGACTTTCTGTAAACTTTAAAAAAAGAATTGCTTTTGAAATAAATATCAAACACTAAAGCTTAGTCACCAAGACTCAAGCTGAACATAACAGTCCACCTATAATAGTAGGCAACAATACCCCCAAAAAAGGACAGCCACGTCAAAGGGAAGAGAAGGCAGAATAGCCGGTCTTGATTGAAGATCCATCTGCTGAATATCATCTTAGGATGAAAATATTTAAAGGTAGGTGAGAATCCCAATTAGTGGACAAGTTTTCCCAGTCATTCCTACCTCCACCGATCCGATCCCCAGAAAAGTCACAGCACATCCCACACCACACACCGTCACCACTGCCACCGCACACCACTGCCAAGCTTGCCCCCGTTGTTCTTGCTCTGTTTGTAACCGTCCTTGTCTCCCCGGTCTGCTCTAAGTCTCCCAAACAATTAGGTCTCAGGAGCTGTTTCCTGATTGGGTGAGAGTAGAAACAGGATGACAATAGCAAATAAAAATTGTCGCATAACTGGGTGGGCTCAGAGCGCAGAGCTCTGCTCCCTGAGCCTGCCCTTTTTTAAAGCCAATTAGAGCCTCCGGCTCTAATCATGTGCTTAAAAAAAAATGCATCCATGGATTAGGGGGCAGCTCACCTGTGCCCCTTATGCACTGGCTAAAAGGTATCCCTCTGTATTTTTTCAAAAAGTTGGGAGATACAATTTGAGTAATTAGAAAAAAATGTAAAAAAACCCCAACTTTGCTTACACGTTTACATTTGGCCACGTGCTGTAGCTGCTAGTGTCCTCACTGGGCCTTATTCCGGGAAAGCTGATGCTCCCAACTCTCATGATATTCAAGCACTGTGCAGGAGTGCACTTTTGTAAAATTTGGGATCTACAGCTTTGCCAAGGTATGGGCACCATTAGCAGGATTAAGGTGAGTGTTTTGTTTTTTTTCTTTGATTATTCTTCTGATTATTTATTTATTTATGCATTTTTTATTGCTTTCAGTTGTCATTTCTAATTAATGCCCTGTACACACGACCAGTTTTGCCATCGGAATAAACTCTGAAGGTTTTCAACGGAATTCCGCTCAAGCTGGCTTGCATACACACGGGTAGGGATGAGCCGAACACCCCCCTGTTCAGTTCGCACCAGAACATGCGAACAGGAAAAAAGTCTGTTCGAACACGCGAACACCGTTAAAGTCTATGGGACACAAACATGAATAATCAAAAGTGCTAATTTTAAAGGCTTATATGCAAGTTATTGTCATAAAAAGTGTTTGGGGACCCGGGTCCTGCCCCAGGGGACATGGATCAATGCAAAAAAAAGTTTTAAAAACGGACGTTTTTTCAGGAGCAGTGATTTTAATAATGCTTAAAGTCAAACAATAAAAGTGTAATATCCTTTTAAATTTCGTAGCTGGGGGGTGTCTATAGTATGCCTGTAAAGGGGCGCATGTTTCCCGTGTTTAGAACAGTCTGACAGCAAAATGACATTTCAAAGAAAAAAAGTAATTTAAAACTACTCGCGGCTATTGCATTGTCAGTCCGACAATACACATAAAAGTTCATTGATAAAAACGGCATGGGAATTCCCCACAGGGGAACCCCGAACCAAAATTTAAAAAAAAAATGACGTGGGGGTCCCCCTAAATTCCATACCAGGCCCTTCAGGTCTGGTATGGATATTAAGGGGAACCCCGGCCAAAATTTAAAAAAAAAATGACGTGGGGTCCCCCTAAATTCCATACCAGACCCTTTAGGTCTGGTATGGATTTTAAGGGGAACCCCGCGCCAATTTTTTTTAAAAAAACGGCATGGGGTCCCCCCAAAAATCCATACCAAACCCTTATCCGAGCACGCAACCTGGCAGACCGCAGGAAAAGAGGGGGGGACAACAGAGCGGCCCCCCTCCTGAACCATACCAGGCCACATGCCTTCAACATTGGGAGGGTGCTTCGGGGGTAGCCCCCCAAAACACTTTGTCCCCATGTTGATGAGGACAAGGGCCTCATCCCCACAACCCCGGCCGGTGGTTGTGGGGGTCTGCGGGCGGGGGGCTTATCAGAATCTGGAAGCCCCCTTTAACAAGGGGACCCCAGATCCCGCCCCCCCCCCGTGTGAAATGGTAAGGGTGTACTTTACCCCTACCATTTCACTAAAAAACTGTCAAAAATGTTAAAAATGACAAGAGACAGTTTTTGACAATTCCTTTATTTAAATGCTTCTTCTTTCTCCTTTCTTCTATCTTCCTTCTTCTTCTTCTTCTTCTGGTTCTTTTGGCTGTTCTGGTTCTTCCTCCGGTGTTCTCGTCCAGCATCTCCTCCGCGGCGTCTTCTATCTTCTTCTCCTCAGGCCGCTCCGCATCCATGGCATGGGGGGAGGCTCCCGCTCTTCTCTTCATCTTCTTCTCTTCTTCATCTTCTTCTCTTCTTCTCTTCTTCATCTTCTTCTCCGGGCCGCTCCGCATCCATGCTTGCATGGTGGGAGGCTCCCACTGTGTGACGCGTCTCCTCTTCTGACAGTTCTTAAATAACGGGGGGGGGCCACCTCGTGACCCCACCCCCCTCTGACGCAGGGTGACTTGACGGGACTTCGCTGTGACGTTATGGGGATTGTCATAGGGAAGTCCCGTCATGTCCCGTGCGTCAGAGGGGGGCGGGGTCACCGGGTGGCCCCGCCCCCGTTATTTAAGAACCGTCAGAAGAGGAGACGCGTCACACAGCAGGAGCCTCCCACCATGCCAGCATGGATGCGGAGCGGCCCAGGGAAGAAAATGAACGAGGTGATGTACAACACATACGACGGGACTAGAAAAAGGAAGTTCAATAGCCAGTAGCCAATAGCTTCCGTCTCGTACTTGCTTCAGGGCATGCGTCATTTTTGGTATGTCGGAACAGCATACAGACGAGCGGGTTTCCCGATAGTAATTAGTCCCGTCGGAAAAATTTAGAACACGTTCTCTATCTAAGTCCATCAGAATTTTCGACGGAAAAAGTCCGATGGGGCATACACACGGTTGAAATATACGATGAAAAGCTCCGTTATGACTTTTTCTGACGGACATTCCGCTCGTGTGTACGTGGCATAAGAATTAGGGCGAAAGAAGCAGACTCAAGGACGCATGGGCTAAAATGTTGGAAGGTTTGTAGTATACCATGATAAAAAAGTGAAATTGTTACTCATTTCTCATGCCTGAGCATAAAAATCAAATGTATGGAATTGCTTAGTCTATATATACACCTTCATTACCAGACCATTTTCTAGTGTTCAGATAACTTGACTGACAGTTACTCAGTCATGCAACACTGTAGCCAATTAAATTACATATAATTTTTGAGACACAAAGGTCCTTTTTTGTGGTATTTGATAAATGTTTTTTATTTATTTCTTACCATAGGTAAATACACCAGGGCAAAAAGAGAAAAATAGCAGACAGAAAGACAGGAAAGTAACCCACAAACTTAGAACATGATAGAAAAACCTCAAACAAAGCCTCAAACAAATAGATAAAGGTTTTCCAGGCTGAGGAAAGGGTTAATAGTTTTAGCTCAGTTCTCAGGCTTTAGGTCCTGGCCGGCCCACCTGTGTTGTAAAAAGGGGGACAGATAAGGCCTGGAGCTAGGGGTAACGGAAACATGGGTATCAGTGTGTTGCAGTCTCTACATGGCGCTGCTGAAGAATTTCTGAACTGGGAATTTCAGAGGACATCCAAGCCATGGACAATTCCATAATGGACTCTAACCTCATGGAAGTATGCCTGGGTCACTACAACATCTTAGTTAGGATTAGGGACAGGACGTTGTTCATATTGAACTGTATGCTGCATCATGTTCAGTAAATTTATTTTAACTGTTATGAGCCTGGTCTGAAAATACTCAAAGGGGTCAATGTTGGTTCAGGCGTGTTCCAAAGAACTTGGGTCTGTAAATGCACTTTGGGGTATGAAGTAACACTACTGCAAAAAGTGAACATGACAAGACAAGAAGAAGAATGTAGTTGCTATGGGTAACCAAGTGAAGGAACAAGTTACAAGCAACCAGTCGTTAGGCGTGGTACCTAGTAAGGTGACAGGTCCTTTCGGAAGTGAAGGGGCCGATGTACTGGCTCCCTCCCTAGCGGTCGGTATCCAGCGGCAACCAGATTTGAACCCGCTTTACAGAGATCTATGGCCTGGTCACAAGGTAGGGGGGGGGGGGGGAGTCAGTAAGGGCACGCATGAGGTTCGCACCTGGTGCTTGGCAGGAACCCATTCTGTTAATTGGAGTGAGGTAACAGAGGTAGGCTGGACCAGTGGAGTGTGCGCAGGCCTGGAACATCCCTCTCAATGCAAACATACACGTTAGTGTGTAGTGACATGGGACGAGTTGCTTTTCAGGGGAACTCTGCACTTTATACTGCACACAATGAAAGCCCATCTCTAAGTTGGGGAACTGCCTTAAAGTTTTATTCTTCATATGACCGCAGTCTCAGCCTGGTCCTGGAATTTGATGAGCGTGCTCCGTGCAAGAGGTACCTCCACATGTACAGATGACCCTGCAGATGACCCCGCCCAACATACTCATTATTTTCTCTTGTACACACCCCTTTCCCCCATTAACTTGGAATGGGGAAAATTTTCCCTTGAGCTATACCTGTACTACATCTGTTTCACAATCGGCAGTACAGCTCTCTTATCCGATTCTCTGACACGATCTGAAAAGAGAGGGGAAGGCTGGCTTCTCAGTACCGCTGTTTTTTCACATGTGGTAGCTGTAAAATGTGAATAAGTGCTGTGCAAATGTATAAACAAAAAAAATAATTAAAATCATATAATGAATAAAACAAATAGGATTACACATTAACTTAATACATTAATACATTAACAATACTTGCATATCAACCATATAATAAATGTGTTGTATTAACATACACCAATACTTTGGATGATGGCAACTATTGCAAAGAACACGGCCTTGTGTACTAGGGCTCTAGCAATACCCCTGGGTGGGCCTTGGATTTCCTTGCAAGGTCTGCTTTATATCTGCATACAGTAGAAATATGATTTATATAAACTGGTTGTAAACCTCAGACATGAAATATAAAAAAAGCATATCCCCCTGAGTGTGTCTCAATTAAAGGAACTAATGTAATTTCTGTCTGCTGCTTCATTCCTCTGCTATCAGCATGAATCACTTCTGACAATTTTTCCTGAAACAGAGAAAAATGGTGACCTCTAGCAGATTGACAGCCTCAGCTCTGTTCCTATGAGCTGTGTGAAGGGGGTTTGGCCTTTCCCTCCAATCTGCTCTCAGAGCTCTCCTCAGTGAGCCCTGCAGAGTGTAATTTCAGCACTCGCCCCCTTTTTTCTGAACTCTCGGACAAGCTTTATATTCTGGACTTTGAATGGATGTAGAGAAGACTGCAGATAACTAGGTACAACTTATGTAGGAGGATTTGTTTTTTCTTTGTGTATCCCCTGAGACCAGTCACTTCACCGGGGTATATGTGTACCGGTGTATATGGGATGCCCATAGAGTAAATCACTTTGCCATCATATTTAGAAATGTCATTGATTAGCACATAATGTGAGTCTGAAGGAATGATGCGCATGTGTAACAGCTACAGTCTTTTTCCTGCATCACCATGCAGACTATTGCTCCTCCTCTGCGTAACTCCTGCAGACTATTGCTTCCAGAAATTCCTCATCTAATACCGTGTAAAGATGAGGATAACTAGGTACAACTTATGTAGGAGGATTTGTTTTTTCTTTGTGTATCCCCTGAGACCAGTCACTTCACCGGGGTATATGTGTAGCGGTGTATATGGGATGCCCATAGAGTAAATCACTTTGCCATCATATTTAGAAATGTCATTGATTAGCACATAATGTGAGTCTGAAGGAATGATGCGCATGTGTAACAGCTACAGTCTTTTTCCTGCATCACCATGCAGACTATTGCTCCTCCTCTGCGTAACTCCTGCAGACTATTGCTTCCAGAAATTCCTCATCTAATACCGTGTAAAGATGAGGACATCACCCTTGAAATCCTTGAAATGTTCCCAGAAATCCTTTCCTCCTGCAAAAACTTATACTGTAGCATATTAATTTCTTGTCACCTTCTTCTGTAAGCAAAAGAACCCACTCTGAATAGTTTCTCATGCTAACTCTGGTTGCTCCGGGGAGAGGCCTGCAGTACCTCTCCCCGGAGGCCTAGTAGTTTAAAAGCATGTTCTGAACAGTGGACTACTTTTCCCAGCTAGCCCAACTTGCAAATCCTGTGCCCTCAGGCCACATCGATTTGACACAACTCCCCATAGTCTCTTCTCTGATCCAGGACTCCTTATCAATGACCGTGTAATGATAAGGACTTCGCCAATTACTGTGTAAAGGCGAAGTTCCCTCACAAACTTCCAGGCATGTCTCCAATGTGGTACACTCACTGACCTTTCTCTGCCCTGAGTCCATGATGGAGAACTTAACCGGACCGTACGTTCTGACAGCTTCACCTGCCCCTCTGCTCCAGGGGTTCCTCATCAATGACCGTGTAATGATGAAAACTTCATCAATGACCATGTAAAGGTGAAGTTCCCTCACAGTTCTCCCCAGGCCTCCAGATGGGGGTGCCCTCCTGCTGCTGTCTAGTACTCCATTCTCCACTTCTCTCAGCCGACAACTCCCCCCAGTGGCATGTTACCTCAGCTTATATAGGAGGCCTGCCCCCTGCCAATACCAGTTGGGGATTGGTCAGGGCTCCCACATGAGCTGCCTGCCACTCCAGTTCTAGGCCCTGCCCCCCTTCCAGAACATTCTCCCTGGAAGCAGGGGAGGGGCCTCAGAACTAGAGCAAATGTGGTCACACCCACTGCTACTCTAACCACTCCCTGCCCCCAGGTCAAAACAGACAGGCCTAGCTTAAAGCATAGACCTGCCTAAATTTACCTGTGCTGACAGTTTCCCTAGCAAAAATCCTATGCTAGCATCTACCTATTGGTAGAGGGTGCTACATTTGTAAGGGCTTACAACCACTTTAACTGCTTCTGGACCACCCCACGTACTATTACTGCGGCAGGGCGGCCTGGGTGCGCAAAATTACCTGTAGATAATTTTGTGAAAGCGGTTTAGGGGGCGTGCCACTCCAGCTGTGATTGGACACAGGGGGAGCGAATCAGCAGGTCCGGCGGCCCGCTATGGCCTCCACGACCACGATCGTTCACAGGACAGATGGAGCAGCGGTGAACTAATGTAAGCAAAGCACACCGCTGCTCTGTCAGGGAGGAAAAGAGAGTGTTCGTGTTTAAGCTAAGCTGAATCACGATATCTCCTTTCCTCCAATGAATCCACTCCCCCCACAGTTAGAAACACCTCCCAGGGAACACATTAAACCCCTTGATCACCCCTGTAGTTAACCCCTTCCCTGCCAGTGTCATTTATACAGGGATTAGTGCAATTTTTTGACACTGTATTGGTGTCACTGGTCCCCAAAACGTGTCACTAATGTCGTTCACACACGGGCGGACTTTTCTGCAACAAAGGTCCGACGGTCTTTCTGACAGACTTTCGATGGACTTTCTAACGAACGGACTTGCCTACACATGATCACACCAAAGTCCGATGGATTCGTACGTGATGACGTACGACCAGACTTAAATAAGGAAGTTGATAGCCAGTAGCCAATAGCTGCCCTACTGTCGGTTTTTGTCCGTCGGACTAGCATACAGACGAGTGGATTTTTCAACCAGACTCGAGTCCGTCGGAAAGATTTGAAGCATGTTCCAAATCTAAAGTCCGTCAGATTTTCGACAAAAAAAGTCCGCTGTAGGTCCGATGGAGCCCACACACGATCGAATTGTCCGACGGATTTGTTCCGTCGGACCAGTCTGGTCGAAAAGTCAGCCTGTGTGTACACGGCATTAGGGTCAGATTTGTCCGCAATCCCGCTAAAAATCCCAGATCGCCGCCATTACCAGTAAAAACAATAAAAAAAGGGATGCTTTATTTCAGACAATAGCAATACAGCATAACAGGACACAATCTTTGGCCTAGTACAGTATTCAACAAAGGGGTGTACATGCAGAATATAGTTATGATAAGCAATCAAAACCATTAAGGAACAGGTACACAGCAGAAGTAAGTTAAATATAACAAATCATGAACACGATACACATTAAAGTACCAGAGAACGAAACCTCCTACATTAGAAGAAGAGTCATCTTGTACCAAGGAGCATAACATGGTGGAGATAGAAGGGAAAGGAAGGGGGTGGGGGGATTAGGGAGAGGATGGAGAGTAAAGGGAAAAGAGAGGGAGGCAGGAGAAAAACTCAAAGAAACCTTCGGGGAGGGATAAAGGAAGGGCAAATGGAAAGGGTATACCTATCCAATACCAGATCTAGCACACAACTAGAAGATCATAGATGGACCACCTCAGGTCACGGTCCAGGGGGACCATGCCTTATAAAACTTCCAGGGGCATCCCCTATTCATATAAGTTATTTTATATAAAGGAAGTGCCACATTTACCATAGTCTCCCATGAGGACACTTCAGGTAGGGCTGAGGACACCATTTTATCAGAATTT
This sequence comes from Lithobates septentrionalis, assembly GCA_037952835.1. Lineage (NCBI taxonomy): Eukaryota > Metazoa > Chordata > Amphibia > Anura > Ranidae > Lithobates > Lithobates septentrionalis. The sequence continues at coordinate 1,424,236 of JBBDGP010001949.1, forward strand.
ATTTTTGGCATAGCAAAGGAGATAGGATATTAGAAGCTTAAAAACACATGGGGAGCAGGGGAAGGGAAGAACCCGATAGAGTGGGTTCAAGAAAGGGGTTACTTAGTGCAACACTAAATTAAAGTGTGGATATAGTGGTAAAAAGCAATTTTATTAAACTTCGCATAAAATTGAAACACAATACACTTACTATTGCTAACTTCACATAAAATTGAGACACAATAAACTTACTATTGCTAGAAATAGATAGTGCAATCAGGCCTTGATGAACCAGACAAGACAGACTGGACAAACATTACATATAGGAAACATTTATTGCCACCCGGTCAGGGCATATTGCAGGTTGCCACATTGGCCTATTGGTAATATCAATCTATCAAATTATAACGTTTATTTGCACCCAAATGGGATTTCCAATTTAGTGTTTAGATTAATGTATAGGCCCATGTGGCATGGTGCAATAGGAGAGAGTTGGATGCAGTGAGAAAGGAGACACCTGTAGTGTGATGAGGCAGGATGGGATACCGTTATAGTTTAGGTATTAGGAGTGAAATGTTCCTCTGAGTTAGATATAGGGCAATGTATGCAATTAGTCCTGTAACTGTGTTACTCCTATATGATTATCCGGAAGTCCTTGGTAACCTGTAGGAAGGTTGAAGATGCCAAATGTGCAATGGTACCATAAGCTGACAATAATCAGTCTTAATTGGTGTTCAGGTGGCAGTGTAATCGCTTATATCGTAAGCTTGTGGTGTGGTCGTTAGACAATTGCTGTTGGTATTAAACAATGTTAGTGTTGGCTGTACATTACCACTGCCTTCCACGCTGCTCTATCTCAGGGGTGCTTGTAGTCCATTAGTCCTAGTTGCCAAGACCGCCGTTGCGTTCCTATTTTTGGCACGGGATATCCACAAGATCCTGCTGTGAGTTGCGGTGCTCCGCTTGTCAGTGTAGGTGGGGGGTCCCGTCTCACCGAGGCGCTTGGTAAGCCTTTAGGTTACCCCTTACGGAGCTGCGGATGTGTCCTCCTCGTATCAGCTTCTTCGCTGAGTATCACCCTCACTGCCCTGAGCGCACGGACCGGGTGACGCAGTGACGTCAACGCGTTTCGCCGTGATTCAATGACGTAGCTTCATCTCTGGACGTTACTAGAAGCTTAGAATGGTGGGAGCATTGCTCATAGTCTGTAATTCCCAGTAGGGCTAAGCATGGGGTGGGTGATAGAGTTAGCTATAATCTCAGATTAATTTCTTCAAAAATGTCAGCAGAATAGGTCACAATAGAAGGGCATTCCCAGAACATATATAAGTAGGATCTCGGTTGAAGTCTCTCTTTAAGCAATCATAATAGAGGGAGAAGGTTAAAATATTTGGACATGCGTCTAGTGACCTGAAGCCCCAGATACCTAAATTCATAAACCCACTGTAACGTGGAGGGGGATTCCAAGTTCACCACCTGATCATCGATAGGGAAGAGGTTCGATTTGGACCAGTTATCTTAATACAGGAAAATGAGCCAAATGTGTTAAAGATCGATAGGGCTGCCAGAAGTGATGGACCCGCATCATTAAGATAGCGTATAGCATCGTCCACATATAGGGACAATTTCGCTTCCAACTGCTCCACCCGCAAGCCCCTAACCTCGGAAGAATCCCTGATTAAAATGGCCAGGAGCTCCAATGGACAATAAACACCCCTGCCATGTACCACTGTAAAGGGGAAATGCCTCAGATAGCCAATCATTAGTGCATACCCATGCCCTGGGAGCCCTGTATAGCAACTGAAGCCAATGAAGATATTTTCGTCCAAATCCATAACGCCGCATAACTTCCCATAAGTAGACCCACTCAACTCAGTCAAATGCCTTCTCAGCGTCAAGTGAGGAGATGACTCTAGTGCCCGTGTTGTCATGCGGTCATGGAAGATCCAGAAAGAGGAGGCGTATATTAATGTCCGTTCTCTTACTTGGCAAGAACCCCGTTTGGTCAACATGGATCAGATCCTCAATAACAGTAGAGAGATGGTCATCTAAGACCTTCGCCAAGAAGGTGACTCTTGTAAATGATCGTCCATTGCCCAGAACCTTGAGGGACGCCACAACATAGAACCGGGTGGGTTAGAAAGAGAAATGTTTGAACAGCGTGGTGCATATTCAGACACTCCACGTGGGAGTATAAGTGCCTCTATGACCCAACAGGGAGCAATGGAGGAGGCAAAGGCCAATGACAGGGTCTTAAAGGTGGCCAAATGATATGTGAATTCTTTGGTACCTGGGTGCAGGTGTCTCTAGATGTCTGCCAGAGCAAAAGGTAGAGGCCTATTGCGCTAAGTAAGACATACCCCGAGACACCCCGCTATCCAGTTCTGGGCAAGGAACCATATTAATATCTCCTAACAGGAAAATGGCTTTAATGTCATAACCTAGTAACATTTGCATAATCACATTCAGTGCCTGAACCCATGCTGGGGGCGGCAAATAGAGCCCCGCAATAACCACAGCTTTCTCATATATACAAGCATGTAAAATAACGTATCGCCCATCCGGATTCAAATATACTTCCAAGACCCTAAACGGCAGGGACTTCTGTTTTTAGAATTAGGGATGAGCCCGTGGGTCGAGTCAAACATTAGTTCGACTCAAACATCGGGTGTTCGTTTGCTCACAAATGAACCGAACTTATGGGGCGTTTGTAGGAAATTTGAGCACCGTGTAACGCACCATAATGCACTGCCAGATCGCAGTGCATTGACATCTGATGATTGGCCGAAGCATGCACCTGACCTGCATGCTTTGGCCAATCACAGCGTGCTCTGCAGCGGGAGTCATAATTGGCCAAGGGTGGCAGGGTGCCTTTGGCCAATCATGGCTCAGGGAGACTAAGTCCATGCCCCACGCTATATAAGGCCGCTTACATAGCGGCCGTGTAAAATTTGTGGACGGAGATAGATTGAGCTAGATTAGGCAGACAGGTTAGTTAGTGGCGTGCAGGCAGTGTATTTAATATATACATACAGTCTAGTATAATATATATATATATATATATATATATATATATATATATATATATATATATATATATATATATACAGTGGGGACGGAAAATATTTAGACCCCCTTAAATTTTTCACTCTTTGTTATATTGCAGCCATTTGCTAAAATCATTTAGGTTAATTTTTTTTCCTCATTAATGTACACACAGCACCCCATATTGACAGAAAAACACAGAATTGTTGACATTTTTGCAGATTTATTAATAAAGAAAAACTGAAATATCACATGGTCCTAAGTATTCAGACCCTTTGCTGTGACACTCATATATTTAACTCAGGTGCTGTCCATTTCTTCTGATCATCCTTGAGATGGTTCTACACCTTCATTTGAGTCCAGCTGTGTTTGATTATACTGATTGAACTTGATTAGGAAAGCCACACACCTGTCTATATAAGACCTTACAGCTCACAGTGCATGTCAGAGCAAATGAGAATAATGAGGTCAAAGGAACTGCCTGAAGAGCTCAGAGACAGAATTGTGGCAAGGCACAGATCTGGCCAAGGTTACAAAAAAATTTCTGCTGCACTTAAGGTTCCTAAGAGCACAGTGGCCTCCATAATCCTTAAATGGAAGACGTTTGGGACAACCAGAACCCTTCCTAGAGCTGGCCGTCCGGCCAAACTGAGCTATTGGGGGAGAAGAGCCTTGGTGAGAGAGGTAAAGAAGAACCCAAAGATCACTGTGGCTGAGCTCCAGAGATGCAGTCGGGAGATGGGAGAAAGTTGTAGAAAGTCAACCATCACTGCAGCCCTCCACCAGTCAGGGCTTTATGGCAGAGTGGCCCGACGGAAGCCTCTCCTCAGTGCAAGACACATGAAAGCCCGCATGGAGTTTTCTAAAAAACACCAGAAGGACTCCAAGATGGTGAGAAATAAGATTCTTTGGTCTTAACAAGGGGGCCCCCAGATCCCAGCCCCCCTATGTGAATGGGGTACATTGTTCCCCTACCCATTCACCAAAAAAAGTGTCAAAAAGTAAAAACCACAAAAGACAGTTTTTGCCAACATAGTGGGTACCCCAAAGCCCCCTCCCCATGTTGAGGGCATATGGCCTGGTATGGTTCAGGAGGGGGGGCACTCGCCCCTCCCCATCCTGTCCTCCAGGCTGCATGCTTGGATAAGGGTTTGGTATGGATTTTGGGGGGGACCCCATGCTGTTTTTTTTAATTTTGCCGTGGAGTTCCCCTTAATATCCATATCTGACCCAAAGGGCCTATTATGGACTGGGGAGGACCCATGCCGTTTTTTTCCTTGATTTTTATCTATATTACCGGTAGTTGGCAATACATTACAGCCGCAAGCAAGTTTAAATTACATGTTTTCCTTTAGAAATGTAATTTTGCTGCAGGACTGTAAAACACATCAGACAGATGCGCTACTTTACAGGCAGACTAAGGGGACCACCAAACACAATCTTTACAGAAATATTTCATTTTTATTGTTTCACTTTAAGCATTCTTAAAATCACTGCTCCTGAAAAAAACTTTTTTTGCAATGATACGTGTCCCCATACACTTTTTATGACAATAACTTGCACATAAGCCTTTAAAATGAGCACTTTGTTTTTTCTGCAGATATTAGTGTAGCGGTACCCCCGTAGGGGCTGCTAAGCGATGTGGCCAACCTGTCGCCCTGCCCAGTCTAGCATTCACTTCCCAATCACCTTGGAGACATTGAACAGTCCAGATGTTTGTTTTGTTGTTTTATTGAGGGAATAGAGCTTGGATGGGTAAGGAAATTTATGGGATGCCCAGTGGAACAAACAATTGGATGATTTTTAAACAAGGCGACAGGGGGGAGGGCCCAGAGGTAGAGATAGTGAGCATGGAACATATTCCAGATGGTAGTATTGGGGGCATTAGTGGTAGGTTGACTAAAGCACATAAACCCATAGTAAGTTTAGTAACAAGTCCTAGTTGCAATCTCGGAACACCCAATAAGAGGATAGTATGCGACCGGTCTAAACTACGTGGCATGTTCACCAATGCCAGGAGCCTGGTGGACCAGATGGATGAACTAGAGATACTGTTGTACGAGGAGGATTTGGATTTTGTGGGAATTTCAGAGACCTGGTTCAACAGCTCTCATGATTGGCTGGCAACTATTCAAGGGTATACCCTTTATCGCAGGCATAGAGAGGGTAAAAAAGGGGGAGGGGTATGCCTATATATCAAGAATAATGTACAAGTGAATGTGAGAGATGACTCCTATCACAATTTGGATTAGCAGCAAGGATGGGAAGTGTTATCATAATGGTGGATTTTAATTATCCAGACATAGACTGGGCGGAGGGAACCACGCATTTGTCTAAGGCTCGCCAGCTCCTAAATGTCTTGCAGGACAATTTCATGGTTCAGATGGTAGACGCACCAACTAGAAATAAAGTGTTACTGGATCTACTGATTACCAACGATACAGACCTGATCAAGGATGTGGAAATACGGGGCAATTTAGGAAACAGCTATCACAGGTCAATTGGCTTCAGTATAAATCACACAAATAGGAAACACAAGGGGAATACAAAGACACTGAATTTCAAAAGAGCCAACTTCCCTAAACTACTAACCTTGTTAGAAGGCATAAACTGGGATAAAATCTTAGGAACAAAGAACACAGAGGAGAGATGGGTTTGCTTCAAGAGCATATTAAATAAGGGCATTAGCCAATGCATCCCATTGAGTAATAAATGAAAAGAGCAAACAAAAAGTCCTGGATGGCTTAACTCCAATGTAAAAATGCATATAAAAGCAAAGGAGGAGGCCTTCAAAAAATACAAGGTTGAGGGATCATCATCAGCATTCGGACTTTATAAGGAATGCAACAAGAAATGTAAGGGTGCAATTAGGGCGGCTAAGATAGAACAGGAAAGACACATAGCGGAGGAAAGCAAAAAAAATCCCAAGAAATGATTTAAGTATGTAAACAGTAAAAAAGGGAGGACAGACCATATTGGCCCCATAAAGAATGAGGAAGGTCATCTGGTTGCAAAGGATGGGGAGATGGCGAAGGTATTGAATTTATTCTTCTCCTCAGTCTTCACGAGGGAATCAGGGGCTTCAGTAACTAAAACTGCAGTGTTTATCCTCATGACACATCACAGGAAGCACCTCCATGGTTAACAGAGGACAGAATTAAAATTAGACTTGGGAAACTTAACATTAATAAATCATCGGGACCAGATGGCTTGCACCCCGAGGGTACTCAGGGAACTCAGTCAAGTAATTGACCAGACCATTGTTCCTAATTTTTACTGACAGTCTACTGACTGGAATGGTACCAGCTGATTGGAGAAAAGCCAATGTAGCACCAATATTTAAAAAGAGCCCAAAATACATCCTCGGGAATTACAGACCAGTTACCCTAACATCAATACAATAGTATGCAAGCTCTTGGAGGGGATGATAAGGGACTATATACATGATTTTAGTAAAGAGAGCGGTATCATTAGCAGTAATCAGCATGGATTCATGAAGAATCGTTCTTGCCAAACCAATCTATTAACCTTCTATGAGGAGGTGAGTTGCCACCTAGATAAAGGAAGGCCCGTATACATGGTGTATCTGGTTTTGCAAAAGCATTTGACATGTTCCCCATAAACGTTTACTCTACAAAATAAGGTCCATTGGCATGGTATATAGGGTAAGTACATGGATTGAAAACTGGCTACAAGGGCACATTCAGAGGGTGGTGATAAATGGGAAGTACTCGGAATGGTCCGGGGTGGGTAGTGGGGTCCCCCAGAGTTCTGTGCTGTGACCAATCATGCTTAATTTGTTTATAAACAACCTGGAGGATGGGGTAAGCTAAGCAGGGCAATAACTTCTCCGCAGAAAGTGGAAGCCTTGCAAAAAGTTCTGAACAAATTAATGGGGTAGGCAACTACATGGCAAATGAGGTTTAATGTAAAAAAAGTAAAATAATGCATTTGGGTGGCAAAAATATGAATGCAATCTATACACTGGGGGGAGAACCTCTTGGGGAATCTAGGATGGAAAAGGACCTGGGGATCTTAGTAGATGATAGGCTCAGCAATGGCATGCAATGCCAGGCTGCTGCTAACAAAGCAAACTGAATATTGCCATGCATTAAAAAGGGGATTAACTCCAGAGATAAAATGATAATTCTCCCTAATAGCTAACAAAGGGTCTGGAGGATGTTAGTTATGAGTTAGTTATGAGGAAAGGTTGCAAGCACTGAACTTATTCTCTCTGGAGAAGAGATGCTTGAGAAGAGATATGATTTCAATTTGCAAATACCGTATTGGTGACTAGGGAGGAGCTGAACATCCCCCGGTTCGGTTCGCACCAGAACCTGCGCATGGAACCCCATTAAAGTCTATGGGACTCGAACGTTCGAAATCAAAAGTGCTAATTTTAAAGGCTAATATGCAAGTTATTGTCCTAAAAAGGGTTTGGGGACCCGGGTCCTGCCCCAGGGGACATGTATCAATGCAAAAAAAAAGTTTTAAAAACGGCCGTTTGTTCAGGAGCAGTGATTTTATTGATGCTTAAAGTGAAAAAAAAAGTGAAATATTCCTTTAAATATCGTACCTGGGGGGTGTCTATAGTATGCCTGTGAAGTGGCACGTGTTTCCCGTGTTTAGAACTGTCCCTGCACAAAATGACATTTCTAAAGGAAAAAAAGTCATTTAAAACTGCTTGAGGCTTTAATGTAATGTCTGGTCCCGGCAATATGGATGAGAATCATTGAGAAAAATGGCATGGGTACCCCCCCCAACCTATTACCAGCCCCTTTGGGTCTTGTATGGATATTAAGGGGTACCCCGCACCCAAATTAAGGGAAGTCGTGGGGCTCCCAGGCCCTATATACTCTGAACAGCAGTATATAGGCGGTGCAAACAAGACAGGGACTGTAGGTTTGTTGTTAAGTAGAATCTGTTTGTAATTTTGAACTGGTACATTTTTAAAGTGTAGCTCCAGCCAAAAAAATCTATTTTTAAGCTTTTTGGAAAACATAGGGAAGGGTTATCACCCCTGTAACATTTGTTTTGCTGTCTGTGCACCTCTTCATAAGATTTCACCTCACTTTCTGTCCCAATGACAAATGTTTTTTGAAAATTTGGGGGTTTTAGTGAAACAAGGATTGGTGATAAAGCATCAGTGGAGAGGAGACACGTTTTTCCCATATTAACTCTTACAGGAGAGAATTTCCCTTCCTAGGGGTAGATTTCATCTCACTTCCTGTTGTCTCCTTCCATTTGCAAGTAGGAGTCGTTTGTAAGTTGGATGTTTAAAAGTAGGGGCCTGCCCTATATACTCTGCAGAAATTGGGGCCTTAGGTGTTGGTATTGCCACAACACTGTAAGCCCTCACAGTTACTCTTGGTGGGCGCTGGAAAGCCCTGCTGTGAATTATTATGTCAAGAATTGAAATTACATGCCATTGTTGAACAGTGGTAGAAAAATTGGGCCTTTGGTGGTGGTGGTGCTGGTGCCACAACACTGTAAGTCCTCACAGTTAATCTTGGTGGGCGCTGGAACGAGCCCTGCTGTGAAATATTATTTCAAGAATTGTAATTACATGCAACTGTTGAACAGGGGCAGAAAAATTGGGCCTTAGGCACTGGTGCCACAACACTGCGACCCCTCACAGATACTCTAGTTGGAGCACAGGAATGAGCCCTGCTGCAAAAGATTGCATCAAAAATTGTAATTACACGCCCCTGTTAAACAAGGGCAGAAAAATTGGGCCTTGGGCACTGGTGCTGATACCACAACACTGAAAACCCTCACAGATACTCTAGTTGGAGCGCAGGAATGAGCCCTGCTGCAAAATATTGCATCAAAAATTGTAATTACACGCCCCTGTTAAACAGGGGCAGAAAAATTGGGCCTTAGCCACTGCTGCCACAACACTGCAACCCCTCACAGATGCTATAGTTGGAGTGCGGGAATGAGCCCTGCTGCAAAGTATTGCATCAAAAAATGTAATTACATGCCCCTGTTAAACAGGGGCAGAAAAATTGGGCCTTGGCCACTGGTGGCGGTGCCCAGAACCAAAAATGTTCTTACAAGCTATCAGCATGAAAATTGAGGAGGAAGAGGATTGTCATTCAGCATAACAGGATAGTCACTCAGCATCAGCAGAGGCAGTCTTGAAGGGATCTCACATTAAAAAAAAAAAAATTGGTTACATTAGCATCAGGTGCTTGGTAGCTGGTGATCCAAGACTGATATATTTTTATGAAGGTCAGCCGATCGACCGATTCGGTGGGCAGACGCACCCTGTGATCAGTTACAAAGCCTCCAGCAGCACTGAATGTGCGTTTCAAAAGAAGGCTGGATGCAGGACAGGCCAGTAGCTCAATTGCATACTGTGCAACCTCTGGCCAGTGATCCATCCTCAAGACCCAGTAACCCAGAGGATTTTCGGTGGGAAAGGTGTCCAAGTCTGATCTTGCCCCTAGGTAATCCTGCACCATGTGAATCAGACGCTGGCGATGGTTGCTGGAACCGATCAGGGCTGCGGACTAAAAAATTGTCTGAACGCATCGGTCAGATGGCCACCTTCCCCACCGCTCCTTCTGTGACTGACCGAAGCCTCAGCAACACGTTGTCCAGGAGGACCAGGAAATTTTAACCTCCCAAGCTCTGGAAACGCGTTGCACAAACCTTTCTGCAAGGCCTCCCGAAGATGTTTCATCCTTTGCTCCCTCTGCGACGGCAAGATAAGGTCCGCAACCTTACCCTTGTAACGTGGATCAAGGAGGGTTGCCAGCCAGTAATGATCCTGCCCCTTGATACCACGAATACGAGGATCCTTACGCAGGCTTTGCAGGATCAGGGAGGCCATGCAGCGTAGGTTTGCTGAGGCATTCGGTCCAGAGTCCTCTGGGTCACTAAGGAGGACAAGATCCGCAGCCACCTCCTCCCAGCCATGTACAAGTCCATGGGTTTCTTTGGACTGTAAATGATCCCTTGAAAACTGCTGCTGATGCTAAATGCCAGGCTCCACCTCCATGCTGACACAATCCTCCTCCTCGTCCTCTTCCTGTGTGACCAGCGGGCACGCAGGAACACTGTCTGGATAAAGGGGGCCTTGAGAGGTAAGGAAGTCCTCCTCTTCCTCCCTCTGTTCTGCCTCAAGTGCCCTGTCCATTATTCCATGCAGCGTGTGCTCCAACAGGTGGACAAGAGGGACAGTGTCACTGATGCATGCATTGTCACTGCTCACCATCGTCGTGGCCTCCTCAAATGGGGACAGGACAGTGCATGCATCCCTGATCATAGCCCACTGGCGTGGGGAAAAAGAACCAAGGTCCCCTGACCCTGTCCTGGTGCCATAGTCGCATAGGTACTCATTGATGGCCCTCTTCTGCGTGTGCAGCCGCTGCACCATGGCCAACATTGAGTTCCACCTGGTAGGCATGTCACAGATTAGGCGGTTCTTGGGCAGGTTAAATTCCTTTTGAGGTCAGCCAGCCGAGCACTGGCATTATATGACCTGTTAGCCCCGGTACCTGCCCAAGAACCGCTGCACCACCAAGTTAAGGACGTGAGCCAAACAGGGCACATGGGTCAGTTGTCCCTGTTGGAGGGCGGAGAGGAGGTTGGCATTGTCGCAAACCACCATACCTGGCTTAAGCTGGTGTGGCGTCAACCACCTCTGAACCTGCCCCTGCAGAGCTGACAGAATCTCTGCCTCAGTGTGGCTCCTGTCCCCCAAGCACACCAGCTCATGCACCACATGGCATGCCTGCGTGCTTGCGTAGCCCCTTGAACGCCTACGGAGCACCGCTGGTTCCGAGGACAAATCAGCACAGGCAGAGGCCATGGAGGAAAAAGAAGAGGAGGGGGTGGAGGAGAGAGGTATGGCAGAATCACCACTAGTAGAATTCCTCCAACACTACTGCACCCTGTCCTGCATCCTTCCCAGCTGCTAGAAGAGTCACCCAGTGCGGGGTGAAAGATAGGTTACGTCCCTGTCCATGCCTGCTGCACCTAGAGTCAGCGGTAATATGCACCTTACCGCTGACCGCACTGTTCAGCAAGGCCAAGACATTGCCTTCCACATGCCGGTAGAGAGCCGGAATCGCCTTCCGTGAGAAAAAGTGGCGTTTTGGAACCTGCCACTGGGGAACCACACATTCCACAAACTCACGGAAGGGGGCAGAGTCTACCAACTGAAAAGCAGCAGTTGAAGTGCTAGCAATTTAGCCAAGCTAGCATGCAACCGCTGGGCATGTGGATGGCTGGGAGAGAACTTCTTTCAGCGGTGCAGCAGCTGGGGCAGGGAAATCTGCCTGGTACAATCTGACGTCGGTGTACCGATAGCAGATTGCCCACAAGTACTTGGCTGTGACACACCTTATTCTACACCTTCATTCATCTCAGTGCAGGTTTCAGAGAGGACTGAAGGTATAGTGGGGTTGGAGATCCCAGCTGATGAGGAGCAAGGAAAGGTTTGCTTTGTTCTTTGGTGTGGGTCTTCTAGGTACGCTTGCCAACAAACTGCATGGCAGGTCGAAATATGTCTGGTCAAGCATGTGGTGCCCAAGCGGGTGATGTTTTGGACACGCGAGATACGCTTGAGACATATGTTGCAAATAGCAGCGGTGGGATCTGATGCACTCGTTTAAAAAAAGGCCCCCACCAAAGAACTTTTGGAATAACGCGCAGAGACAGCAGCACCCTGCACATGCAGAGCTCTACGGTGTGATGCAGTCGGTGTGCTGCCCTTAAGCTGGCCCCTGGAGGTCATCCTGCCTCGTTGGAGATTTGCCTCCTCCTCCTCTCTCCTATCAGGCACCCATGTGGAGTCAGTGACCTCATCATCCCCTCCCTCCTCATCACTGGAGCAAACCTGGCAGTATGCTGCAGCTGGGGGAACATGACTGCCAGATTGCTGTTCTTTTTGGGCACCCCCTCTCTCTGGGCTCACGTTACTGCCTTCCTCTAGCTGGGTACCATCAACGGAGCCTTCAAAATGCTGGGCATCCTCCTGGAGCATGTACCCAACACTGTGGTCAAACAGTTCGGGGGACTCCTCAGGAGGACGTGGTGGGGCTAGGGAAGGAGTGACTGATGCCATTGAGCCGAGGGAAGAGGCCGCGCTGGCAGCTGCTTTGTCAGACAAAGTACCCTGAGCCTGGGTGAGAGAGGATGAGGAGGATGAGGACGGCTTGGTCATCCACTCTACCAAGTCTTCCGCATGTTGCGGCTCAACACGGCCAGCTGCCGAAAAAAAGGACAAGCGTGTCCCACGGCCACAGGCTGATGAAGATGCACCGTCTCCACGACCAGCACTGTTGCCTCTAGACACAGAGCCTGCTTGCCCTCTTTTATTGTCTTGTGACTGTCTGCCTATCCTTGTTAGCCTTCCAGACATACTAATGGCCTACAGTGAGATGTAGCTGCACAAAGCTGGGATGTATATATATACTGATTATACTGCAGCTAGCAGAATCAACTGCCTGCCTGTAGTATTATTAATATGAGAACACCAGCAATTGTCTTCAGGTAGCTTTAGGTGCACACTGTGCAAAGGACACAGTACACTAACTGTAAATACTGCAGCTGCCTGCCTGTGGTATTAATAGGATCAGAACACCAGCAATTGTCTTCAGGTAGCTTTAGGTGGACACTGTGCAGAGGACACAGTACACTAACTGTAAATACTGCAGCTGCCTGCCTGTGGTATTAATAGCATCAGAAGAACACCAGCAATTGTCTTCAGGTAGCTTTAGGTGCACACTGTGCAGAGGGCACAGTATACTAACTGTAAATACTGCAGCTGCCTGCCTGTGGTATTAATATGATCAGAAGAACACCAGCAATTGTCTTCAGGTAGCTTTAGGTGCACACTGTGCAGAGGGCACAGTACACTAACTGTAAATACTGCAGCTGCCTGCCTGTGGTATTAATAGGATCAGAAGAACACCAGCAATTGTCTTCAGGTAGCTTTAGGTGCACACTGTGCAAAGCACACAGTACACTAACTGTAAATACTGCAGCTGCCTGCCTGTGGTATTAATAGGATCAGAAGAACACCAGCAATTGTCTTCAGTTAGCTTTAGGGGCACACTGTGCAAAGGACACAGCACACTACCTGTAAATACTGTAAATACTGTAAAAACACCTGCCTGTCTGTCAGTATATTAGGAAGAGAATAACAGGAACGAATCTAGCTAAACTGAATACAGTGCATATATATATATATATATATATATATATATATACAACACCTAGGATGCTTATATGTACACAATACACTGTAAGTGTAGCTAACTAACTCGCCTGCCTACTCTATCTAACTTAAATCAAATGACACTGTCTTCCTGTCTATCTCTCTCAGCTGCCGCAACACACTACATAAGGCCACCACTCAGGCGGCCTTATATAGTGTGGGGCGTGTACTAAATCCCCCGAGCCAGGGTGGCTTTGGCCAATTACGGCTCTCGCGGCTCTCTGTACAGACGACGCTGTGATTGGTCAAGCATGCGGGTCATAATGCATGCTTGGCCAATCATCAGCCAGCAATGCACTGCGATGCCACAGTGAATTATGGGATGTGACGCGCCACTCGAATTTGGCGCGAGCAGCCCATAACGTTCGCAATTCGACAAACAACCGAACAGGCGATGTTCGAGTCAAACATGGGTTCGACTCAAACTCGAAGCTCATCCCTACTGGTGACCCCAGAATAGGGATAAAACTTTTTTGCGGAAGGGAGTTTAACAAGACACGTGGCCACTCATTCAAATTAGAGGAAACAAGGTTTAACCTTAAACTACGTAGAGGTTTCTTTACTGTAAGAGCGGCAAGGATGTGAAATTCCCTTCCACATGCGGTGGTATCAGCGGGGAGCATCGATAGTTTAAAAAAACTATTAGATAAGCACCTGAACGACCACAACATACAGAGATATACAATGTAATACTGACATAAAATCACTCACATAGGTAGGACTTGATGGACTTGTGCCTTTTTTCAACCTCACTTACTATGTAACTATGTAACTATGTATAGCAATCAATTGTAGAATTGTATAGCAATCAATTTGGACAGCTATATATACTTTGCTACTACAGTTTCCTCCAGCACAACTCTTGCTTGCAAACTGTTACTCTCTCTCTTTCCTTCTCTCTCTCTCTCTCTCTCTCTCTCTCTCTCTCTCTCTCTCTCTTCAGCTCATATCTTATTTCTCAGGCACAGCTAGCACATGTTTAGGCCTGACAATGACTCAGCCAAACCTTAGCAACCACGGACCGCGGGCCCTTTTAATGTAGCAAAAATAGAAATAGGAAGTCTTTAGTGCTAGCTGTCCTAGGCGGACTACTTACTGCTCTCAGTAAGCCCTCTTCAGACCTTGCCAGCCCTCCTGGCTGCAGCTGCCTGTCTTCACTGCCTGTGACATTGCAATCCTCACTGGCTCCACACCCAGCTCTGACTGTTTCCTTTCAGTCCTCTCTGGCATGTCACTCACCAGCCTTCCTGGCTGCAAACCAGTGGTTCCCTCCTGAAGACTTGCCCGGCAGTACTAGTTTCTGCTGTCCTCTCTGTGCTTCCTGTTCAGATCCCTCATGAGTTCTTGAAGGGATCCATCCTGCACCCGAGTCCCGGGTCCAAGGTCACCCCCCTCCAGACTGGCGAGCTCCCTCCAGGACCTCAACAGCCTAGTACTCCATCCTCAGTTCTTCCACCTGATAACTCCTCCCCAGCTGGGCTGACCCTGGGTATTTCAAAGAGGCTTACCTCCCTGCCAATCCTAGTTGGGGATTGGTTAGGGCTCCCTGAGACACCCCAAACAGCTCCATCTCTCTTTCCCTCCTCTTCTTCTAGAATCTTCTAGAAGCAAGAGGGAGGTAACCGTAGAGTGATGCTGTCTGTGAGTCACAGCTGCTTCTCTGAGCCACTCTCAGCCCACACAGATCAAAACACAAAGGCCTAGCTTCCAGCAGTGGCGTATCTAAGGTATGGCAGCCATGGCATGGGCACCATGGGGGGGGGCAAAAAGCCACTTCCCTGTACAGAAAAAAACCCACCCATCCCCCGCGGTAGCCTCTCAGACTAATAAAGCCCCCAGCGTGGCGGTCGGCCTGCTGGAGTGAGGTGCTGGTGTTCTGTCAGATAGCCGCTATCCTGCCCGGGCTGTTGGGCTCAGCTTAGGCTGAGGGAGGCTCTGTCAGCAGGGAGGGGTGGGACTGGGAGCTCCACTGATGCTTTGACCCTGCGCTGCCCCGCCCCACCCCATGTGGTCTATGTACTCAGAGCAGAGTGGGAGCGCTGAGATCGCCTCTCTTGGACTTCTGAGAGCCCCGCCCTGGACCGCAAATATCCCACCCCTACCGCCAAAAGCCCCGCCCCCTACCGCCAAAAGCTCTGCCCCCGGACCTCCTAGAGCGGGAGGTGAGCCCGGCTGGCTAGGTAGGTCTTTCTGCCAATATACACTGCCTGCAGACTCACTGTTACGCTAAACCCTCCCTGACAATGTTGTTTACCCCCCTGTATAGCATTGCTGAAAGTTAGAATTTTAAAAATAGCTACTTGCTCATCTCCTGTAGTCGCATCCGCAGTCTGGTCATCTCCTCTAGTCGCATCCACAGTCTTGTCATCTCCTGTAGTCGCATCCGCAGTCTTGTCATCTCCTATAGTCGCATCCACAGTCTGGTCATCTCCTATAGTCGCATCCGCAGTCTGGTCATCTGTAGTCGCATTTGCAGTCTCTGGTTATTTCCTGTAGTGGCATTCGCAGTCTCTCGTTACTTCCTGTAGTCGCATCCGCAGTCTCTGGTCATCTCCTGTAGTTGCACCCGCAGTCTGGTCATCTGTAGTCGCATTCGCAGTCTCTGGTTATTTCCTGTAGTCGCATCCGCAGTCTGTGGTCATCTCCTATAGTCACATTAGCAGTCTGGTCATCTCCTGTAGTCACATCCGCAGTCTCTGTTCACCTCCTGTAGTCGCAATCACAGTCTGGTCATCTCCTGTAGTCGCATCTGCAGTCTCTGGTCATCTCCTATAGTCGCATCTGCAGTCTAGTCATCTCCTGTAGTAAAAATCGCAGTCTGGTCATCTCCTGTAATCGGATCCGCAGTCTCTGGTCATCTCCTGTAGTTGCATCCGCAGTCTCTGGTTATCTCCTGTAGTCGCATCCGTAGTCTCTGGTCATCTTCGGTAGTCGCATCCACAGTCTGGTCATCTCCTGTAGTCGCAATCACAGTCTGGTCATCTCCTGTAGTTGCATCTGCAGTCTCTGGTCATCTCCTGTAGTGGCATCCGCAGTCTGGTCATCTCCTGTAGTCGCATCCGCAGTCTGGTCATCTCCTGTAGTCGCATCTGCAGTCTGGTCATCTACTGTAGTGAGATCCACAATCTACTTAAAAGTAGTACCTGCTGTTGCAATGCACAAATCATTTTATTACACTTTATTTATGATATCCTTGGCTATGCATATTTATTTAATCCATGTTGAGCACTATTTTTGATTGGCTGCTTGCTTCTGCTTCTGGCACACAGGCACAATCACACATGCTGATGACTTCAAAATTTTAAGTCATCATCATGTGCAATTGTGCGTGTGTGGCAAGCAGAAGCAGCCTATCAAATATAGTGCTCAATATGGATTAAATAAATAGATATCATAAATAAAGTGTAATAAAGTGATTTGTGCAACAAGCTCATTAAACAGTCCACATTCAGTGAAAGTTCATGTACTGCAAACTTTGCAGTACATGAACTTTCACTGAATGTATACAGACCGTTTAATGAGCAGGGGCGGACTGACCCATCAAGCACTTGGGCACTTTATGGTGCCAATCCATAATTTGTTAATTCAACGATTAAAAAGCTTGACTTGTAGTTTTGTTAGCTGTTTCTTTTTTTTTGACAGGGGCGCAGTTTCATTGCTTGCCATAGACGCCATTTTCACTAGATACGCCTCTGGCTTCCAGCTAGGCCTGCATTAATTTACCTGCACTACAAAAATTCGAACCTTTAGCACCTTCCTAGGTAGAGGGTGCCAGGGGCGGACTGACAACTCATGGGGCCCCCGGGCAATAGGAGATTATGGAGCCCCCGGGCAATAGGAGAAGATTATGGGGCCCCCGGGCAATAGATTATGGGACCCCCGGGCAATAGGAGATTATGGGGCCCCCAGGCAATAGATTATGGGGCCACACAGTATACACACACATACACATACAGTATACACACACACACATACAATATACACACACAGTATACACACAAAGAATACACACACACACACTGAAAAGGTACTGGAGAGGCAGGGCAGCTATAATCTTGGGATAAAAAAAAAAAAACAGATTTTTACATACTGTCCCTGGTTTTATTGAGGCTGGCAACCCTGATGGGGCCCCTTAGTGGCATGTGGCATGGGGCCCTCGGGCAGTGCCCGAGTGCCCGAATGGTCAGTCCGCCCCTGGAGGGTGCTACATTAGCATATGATCATTTTATATGTAATATTTACAATGGCATATTAGGATATGATAATAAAATAAATAATATGCACACTTTAGTGTATTCAAAGACAACATATTCTCATATATATATACATATATATATATATATATATATATATATATATATACATATATATATATATATATATACATATATATATATATATATATATATATATATACATATATATATATATATATATATATATATATATATATATATATATATATATATATATATATATATATATATATATATATACATATACATATATATATATATATATATATATATATATATATATATACAGTGCCTTGCGAAAGTATTCGGCCCCCTTGAACTTTTCAACCTTTTGCCACATTTCAGGCTTCAAACGTAAAGATATAAAATTTTTATTTTTTGTGAAGAATCACCAACAAGTGGGACACAATTGTGAAGTGGAACGAAATCTATTGGATTGTTGAAACTTTTTTAACTAATAAAAAAATGAAAAGTGGGGCGTGCAAAATTATTCGGCCCCCTTGCGTTAATACTTTGTAGAGCCACCTTTTGCTGCGATTACAGCTGCAAGTCGCTTGGGGTATGTCTCTATCAGTTTTGCACATCGAGAGACTGAAATTCTTGCCCATTCTTCCTTGCAAAACAGCTCGAGCTCAGTGAGGTTGGATGGAGAGCGTTTGTGAACAGCAGTTTTCAGCTCTTTCCACAGATTCTCGATTGGACAGGTCTGGACTTTGACTTGGCCATTCTAACACCTGGATACGTTTATTTGTGAACCATTCCTTTGTAGATTTTGCTGTATGTTTGGGATCATTGTCTTGTTGGAAGATAAATCTCCGTCCCAGTTTCAGGTCTTTTGCAGACTCCAACAGGTTTTCATCCAGAATGGTCCTGTATTTGGCTGTATCCATCTTCCCCTCAATTTTAACCATCTTCCCTGTCCCTGCTGAAGAAAAGCAGGCCCAAACCATGATGCTGCCACCACCATGTTTCACGGTGGGGATGGTGTGTTGAGTGTGATGAGCTGTGTTGCTTTTACGCCAAACATATCGTTTTGCATTGTGGCCAAAAAGTTTGATTTTGGTTTCATCGGACCAGAGCACCTTCTTCCACATGTTTGGTGTGTCTCCCAGGTGGCTTGTGGCAAACTTTAGACGAGACTTTTTATGGATGTCTTTGAGAAATGGCTTTCTTCTTGCCACTCTTCCATAAAGGCCAGATTTGTGCAGTGTACGACTGATTGTTGTCCTATGGACAGACTCTCCCACCTCAGCTGTAGTTCTCTGCAGTTCATCCAGAGTGATCATGGGCCTCTTGGCTGCATCTCTGATCAGTCTTCTCCTTGTCTGAGCTGAAAGTTTAGAGGGACAGCCAGGTCTTGGTAGATTTGCAGTGGTCTGATACTCCTTCCATTTCAAAATGATCGCTTGCACAGTGCTCCTTGGGATGTTTAAAGCTTGGGAAATCTTTTTGTATCCAAATCCGGCTTTAAACTTCTCCACAACAGTATTACGGACCTGCCTGGTGTGTTCCTTGGTCTTCATGATGCTCTCTGCGCTTTCAACAGAACCCTGAGACTATCACAGAGCAGGTGCATTTATACAGAGACTTGATTACACACAGGTGGATTCTATTTATCACCATCAGTCATTTAGGACAACATTGGATCATTCAGAGATCCTCGCTGAACTTCTGGAGTGAGTTTGCTGCACTGAATGTAAAGGGGCCGAATAATTTTGCACACACCTCTTTTCAGTTTTTTATTTGCTAAAAAAGTTTAAAATATCCAATAGATTTCGTTCCACTTCACAATTGTGTCCCACTTGTTGGTGATTCTTCACAAAAAATTTAAATTTTAAATCTTTATGTTTGAAGCCTAAAATGTGGCAAAAGGTTGAAAAGTTCAAGGGGGCCGAATACTTTTGCAAGGCACTGTATATATATATATTTGGTTTCATTTTAACAAATTGCCTTACGAAGTTGTAAAAAGTATCTGTTCCTCCAGATTCAGTGACAGGGCATTAATAAATGTTACATCTGCTATCTATTCGCATAGTACATAATGTTAGTGCATTTGTCTGGATGAAATTTTAGTCAGCAGTGTCCTAAAATGAACCCTGGAACATACTGAGCAATAAATCTGGTTTCACTTATCAGTTAAACGGTACAAAGCTGTTTTGTGCAGCCAGACCTTATGCGTATATATATATATCAATATATAATAGTTTTTTCTGAGCTAAGGTGAACAGACCAAATGCAAACAATAGAGATTTTAGCCTGACAGCTTCTCCCTGGTACAACTGTGTGTGGACAGGATGAAGTAGTAACAGGACGCAAGGATTTTAGTGGCAACCAAATTTCTCAACTGTTTCAATAGTAGTTTTATTATGGTATCGAGCAGCTAACTTGTCAGTTTGTTAACACCCCATGACAACAATAATAATAATGCATTGCTTAACCACTTAAAGAGCATTTTTACTGCTACAGGGCGGCTCTCCTGTGGAGAATCACGTATATATAAGTGATTCTGCACTTTCGCCTGCAGAGTGCGCTCGCGGGCCACGTCTGCTGTGATTATTCACAGCAGATGCCGATCTGTGGGTGACAGGCAAAGGATGACATCGGGCACCCACCAATTGTCACTAGAACACACAGAATGGAGCTCTGCCTATGTAAGCAAAGCAGATCTCAGTTCTGACAGGGAAGGAATTGATTTAGCGTTCCTGCAAAGCAGGGAATAAAATCCATAATTTTCCTTAGTAAAAGCACCTAACACAGTACACAAAAACACTGGCTAGGCACACATTTAACCCTTTGATCGCCCTTGCTGTTTAACCCCTTCCCAGTCAGTGTCATTAGTACAGTGACAGTGCATATTTTTAGCACTGATCACTGTATTAGTGTCAAAGGTGTCAGCTAGTGTCTGAAAGTCCGCCACATTGTCGCAGTCCCACTATAAGTTACTGATCGCCACCATTACTAGTATTAAAAAATAAAATAAATAATTTCCATAAATATATCCCATAGTTTGTAGACGCTATAATGTTTGCGTAAACCAATCAATATATGCGTATTGGTATTTTTTTTTAAGGATATGTTTTATAGCAGAAAGTACAAAATATTGGTTTTTTTTTTTGTTTTTTTTTTTAAGTTGTCAGGTTTTTTTGTTTATAGTGCACAAAATAAAAATGAAGTGGTGCTCAAATACCACAAAAAGAAAGCTCTATATGTAGGAAAAAAAATAACAAAAATGTTATTTGGGTACAGCGTTGCATGACCACGCAATTGTCAGTTAAAATAACGCAGTGCCGTATTGCAAAAAAGGGCCTGGTCATGAAGGGGGGTAAATCTTCTGGAGGTCAAGTGGTAAGTTGTGTGGTTGGGGCAAGGGCAGATGAGATATGTAAGAGCACAACTTTACCACTGTTAATTATAGGGTGTGTCAATTACCGTATTTTTCGGACCATAAGACGCACTTTTTTCCCCCAAAAATATGGGGGAAAATGTCTCTACGGCTTATGGTGCAAATATATACGACAGGCACCGCCCCCACGACCACCGCTGCCGTCACCATGCTAGACCTGGAGACAGATGTCCCAGGCCCCCCGTGAGCGCCGGGTGATATCCTGGCTGGGCCTGACACCTGCTGAGAAGACAGAGCAGCCCAAGCAATGGCACAGGTCAGGCTGCATTAATGGCAATGGTCAGGCTGCATTTCGATGGCAATGGTCAGGCTGTATTTCTATGGCAATGGTC
Organism: Lithobates septentrionalis; assembly: GCA_037952835.1. Lineage (NCBI taxonomy): Eukaryota > Metazoa > Chordata > Amphibia > Anura > Ranidae > Lithobates > Lithobates septentrionalis. Next base: position 1,445,482 of record JBBDGP010001949.1, read on the forward strand.
AGGCTGCATTTATGGCAATGCTCAGGCTGCATTTCTATGGTAATGGTCAGGCTGCATTTATGGCAATGGTCAGGCTACATTTAAGGCAATGGTCAGGCTGCATTTCTATGGCAATGGTCAGGCTTAATTTCTATGGCAACGGTCAGGCTGCATTTATGGTAATGGTCAGGCTGCATTTCTATGGTAATGGTCAGGCTGCATTTATGGCAATGGTCAGGCTGCATTTCTATGGCAATGGTCAGGCTGCATTTCTATGGCAATGGTCAGGCTGCATTTCTATGGCAATGGTGAGGCTGCATTTACATCTAATGTAAAGGGGGACATCTAATGTAAAGGGGGGCTCTGATGGTGACATCTAATGTAAAGTGGGACTCTGATGGGGACATCTAATGTAAAGGGGGCTCTGATGGGGACATCTAATGTAAAGGGGGGCTCTGATGGTGACATCTGCTGTAAAGGGGGCTCTTATGGGGACATCTGATGTAAAGGGAGACTCTGATGGGGACATCTAATATAAAGGAGGGCTCTGATGGGGACATCTGATGTAAAGGGGGACTCTGATGGTGACATCTAATATAAAGGGGGCTCTGATGGGGACATCTAATGTAAAGGATGACTCTGATGGTGACATCTACTGTAAAGGAGGACTCTGATGGGGACATTTAATGTAAAGGAGAGCTCTGATGGGGACATTTAATGTAAAGGACTCTGATGGTGAAATCTGCTGCAAAGGGGCTCTGATGGAGACATTTAATGTAAAGGGGGGCTCAGATGGTGACATTTGTTGTAAAGGGGGGCTCTGATAGTGACATCTAATGTAAAGGGGGCTCTGATGGGGACATCTAATGTAAAGGAGGACTCTGATGGGGACATCTGCTGTAAAGGAGGGCTCTGATGGGGACATCTAATGTAAAGGAGGACTCTGATGGTGACATCTAATGTAAAGGGGGGCTCTGATGGGGACATTAGATATAAAGGGGAGCTCTGATGGGAACATCTAATGTAAAGGGGGGCTCTAATGGTGACATAATGTAAAGGAGGACTCTGATGGGGACATCTAATGTAAAGGGGGACTCTGATGGGGACAACTGATGTAAAGGGGTACTCTGATGGGAACACCTGATGTAAAGGAGGACTCTGATGGTGACATCTAATTTAAAGGGGGACTCTGATGGGGACAACTGATGTAAAGGGGGACTCTGATGGGAACATCTGATGTAAAGGAGGACTCTGATGGGGACATCTAATTTAAAGGGGGACTCTGATGTGGACATCCAATGTAAAGAGGGACTCTGATTGGCACACCTGATGTCAAGGGGGGCACCTGCCATAAAGGGGGACTCTGATTGGGACATCTGATGTATTCACATTTTTGTAAATATTTTATATCTTTTTATGTGACTACACTGAAGAAATTATACTTTGCTACAGTGTAAAATAGTGAGTAAACAGCTTGTATAACAGTGTAAATTTGCTGTCCCCCAAAATAACTCAACACACGGCCATTAATGTCTAAACCGTTGGCAACAAAAGTGAGTACACCCCTAAGTGAAAATGTCCAAATTGGGCCCAATTAACCATTTTCCCTCCCCGGTGTCGTGTGACTCATTAGTGTTACAAGGTCTCAAGTGTGAATGGGGAGCAGGTGTGTTAAATTTGGTGTCATCATTCTTACTCTCTCATACTGGTCACTGGAAGTTCAACATGGCACCTCATGGCAAAGAACTCTCTGAGGATCTGAAAAAAAGAATTGTTGCTCTACATAAAGATGGCCTAGGCTATAAGAAGATTGCCAAGACCCTGAAACTGAGTTGCAGCATGGTGGCCAAGACCATACAGCTGTTTAACAGGACAGGTTCCACTCAGAACAGGCCTCGCCATGGTCAACCAAAGAGTTTGCGTGCACCTGCTCAGCATCATATCATATGCGACAGCCGTGTAGACCAATTTGATGCAGTGTGTGGCGAATGGTCTGAGCAGTCTTTGACCATCTCTTGTACTATGTCTGCAGTCTCTGATCATCTCCTATACTATGTCTGTAGTCTTTAATCATCTCCTATACTATGTCTGCAGTCTCTGACAGTCTCTGATCCTGGATCTAAGGGGGGTGATGGGCTCTGATAGGCACTCCTGGATCTAAGGAGAGGGTGGGCTCTGATAGGCACTCCTGAATCTAAGGGGGGGGGGCACTGATGGGCACTCCTGGATCTAAGGGGGGGTGGGCTCTGATAGGCACTCCTGGATCTAAAGGGGATGGGCTTTCATAGGCACTCCTGGATCTAAGAGGGAGTGGGCTCTAATAGGCACTCCTGGATCTAAGAGGGGGGTGATGGGCTCTGATAGGCACTCCTGGATCTAAGGGGAGGTGGGCTGTGATAGGCACTCCTGGATCTAAGTGGGGGCGTGGGCTCTGATATGCACTCCTGGATCTAAGGGGGATGGGCTCTGATGGGCACTCCTGGATCTAAGGGGCGTGGGCTCTGATATGCACTCCTGGATCTAAGGGGGATGGGCTCTGATGGGCACTCCTGGATCTAAGGGGGGTGGGCTCTGATAGGCACTCCTGGATCTAAGGGGTGGGCCTGCTCTGATAGGCACTCCTGGATCCAAGGATGGGCTCTGATGGGCACTCCTGGATATAAGGGGGGCTCTGATAGGCACTCCTGAATCTAAGGGGAGTGGGCTCTGATAGGCACTCCTGAATCTAAAGGGAGACTCTGTTGGTTACTCATAGATGTAGGGGAGGACTCTGTGGGAACACTGGGACATACAGTGCCTTGAAAATGTATTCCTACCCCTTGAAATTTCCCCCTATTTTGTCATGTTACAATCACTGGTGGCTGGTGTCCAAGGCAGAGTATATTGGGTATCACTGTGCCTGTGACAGGCAGAGTGGCGATATACAGGACTCGTCAGCTCTGCTCTCTACTGCAGCCGCATGCTTCCTCTATTCACACTGATGCTCGGGGATGGCGGGTCGGGAACCCTGCAATCTGGGCTTGCTGACCAGCCATCCCAGAGCAGAAGGTGGTGGCCACATCAAAGGGTGCTGTGGGCCAGCGGTTGGGCCCCCCGGTGTATAGTATTAGCACTGATCACTCTATTGGGGTTACTGGTTCCCACAAGGTGTCAGTTAGTGTCAGATTGTTCACCGTAATATCGCAGTCCCGCTATAATTCGCTGATCACCGCCCTTACTAGTATAGTTAAATAAAGATAAATTCCAGTATTTATACCATAGTTTGTAGACGCAAAATGTTTGTGTAAACCAATCAATATACACTTCTTGAAAGATTTTTTTTTAACAAAAACATGTGGCCTAAATTTATGAAGAAATTAGATTTTTTTTATTGGAAATGTTTTTTCGCGGGAAGTAAAAAATAATGTTTTTTCTTTTTTCAATATTGTCGTTCTTTTCCTGTTTATGGCGCAAAAATTAAAAAGTGGCGAGGTGATGAAATCCCACCAATAGAAGGCGCTATTTGTGGGATAAAATGATAGAAATTAGAATTGAGTGTCACATAACCGCCATTGTCAGGGAAAGTCACATCTGCGCTTCTGCCGCCACTCAATATGACACCAAAGGGAAAACGTTGTTCCCCGAGGAGCTTGGGGCGCCCCCTGATCCCCTGATGGGGGATCTATCAGGCATCTTAGGTCTGCTTTAGCTGGGGCCCCCTTTATTCCATTCTGTATGATCAGAGGAGAGCAGTTTATGGGGATAATGACTTCCAGTGAAATCATCAGCTCAGCTTGTTAAGCTTGAGGGCGTCTCTGAGCTGCCCATGCGCAATAGCTGCCAAGGGGATTTCATGCTTCCCGCCCCCTTCCTCTTTTGAAGTCACGTGGCCTCGTCCTGCCTAATACGTGCAGTACGTGACTCCTACAGAGAGCGACGTAACGGCTCAGGTGGGAGTGGCGTGAGCAATGCATGGGATGGGCATGACCAGTGGATGGGGTGGGCGTGACCTGAGCCAGTAAAAAAAGGACGAGTGGGAGAAGTCTGCGGAGAGTGGGGAGGAGGGAACATCTTCCACGCTGTCATCATACGGACATGGCACGTGACTTCATTCTGCCTGATGCATGCAGAGTGACGTAACAGCGCAGGAGTGAGCGTGGCCTGAGTTGGTATACCTGAGGAGAGCGGAGAGGAGGGAACATCTCTCACACAGAGCTCTGGAAGGAGGAGCCATTGTCCGTACTGCAGCAGGGTCAGGGCGTGTCTGTGTGTCCGGGAAACCTGCTGCCTCTGCTCAGCCCCTGACTTAATACAACTCCCAGCAATCTCTGTCCGCATGAGAAACTACAACTCCCAGCATGCACTGTGTAAGTAATTGGGCTTCAGCTCCCAGCCTGGAGTAAGATGTTACGAGACTGCATATCCCAGCATGATTTTTTTTATATAGATGTACAACAGGTCCCAGCAATCTACATACCCCAGCCTGCTCCCCCTCCTCCTCAGGGGTGATTGCACCCCACACTCATCTCCCACCAAGGGTGGTGGGGCCCCTCCCCCCCAGGATAAGGGTGGGCCAGTCGGGCATGCGGGGGAAGGGGAGAGGGCGGTGGGAGATGGGGGGGCGCAATCACCCCTGAGGAGGAGGGAAGCAGGCTGGGGTATGTAGAGATTGCTGGGACTTGTAATATCTCCATAGAAAAAATCATGCTGGGATATGTAGTCCCGTAGAATCCTATTCCAGGCCTGGAGCTGAAGCCCCATTACTTATACAGTGCCTGCTGGGAGTTGTAGTTCCTCAGAGCCTGAGCAGAGGCCGCAGGTTCCCCGAACACACAGACATGATGTGACCCGGCTGCAGCATGGACAATGGCTCCTCCCTCCAGAGCACAGCTCTGTCTGTGGGGGGATGTTCCCTCCTCCCTGCTCTCTGCACACTGACACCCACATATTCACTCACATTTTACCAAGGGTGGCAATACCTATCAGCTACCCCCACTCACCTACCACCAAGGGTGGGGCTCCAATTGCCCGCGCACCCCACACTCAGAATAATGGTGCTTACCTCAGGCCCCACCTACTTGACTGGGTACTAACATTTATAGGTAAAGTTAATCATGGGGATATTGGATTGCCTCTCGGGGAATCAGGAAGGAACTTTTTCCCCAGCTGTAGCACATTGGATCATGCTATGCTGGGGTTTTTCGCCTTCCTCTGAATGAACTGCATCTCCCCATAACCCAATTCATGCATTCATTTACCACCAAGGGTGGCAATGCCTTTTCCAGGCTCTGCTACCTCACCTACCACCAAGAGGGGGTGCTACCACCCTGGGTATGGGGTAAGTGTGGGCAGTGGAACTTCCCCCCAAATTTCATCTGCTCTCACACCCCAACACCCAGCATACTAGTGCTTCCTTCAGGCCCCACCAAACTGCACTCATCTACCACCAAGGGTGGCAATGTCTCTTATCAGGCTCCGCTACACACACTCATCTATCACAAAGAGTGGCAATGCCTTTTTCAGGCTCTGCTACCTCACCTACCACCAAGAGGGGGTGCTACCACCCTGGGTGTGGGCAGTGGAGTTCCTCCCAAGTTTTATCTGTCCTCACTCCCTGACACCCAGCGTACTGGTGCTTCCCTCAGTCCCCCTACACACCACACACTCATCTACCACCAAGGGTGGCAAAGCCTCTTATCAGGCTCCGCTACACCCACTCATCTACCACCAAGGGTGGCAAAACCTCTCATCAGGCTCTGCTACCTGCCTCACCTACCACAAAGAGGGGTCCTACCACCCTGGGTATGGGGTGAGTTTTGGCAGTGGAGCTCCCCCCATCTTATCTGCCTTCACTCCCCCATGCCCAGCATATTGGACTGGTGCTTCCCTCAGGCCCCCCTACACACCACACACTCATCTACCACCAAGGGTGGCAATACCTCTTATCAGGCTCCGCTACCCCCACTCACCTACCACCGAGGGTGGGGCTCCAATTGCCCGCCCTCCCCCACACCCAGGGTGGTGGTGCTTACCCCAGGCCCCACCTACCTGACTGGGTACTGACATTTATAGGTAAAGTTGATCCAGGGATTGCTTCTCGGGGGTTTTAGGAAGTGTTTTTTCCCCAGCTGTAGCACATTGGATTATGCTATGCTGGGTTTTTTTCCTCTGGATCAACTGCCTCTCCCCAGAACCCAATACCTGCATTCATCTATCACCAAGGGTGGCAATGCCTCTCATCAGGCTGTCATGGATCTGCCACCTAAGGGTTAACTTAGTCCAGGCTGATTTCAGTGATTGGCAACAGGCTGCCTTATTTAAACTCCTCAGCAGCACTGTGTCCTTGCTGTGTGATCTGCAGCTCTGTGTATGTGTTTCCTGAAGATCTGATATCTGCTCCTGTTTGACCCGGCTTGTTTTGAGACTGTTCCTGTTATCTGCCTGCATCTGACCTTTGGCTTGTTTGACTATTCCTTTTGCCTGCTCCTCTTGTACCTCTGTTGCCAGCCTGATTATCGACCCGGCCTGCCTGACGTTCCAAAACTCTCCTCCAGTCTGCTATACTTACCTACTGCAGCCATCCAGCTCCAGTCCCGGTTTGCCTCACCTGTCTGCTGATCCATTCAGTCTGCTCATCTGTCTGCTGATCCATCCAGTCTGCTTACCTGTCTGCTGATCCATCCAGTCTGCTCATCTGTCTGCTGATCCATCCAGTCTGCTCACCTGTCTGCTGATCCATCCAGTCTGCTCACCTGTCTGCTGATCCATCCAGTCTGCTTACCTGCCTGCTGATCCATTCAGTCTGCTCATCTGTCTGCTGATCCATTCAGTCTGCTCATCTGTCTGCTGATCCATCCAGCCTGCTGGTCCTGTCTGCTGTGCCGGCCATCTGACCCATCTGCTGTTGATCCTGCCAGGCACTCATACCATTCTGCACTCCTGTGCCACCTGTCTACTCTACCAGGGGCCACGAGTCAGATACGTAAGGGAGGCCTTCCTCTGCACTATCGGGCTCATCAGTCAGGTACGTGAGAACTTGACACAGGCTCTGCTACACCCACTCATCTATCACAAGAGTTGCAATGCCTTTTCCAGGTTCTGCTACCTCACCTACCACCAAGAGGGGATGGTACCACTCTGGGTATGGGGTAACTGTGGGCAGTGGAGCTTCCCCCCAAGTTTCATCTGCCCTCACTCCCCCATGCCCAGTGTACTGGTGCTTCCCTCAGGCCCCACCAAACTGCACTCCTCTACCACCAAGGGTAGCAATACCTTTTATCAGGCTCTGCTACACCCACTCTTCTACCACCAAGGGTGGCAATGCCTCTTTTCAGGCTCTGCTACCTCACCTATCACCAAGAGGGGGTGCTACCACCCTGGGTATGGGGTAAGTGTGGGCAGTGGAGCTTCCCCCCAAGTTTCATCTGCTCTCACTCCCCCATGTCCAGCGTACTGGTGCTTCCCTCAGCCCCCACCAAACTGAGCTCCTCTACCACCAATGGTGACAATACCTTTTAACAGGCTCTGCTACACCCACTCATCTACCACCAAGGGTAGCAATGCCTTTTTTCAGGCTCTGCTACATACACTCATCTACCACAAAGAGTGGCAATGCCTCTTTTCAGGCTTTGCTACACCCACTCATCCACCACCAAGGGTGATAATGCCTCTTATCAGGTTCCGCTACACACACTCACCAAGTGTGGCATCACCTTTCCCAGGCTCTGCTACCTCACCTATCACCAAGAGGGGGTGCTACCACTCTGGGTATGGGGTAAGTGTGGCCAGTGGAGCTTCCTCCCAAGTTTCATCTGCCCTCACTCCCCCACGCCCAGTGTACTGGCGCTTCCCTCAGCCCCCACCAAACTACACTCCTCTACCACAAAGAGTGGCAATACCTTTTATCAGGCTCTGCTACACCCACTCAACTACCACCAAGGGTGGCAATGCCTCTTTTTAGGCTCCGCTACACATACTCATCTCTCACCAAGAATGGCAATGTCTTTTCTAGGTTCTGCTACCTCACCTACCACCAAGAGGAGGTGCTACCACCCTGGGTATGGGGTGAGTGTGAGCAGTGGAGCTTCCCCCCAAGTTTAATCTGCCCTCACTCCCCAACTCCCAGCATACTGGTGCTTCTTTCAGGCTCCACCAAACTGCACTCATCTATTACCAAGAGTGGAAATGCCTTTTCCAGGCTCTGCTACCTCACCTACCGCCAAGAAGGGGTGCTACCACCCTGGATATGGGGTGAGGGTGGGCAGTGGAGCTTCCCCCCAAGTTTTATCTGCCCTCACTCCCTAACACCCAGCATACTGGTGCTTCCTTCAGGCCCCACCAAACTGCACTCATCTACCACCAAGGGTGGTAATGTCTTTTATCAGGCTCCGCTACATGCACTTATCTACCACAAAGGTAACAATGTATCTTATCAGGCTCCGCTACACATACTCATCTATCACCAAGAGTGGCAATGCCTTTTCTAGGCTCTGCTACCTCACCTACCACCAAAAGGGGTGCTACCATCCTGGGTATGGGGTGAGCGTGGGCAGTGGAGCTTCTCCCAAAGTTTCATCTGCCCTCCCTCCCCAACACCCAGATTACTGGTGCTTCCTTCAGGCCCCACCAAACTGCACTTATCTACCACCAAGAGTGGTAATGCCTCTTATCAGGCTCTGCTACCTGCCTCATCTACCACCAAGAGGGGATGCTATCACCCTGGGCATGGGAGAGTGTGGGCAGTGGAGCTTCTCCCAAAGATTCATCTGCCCTCCCTCCCCAACACCCAGATTACTGGTGCTTCCTTCAGGCCCCACCAAACTGCACTTATCTACCACCAAGAGTGGTAATGCCTCTTATCAGGCTCTGCTACCTGCCTCATCTACCACCAAGAGGGGATGCTATCACCCTGGGCATGGGAGAGTGTGAGCAGTGGAGCCTCCCCCAAGATTTATCTGCCCTCACTCCCCAACACCCAGCGTACTGATGCTTCCGTCAGGCCCCACCAAACTGAACTCATCTACCACCAAGAGTGGCAATGCCGCTTATCAGGCTCTGCTACACCCACTCATCTACCATCAAGGGTGGCAATGCCTCTTATCAGGCTTTGCTACCCCCACACACCTACCACCGAGGGTGGGGCTCCAGTTGCCTGCCCTCCCCTACATCCGGGGTGGTGGTGCTTACCCCAGGCTCCACCTTTTTGACTGGGTACTGACATTTATAGGTAAATTTGATCTAGGGAAAATCCAATTGCCTCTCGGGGGATCAGGAAGGAATTTTTACCCAGCTGTAGCACATTGGATTATGCTATGCTGCAGTTTTTCACCTTCCTCTGGATCAACTGCCTCTCTCCAGAACCCAATACATGGACTCATCTACCATCAAGTATGGCAATGCCTCTTAGGCTCTGCTAGACCCACTCATCTACCACCAAGGGTGGCAATGCCTGTTATCGGTCTCTGCTACATGCACTCATCTACCACAAAGAGTGGCAATGCCTCTTATCAGGCTCCACTACACACACTCATCTATCAACAAGAGTGGCAATGCCTTTTCCAGGCTCTGCTACCTCACCTACCACCTGAAAGGGGGTGTTACAACCCTAGATATGGGGTGAGTGTGGACAGTGGAGCTTCCCCCCAAGTTTCATCTGCCCTCACTCCCCCACACCCAGCGTACTGGTGCTTCCCTCAGGCCCCACTAAACTGCACTCCTCTACCACCAAGGGTGGCAATACCTCTTGTCAGGCTCTGCTACACGCACTCATCTACCATCAATGGTGGCAGTGCTTCTTATCAGGCTCCACCACACCCACTCATCTACCACCAAGGGTGGCAATGCCTTTTCCCAGGCTCTGCTACCTGCCACACCTACCACCAAGAGGGGGTGCTACCATGCTGGGCATGAGGTAAGCATGGGCAGTAGTTTCCCCCCAAGTTTCATCTGCCATCACTCCCCCATGCCCAGCGTACCGGATGCTTCCCTCAGGCCCCACCTACCTGCACTCATCTACCACCAAGGATGGTAATGCCTTTTATCAGGCTTCACTACACCCATTCATCTACCACCAAGTGTGGCGATGCTTCTTACTGTATAGTGTTTTCTACATGTGCAATTTAGTCTCTTCTGTCCCCCCCATCACCCTGTTAGAATTCCAGGCCGGCCACTCGGCTTCTCTGTGGCAGAAGAGAGGAAGAGTCCAAGTCAGCGGTGCAGCAGCACCAGGCCAGCCTTTCAGTGAACGAGCATGGCCCGGCTTCACGGCGCACGTCACAAACCATTTAAAGTCTTCATGCGAGAAGAGTGGAACAAATGGATGGCTGCTGGTAATCATGATCTGACACCTACTGGACGAATGAAAGGGCCCACTATCACTCAAGTTTGCGAACGGGTGAAAACATCATGGCAATCAGTGAAGGAGAAAATCGTTGTATAGTCATTCAAAAAATGTGGCACTAGAAATGCCTTAATGGAACTGAAGATAGTATCGTACATTAAGATAGTGAAGGAAGTGATGTCAGTGATTGTGAGCCACTGAGCTTTATTAATTCTGACACTAGTGATGATGAGTCTTTGGGGTTCCCAAAAAAAACTAGAGATGTTCTCGAACCTTAAAGTCTCTCCTCATTTGTTACTAACAGGGATGATGGTTCTTAATTCCATTGTTGACTGCTGTTCACTTTACATGGTTGAAATATTATTCTGTTATATTTTATTAAATATTTTAGTACACCATTTGGTTCAGAATATTTTTTTACTTGTTTTCCTTCTCTAAAACCTAGGTGCGTCTTATGGTCAGGTGCATCTTATGGAGCAAAAAATACAGTATGTCATTTCCTTGCCTTCCACAATGGGTGGATGGAAAGAACATTGTTTGATTCCCCCATCAACACAGATGGGGGAATCCCTCCAATAGTGCTATTGTGTTCTGCCAGCAGGAAGCTTTCCCTGGCGGCAGAACAGAATTATCACTGCTGGCGGACATAGCCGCTGGTTGCGATCGCATGAAAAAAAGTTGATCAGTACAACCAGCTTGCCCATGGATGGATTGACTCTCAGGCCTGTCCCTGCTGAACCAGCAAAGGTTAAATTCTTCTATGGCTGGCTATTAGATTGTAAAATCCAAGACGGCTGATATGAATGTGCAATATAAATGTGTAAATTGTCGGCATTATAGAAATACCTGTGATAAATAAAATAAATTTATGTTTCAATAAAATCACGTAAATTGAAAAGTTGTAGCTGGTGACTGGGTCTCTTTATAGGATATTTAGTGAAAGCAATAAAGAGTAACAATCCTATGTAGGGACAAACCTGCAACTAAACATATACATAGAGTTAGGGTCACACTTTACAGAGGAGCCTTGGTGGGGCGGGGTTATTTAGGGGCTATGTGTACTGACCTGGTATTTGCAGGCCTCAAGAAATGAGATTGACTGTCAGGATTAATCAATATTCAGATATACACTATATTGTCAAAAATAATAGGACACCTGCTTTTACACGCACATGAACTTTAATGGCATCCCAGTCCTAGTCTGTAGGGTTCAATATTGAGTTGGCCCACCCTTTGCAGCAATAACAGCTTCATCTCTTCTGGGAAGGCTGTCCACAAGGTTTAGGAGTGTGTCTATGGGAATGTTTGACCATTCTTCCAGATGTGCATTTGTGAGGTCAGGCACTGATGTGGATGACACTTTTATAAACATTTGCTACTACAAAGACTCTTAGAAATACACAGTATATATACAGTGGCCCTGTGAGGTACGACATTTCGTTCTACGATATGTCCTCACGTGTAGTAGAATGACTATGGACCTTGCTTTGTGCACCACTGGGGTTTTTATTTTTTGCTAAACAAAAAAAAAAAAGACCTAAAATTTTGACAAAAAAAAAAGTTTTTCTTTGCTTCTGTACTAAAATTTTGTAAATAAGTTTTCTCCTTCACTGATGAGGAGGCACTAATATGCAGCACTGACGGACACTGACAGGCGGCACTGATGGGCACTGATAGGCAGGACTGATGAGCAGGCTTTATGGGCACTAATAGGCAGCAATGATGGGCACTGATAGGTGGCACTGATGGACAGCATTTATGGGCACTGATAGGCGGCAATGATGGGTACTGATAGGTGGCACTGATGGGCAGCATTTATGGGAATTGATAGGCGGCACTGATGGGCAGCCTTTATGGGCACTGATAGGCAGCTATAATGGGTACTGATAGGCAGCCCTTATGGGCACTGATAGGCAGCAATGATGGGAAGCCTTTATGGGCACTGATAGGCAGCACTAATAGGCGACACTGATGGGCACTGATGGGCAACCTTTATAGGCACTGATAGGCAGCAATGATGGGCACTGATAGGTGGCACTGATGGGCAGCCTTTATGGGCACTGCTAGGCAGCAATGATGGGCACTGATAGGTGGCACTGATGAGCAGCCTTTATGGGAACTGATAGGCGGCAATAATGGGCAACCTTTATGGGCACTGATGGGCATCGATAGGTGGCACTAATGGGCACTGGTAGGTGACACTGATGGGCAGCCTTTATGGGCAGTGATTGGCAGCAATGATGGGCACTGATAAGTGGCAATGATGGGCACTAATAGGCAGCACTGGTGTGCACTGATAGAGGGCACTAATAGGCATTGATGGGCATTGATAGATGGCACTGACAGGCATCAATGATGGGCCTTGATTGGCATCACTGGTGGGCATTGCTGATGGGGCTGCACTGATAATCACTGCACGGATTATTAGTGCAGATCCCCTTGGTAAGGAGAGCTGTTTATCGGCTCTTCTCTACACTCCCCTGTCAGCACGAATAGAGGAATGCTGATAACCGGTCACAGCTGATCACAAGGTAAAGAGCCTACATCATAGGCTCTTTACCCTGATTGGAGAGACGATGTGTCGGAGTGACACACCGTACTACACTGCAAGCGGCTCGTTCTTAAGGAAGTCATATGATGTCCAGTCAGAATGGGAGAGCCACCGTTTGGCTGTCATTTTGCTGACAGGATGTGGTTAAGGGGGAACTCTGGTGTAAGGAGTGAAGGCTGGGGACTCTGATGTAAGGAGGGAATGCTGGGGACTCTGATGTACAGGGGGACTCTGATGTAAGGAGGGAATGCTGGGGACTCTGATGTAAAGGGGAATTCTGATGCAATATTAGGACAAGAAATGTCGGCACGGTTGTCACTAGGACAGGAGAGCACAGACAGCAATAAAAACATTGTCCAGGGAGTGATCCCTCACTTGCCCTTTCCATTCCAATAAAGATTTCCCAGAACTTCCTGACTGAGCTGAACGTTTCAGACAATCAGACAATCCTATGCACCTTTCCAGCTCTCTTTTGTAAACCCCCCCCCCCCCGATGTAATGTAGATGAGAATTGGGGGGGGGGGCGGTAATGCACATCAAAGAAGCAGCCTATGGTGACAACTTTGCTTCCCATAAATACAGTGGAGGAGTGAGTGTCGTCACCCTAGGACAGGAAGTGCATTACTGGCAGGATCACCAGGTGAAAATTAAAGGAAGAAGGAAATTAATGCAGCCCTCAGTCTAGGGACTGGTAACCTGCAATTTGTAGTCTCAGACAAGTGTTCAGCGATCTTGGGGTGTGCGGTGTCGGGTTGTCAATTGCTGAGACACGTCTCCCTTTTAGGATTCAGAAGATTTATTGTCGGGATACAATCAGCGATCCTACAAAGACTTTCAGGTGTAGAGAACACCCACATCTATTATACATTTCATTCTGTTCTTTTCTTTTTATAAGCTCTTTTCTGTTCAAACATTTTTTCAGTCAGGCTCCATTCACACCAATGCATTTTTTCATGCTTTTTGCATTTTGCAGAAATGCAGGACATTATTTTTAACATGGATTCCTATGGAACACATTGACTGCAAAGGTAAAATAAATAAATAAATAACCCCTTACCTTAAATTTTTTTTTTTTAAGGCTCCATGCACACTGGACGTTAAAATAACGTTATAAAAACGCCAGTAGCTTTGCAGTAAGTCAACATTTTTAACATTTTTGCAATTGCGTTTATTAGCATTTTTTAGCGTTTTTCCACGTTAGCATTTTTTTTCAATGAATTAAAAACGTTAAAAAACGCTGGTGAGACGCGTTTTTGAGCGTTTATCAACGTTTATGAGCATTTGGCGTTTTTTTTGGTCAGAAAAACGACTCCTGAATGCGATTTTATGGCGTTCAGAAAACAGCCCATAAACTTCACTGCTGATAAACATCCAAAAACGTGGACACATGGACATGGACACACATGGACACATAAGATAACATAGAGGGAAGTTTATGGCTGTTAAAAAAACATCCAAACTCCCAAAAACTGACGTTTATGAGCTTCAGTGTGCATAACAGCATATCATTACCGCTCACTGACTGGTTGCTAGAGGTTACAGCACACATTACGGCTCACTGATTAGTTGCTAGAGGCTACAGCACATGGTTTTTGCTTGTTGATTGGATGCTAGAGATTACTATACAGTAATACTGCTCACTGATTGGTTGCTAGAGGTTACAGCACATTATCTCCTCACTGTCTGCACACCATGGACTGGGCAAGAGAGCAGACCCATCAATAGACAGGAAACTCCTAGGGATCCTAGGACTCCTGGGATCAGTGCTGGGGGGAGGATGTGATCAATGGCAATGCTGATTTTTTTACCGACTACCAATATAAAGAGGAGTTTCCACATTGGCCACCAATTCAATAGGGGTTTACACTGAAAACGAATGTAATAGAAGCATTCACAGTAACCATCAATGTAAAGAGGGATTTACAGTGATCACTAATGTAAGGTGAACATTCACACTGGCCACTAGTGTGAATGAAAGGATTCTACACCAAGCCCAAATATAATGAGAAGATTTATACTGACCGCCAATGTAACTGAGTCATTTAGCCTGCGTTCACCTTCGAGTGTGTCGGGAACGCATGCAAAATCGCTTTCCTGACACCACAGAAACATGCTGCCCTTTAGCAGATACACAGCAGTGCCATCAATTGTTAATGACAGCCTCACGCATCTGCTGACACGTGCCTTGGCACTAGAGCTGCACGATTAATCGTTAAGAATCAAAATCACGATTTTTTTCCCTTCCCGATCTTCAAAACAGCATGTCACGATCTTTCTAACATGTGCAGAGAGTTCTCACAGCTGGAAAAAAAAAGCCAGGCAGCCTGCCAAGTTTTATTACAACACAAATAAGTAGAAACAAAGTATCTTTTCATTCTTTTATCAAAGGAAAGAACTCCAGTGTGTAGATGAGAGAAGTTTAACCAGTTAAAGACCAAACCTTTTCTGACATTTGTTGCTTACAAGTAAAAATCATTATTTTCTGCTAGAAAATTACTTGGAGCACCCAAACATGATATATTTTTTTTAGCAGAGACCCTAAAGAATAAAGTGGTGGTTGTTGCAATATTTTATGTCACACTGTATTCGCGCAGCGGTTTTTCAAACACATTTTTTTTAAAAAAAATACACTCTAATAAAAAAAAAAACAATAAAGTTAGCCCAATTTTTTTTTTGTATAATGTGAAAGAAGATGTTACACTGCGAGAATCGTGATCTTTATTCTAAGCAAAAAAAATCGTGATTCTCATTTTAGCCAGAATCGTGCAGCTCTACTTGGCACCATGTGATTTTGAAAAAGGGTTAGGGACTTTCTTCCACATTTCTAGCGCATAGAGCAGCCCATTGAAATAAATGGACTGCCCTACACACTACCTACATCTTTATCCACCCTGTCAGTACACCTTTGCATCCTAAAACCCCTGCTAACCTCTGCACTCCAAACCCCCCCCATTCCCTTCATTTCAACCCTCCACCCCTTTAACCCTACCTGCCCCATCTGCTCATCTTTGCATCCACCTTCCTTACCTCTATACTTCCCCTCCTTGCTCACCTGTTCTTCCCAAACGAATTCCTTCTCTGCCTACCTCTGCGCACCCCAACAATTTGCTTACCTTTGCAGAACAGGCAGATGGTAGGCTTAATGACCAGAGTTGCAAGCAGGACTTTCAAGCATGACCTTTTACCTCCCCAGTGGGCAGCATTCAGTATAGGTGATGGTGAATACGACCTCTGGGGGGCATGATATACATATGAATACTGCCTTTATTTTATATATCAATGCTGCTGGCCATCACTATTTACATATGAATGCCGTCACTATTTACATATAAATGTTGGGTGTTTACATGTAAACATAGGGTCTGCAGGTGTACATCTGTACATAACAATAGGGCGGAGCTGGGCAGCATTAGTAGCAGCACTGCACACAGATACCGGGACACAGCACAGGACTAAAACTTCAAGGGACAAGGGAATTTAAACCAGGATAGTTGGCAAATATGAGGCAGCCACTTTGGGCCCTACAACAATGACAGGGCCCAGGGCAGCTTCCCCTTTTGCCCTGCCTTAAACCCTGGTTAGGGTTAGGGTGTTTAGTTATCGATTATTATCATTTTATTTTTTAAATTTAGGGGTTAAGGTTAGGGGTTAATTATTTCTTTAATTCTTTATTATTTATTTGTTATTATTTAGTATTCATTTATTGACTTTATCGGTAACTGGAATCAGACATAGAACACACAGAAAGTAGCACAAGGAAGCCAAACACTACATGTAATTTAGGATTATTTAAATTTTTTATTAATGACATAATATCAAAAACTTGGCACTGATGGTTAAAATATGAGCTGTGGTACAGGAGATATAAAAGCAACAACACAGGTGAGACTGAACACAATTTACATAATTTTCAAGCGCTTAAAATGTTGATGATAATAAGCGAATACTGACACATTTCGACCCCGCCAGGTCTTCATCAGAGGATTAATACGCTGTAAAAATATTTGTACATATATTGAAATGCATAAACATAACCATAAAATACCGTAGTAATGAACATTTGTCAATATAGTTACCAATCACACTGTATTGTCTGATGTCTCCTGAAATGGAGACGCTCTAAAACCCCCCCTACAATCAATCCCACCGGGAGTCCCCGGCCAGCCGGCACACCAGCGAAAAGAGCCGACCTTTCATGCGTGGCTTACGATTTGGTTTCGATCTGGTTACACACTACTTTCTTTGGATTTCATAATCTATTTATTCATTATCATTCATTACTTACCGATACAGACTTTGCCGTTACAATCATCATGAATTGATTACTATAACATCCATATGCTGCTGGCTGTATAAAATACAAAAATTAATAAAAAATATATAAAATTACTTTTGTTAAATTTAGAAACAACATACACCATAAAAGATCTAGCTATCCATTCATTATTTCCAATATTTCTGTATTGGAATTATGAAACACCTATATCTGTGTCAAACATAAATGTATTTATAGCACTATTATTTGATGCTTTGACCGCAGGTGCTGCTTTTTCGCCTCCACGCCCCTCCCTGGCATCTGGGATTATCCTTTATTGTGACTCCTCGTAAGCCGCACATGAAAGGTCGGCTCTTTTCGCTGGTGTGCCAGCTGGCCGGCGGCTCCCGGTGGGATCGAGTGTAGGGGGGTTTTTAGAGGATCTACATTTCAGGAGACATCGCACAATACAGTGTGATTGGTAACTATATTGACAAATGTTCATTACTATGGTATTATATTTTGTGGTTATGTTTATGAATTTCAATATATGTACAAATATTTTTACAGCGTATTAATCCTCTGATGAAGACCCGCCGGGGTCAAAACGCGTCAGTATTTGCTTATTATCATCAACATTTTTAGCACTTAAAAATTATGTAAATTGTGTTCGGTCTCACCTCTGTTGTTGCTTTTATATCTCCTGTACCACAGCTCATATTTTAACCATCAGTGTCAATTTTTTGATATTATGTCATCAATAAAAAATCAAAGTAATCTTAAATTACATGTAGTATTTTTTCCATCCATTCGCTGCTAAAAAAAACCCACACGGGGAAAAATTTCCTTTTTTGACACATATCAGGTTGTGCGGCAACCTTCTTTTCTCATACAGTGTCTTCCCTTTTAAAGGAAGCCAAACACAATATTGATCAGCAGGGCTGGCTTGTAGTGCACAGGTTAATATAGAGTTCCCGGATAGGGGCTGGGCTGGAGCCATGCTTTGAGGAAAGATTACTTAAGCAGCCAGGTGAGAGTGGCTGGCCTCTTAAGCTGAACACATGAAGAGGTAAGCTGACAGACAAACATTACTGCATATCCATGACAGATACCGCGTTGTTATGTGTCAACAACATTTAAAGATGTTGAGCAATATGAGCTCCACCATTTTTCTGACGCTAGTGTGTCTGGCTATGGAGTATGTTCATACTTCAGAACTTTGTCCAAGCCTGGAGAAGTCTACTGCACGCTTGTTATGGGTAAAGCAAGAGTTGCCCCAAAACAGATAATAACAATTCCAAGAATGGAGCTCTCAGCTGCAGTTGTGGCCACAAGAATTAGTGATTTGCTCAAGAGTGATCTAGACTTGTGTGGTATCCGTGAATACTATTGGACCTATTCCAAGGTTGTGCTTGGTTATATTAATAATGATGCTAGACGGTTTCATAACCCAGCTGACCACTGCAGAGCAACTTGTAAAGTTGAACTGGTTCACTGGGCCAAGTTTCCCATGGCAAAGAAGATTCTCTGAAGAAGAAAAAGACATTAAGGTGGGAGAGATTGATGATGGTGAGAATAATACAGTCATTTGGGTGGTAATTATTATACAGGATTTACACGATTTATATCGTTTGTACAGTTTGCACAGAGCTTTACAACATGAGGGCAGACAGTACCCTTACAATACAAGAGGGATCAGAGGGCACTGCTTGTTAGAGCTTACAATCTAGAAGAGCGCTACTGTTTTAGAGTAAGGCCTCTGAGCAGACCTGTCTGTGGTGGCAGTGTGTGTTGAAGACGCTTATTCTGAAATCATAATTGGTATTGCTAAATTGATGGAAGTCCTGACCCTTCCTAAACAAACGTCAGTGGTGGCAGTTAAAGGGTTAATTGTGTAATTAGCCCAGTGACAATCGCTCTCAGGCTGCTGGCACCTAGACTGTGCTCCCGCAAGCTGGAAAATCTTTGTGCTAGGCACAGCTGAGAGTGGCGTTGTTACATAAGTGACAGCGTGGTGTGAGGTTGGCCGGTCCTTCGTCGTGAGTTAGTAAGGAGGGCAGGGATCTGACACCAGCGTTCGTCACATATACCTAATCGGTCGGTTCTTCAAGATGACTCATTTTGTTCCTTCTGCTCCTGCCTTGGATCCCATTTTTGTTCAAGAAATTTTCTGCCTCCATGGGGTTCCTTCTCATATTGTTTCCGACTGGTGTTCAATTTACCTCACGTTTATGGAGAGCCTTTTGAAAATCAATATTGTCTTGGATTTTTCCTCTTCTTACCACACTCAATCAAATGGACAGACTGAGAGGGTTAATCAGGAGTTAGAGATCTTTTTTTGCACCTTAATTTATGGTCATCATGACGATTGGTGCTCTTTACTCCCGTGTGGAGAATTTTCTCACAATCATGTAAATACCAGTTTTAACCGCTTGTCGACCGCCACATGTACATTTATGTCGACACAATGGCACGGACAGGCAAATGGGCGTACAGGTACATCCCTTTGAATTTCCGCGTCGCACAATTGTCAGTTAAAGCGACGCAGTGCTGAATTGCAAAAAGTGCTCTGGTCTTTAGCCAGCCAAATGGTCCGGGGCTGAAGTGGTTAAGAAGACACCCTTTTTCACAGTTTATGGAAAACACCCTCAACTCTCTTTTCCCATGACCTGTTCTCCAGATATTCCGGCTTTGGCTACGGCTCAGGAGTCTTTCAATTCCATTTGGGGTGACGTTCATGATTCCCTCCGGAGAGCTTCTGGCAAATTCAAAGGCATTGCTGACCACTGCAGGCGTAAACCACCTTCTCTACAGCCAGAGGACAAAGTCTGGCTCTCCATAAGGAACATCAAGCTCCGAGTTCCTTCTCTGAAGTTTGCCCCAAGATTCATTGGTCCGTACACTATAACCTCTAAACTGAATCCAGTTTGTTTCAAACTCTAGATTCCTAAAAGGCTCAAAATCTATAACTCCTTCCATGTTGCCTTCTAAAGCCTTTAGTCCTCAATAAGTTCTCTCGTCCTCTCCCTACAGTGGCCCCAGTCTCTGAGGATAATCAGGAGGAGTACAAACTTAGTCAAATTCTGGATTCTCGGCTCTTTAGAGGCATTCTTCAGTACCTTGTGCATTGGAAAGAGTTTGGTCCTGAGGAGAGTTCTTGGATCACTGCAGCTGGCAACAGAGAACGCATTCTAGCGCCTTGAGGCGATTCAGTTCGCATTTGCAGCGCTCTACAAATCTTTCATTCATTCATTCATTCAGGAGGTTTCATCTGAAGTTTCCCTCTAAGCCTGGGCCCAGGCGGGGGAGGGGGAGGCCTCGTAAGAGGGGGGTACTGTCATGGATATGCAGTAATGTTTGTCAGCTTACCTTTCCATGTGTTCAGCTTAAGAGGCCAGCCACTCTCACCTGGCTGCTTAAGTAATCTCTCAAAGCATGGCTCTACCCCAGCCCCTATCAGGGAACTATACATTAACCTGTGCACTGCAAGCCAGCCCTGCTGATCAATATTGTGTGTTTGGCTTCTGGGTGCTACTTGCTGTGTGTTCTACATCTGATTCCAGTTACCAATCTTGGCTTGTTCTTGACTATCCTTACCTGCTTGTTGCCCCGACCTTTGGCTATCTCCTGACTATCCTTACCTGCTTGTTGCCCCGACATTTGCCTATCTCCTGACTATCCTTTGTTGTTGCAGTCTGCTGCTTCCTCTCTACCTCCCTGTAGTCTACCGTGAGCTGGGAGGCCCTAGGGGTCGCGTCCTGGAGCCAGACTGCAGCTAAATCCATCCCCACCACTAGGGGCCTCTGGTGAACACCCGCTGGCTCTTAGATTCCGTGCCCTGGGAAACCTTATGCTCTAGCTCCCAATGTCATCCATGTTGGTACTACAGAGTACCTGCTCTCCTGTATCACCTAAAGCTCCATCCGCAGCAGTCAGCCGTAGGGTCCACTACCTTGCGGTGCACCCCAGACCCCAACGGGGTGCATCTGTTACCTGGACTCAGTTGACCTGACAGTATCTTTACTGAAGACAGGTTATGAAGGTCTTGAAGCCAAGTTTCCCAATGCGGCCTAAGGTCATCAGGAAGTGGTTCATCCCAGCCTATCTTGTCTTGACACATCTTTTGTAGTATCCCTTTACCAACTAAGATAAAGGGAGCGACAAATCCAAGAGGATCAAAAATCGAAGCGACTGTAGGCAGCACTCCTCTTCTAGTGAACAGGTTTTCCCTTACTAAGACTCTGAAATGGAACTTGTCAGCCGTTACGCACCATTGACCCCTAGCGCCCTTTCTATTTTAGATTCATCTGGGGTCAAATCAAAGTCAGTTGCACCTTCAGCACATTCTTCCTTTGGGATTGTGGGCATCATCATCTTGCTGTTGGTGATGAATTTGTGCAAGCGAAGTTTCCTGGTATTGCAGAGATTCCTAGCTTCTTTCACAAGTTGGATAGCATCTGCCTCTGTGTCTACACTTGTTAGACGTCAACTAAAAAATTACGTTGTATAAATTTCACTGTAGCTTGATTAAACTTGCCTTCACCTTGTGCGGCAAGGTGCTTGAGCCCGAAGTTTGCACATCCAGGCAAGGAAGCAGCTCCAAACAGGTGAACTTTCCTGCGATGCACTGATAGTGGGGATTCCATGTTGCCTTCTTCCCACCACAGGAACCGAAGGTAGGCTCTATCCTTTGGAGCAACATGAAACTGATGGAACATACGCTCCACATCACACATGATGGCCACTTTGCCTTTCCGAAAAGGACATAAGACTCCAACAAGGGTATTTGTGAGGTCAGGTGCAGTCAGTAGATGTTTATTCAGGGAAGTATTCTGAAATCTAGCAGAGCAATCAAAGACGACATGGATCTTGCCTGGTTTCTGAGGGTGGTAAACCCCATGATGAGGGATATACAATGCTGGTTCATTGCTTATCTCCATCTCTGGAACCTTTTCAGCATCGTCTCTTACTATTATGTCCTTCATGAAAGCCATGTAGTCCTTGTAGTATTGCTCATCTTTCTTCAGATGTTTCTCTAGACATTTGAGTCTATGTTCTGCACAAGCTTTGTTATTTGGCAGTTCTGGTCTCTTCTCTTCAAAAGGCAATGGCATCTTATAGTGTCCATCTTGCCTTTGCTTAATTCCTTCTTTTAATGTTGCCAAAAACTGTAGGTACCTTTGTGACATAAAAAATTCTTCCCTAATCCTTTCACTAAAATCTGACTCAAAAACATTAAGTATATCTGCTGGAGTCATCATTTCCTTCACTTTGTTCCTACACACAAAGTAGACTTCAGATTTAAATTTTTGGGATGGTTTGAGAGCAGGTAAAACTTGCTTCATGATAATCCTATGGCTCATACCAATTTCATCTTCGTAGCCATTGTCAGAGTTATGGTATCAAGCCAATACAGATCTCCATGCAAATGGCTGGTCTTCGTTACCACTGAGAACCTCTCTGGGCAGTAAGGTTATAGCCTATTAACAACCTTACTTCACAGTCAAGTTCAGGAAACATTTCATCTGCTAGGTGTTCTAGATGAGGCCAGTTCCTTGCGGTGTCACATGTGGGTATATGTGATCTATTGGCAGGTATGTAGTCTCTGGTATAAGTTATTGGAAGTTCAATTTTTATTTCAGACTTGATGCCTCTTACTTGTAGACCAAACAATTTCTGGCTGGACACAACCTTTGTTTTAGAAATTATGGTAGAAATCTTGAGTTTGACTAGCTCTTTTTTTTAATATCAAGCATTTCAGCTGTATCTTTTAGGATGAAAGTCATGTCACTCTGGGTGTCAAGCAAAGCATACACTAGAATTTATTTCCTTGGTTCAGTTAGTGTTGAGACATATACTGGAATAATTGATGAGGTATGAGTGTTACTTCTTTCTTGGACAACTCTGTTGGAAGTCGCTTGCATAGATTCTTGTGTCTTCTGTGAATCAGCTGTTCTTTTTGTGGATCAATGATTGGCCTTGGTCTGCTCTGGATTGATTCTGACTCTTTGTTCTTGATCTTTATTCTCACGATCTTGATGTAGGCATGTTGGGTGACACCTTTCACATTTATCACACACACTTCTGGAGGTGCAATTTTTAGTGTCGTGACCTATTTTAAGGCAGCCAGAGCACAAATACTTTGACTGTACAAACTTCACTCTTTCTTCCACTGGTCTTTCTATAAGTTTGCGACACTTATGAAAAGTGTGGCCATGTCTCTTACAAAAGTCACACATGATGCTAGTCCTTTCACTAGAACTAGTATTAAAGGTTTTGGCACTTGAACTTTGAT
Source organism: Lithobates septentrionalis (assembly GCA_037952835.1). NCBI lineage: Eukaryota > Metazoa > Chordata > Amphibia > Anura > Ranidae > Lithobates > Lithobates septentrionalis. Next base: position 1,468,880 of record JBBDGP010001949.1, read on the forward strand.
TGTGTTGTGGCTTAAAATAGTCTTGATCTGCTTGCTTAGATCTTTCTGGTTCTGTTGGCTTTATTGCTTGCAGCGAGGTAATCGGGTTGCATGCAATTCTAGCTTCTTTGTTGAGGAATTCAACAAAGTACCTGAAATCAGGGAATGCTCTGAATTCATCTTGGAACTTTGTGACAGCTCTGTTCCAGCCTGAACTCAACCACTCTGGTAGCTTGGCTGTTATCCTTTGATTTTCAATGCAGTCATTTAGAGCTTGTAAACCTTGAACATAAGGCATGGCTGACTCAATGCTGCTTAGGAAATCTACAAACTCACAGAGATCTTTAGTGTCCTTGGTGGCAATCTTATCCCATGCTTGTATTTTGTCACAATAGGATTTTCTTACTACAAACAGTTTACTGAATCTGTCAACAAGTATGTTCCAGGCAGCTTGATAAGCGGTTTCTGTTCCAACCAAGAAGTGTCCTTTAATGGCTCTTTTTGCTGGGCCACTTACATACTTACAAAAAAAGAAATGCTTTTCTTGGGTTGGTAAATTCTTGCAGTCAATTAATGTCTGAAAAGACAGCTTCCAGTCATTATACTTCAGAGGGTCTCCAAAGAAAACAACAGGTTCTGGAATTGGAATCCTATTGGCTGTAATTGTTTCAGCGAATGCTTTCACAAGGTCATTAGAAGCTTCATGGAAGGTAGTAAATATAGCTGACTGAGGGACAGGGCCTTGGGTGTATGGAATCCTTTGAGGGGTAACAAGGGGTTGGTTTAAAGGAGCTGTGACTTTAGTGAGAAGGACTGGCTGAGAAAGAGTAGAAAGAGCACTTGTGTCAGAGAAATAGTGTTCAGAGAATGGGCCGTGGAAGTACTGGCAATCTTGCCAGTAGAAGAAATGGGCACATCATGTGACAGATGGTTCCCCCTGCTCGCCTATAAAAGGCTGCCTCTGTCTGACCCAAGTTGCTGGATTGTCTTCAGCTCTTCCCTGTTACTTTTTTTTTTAATCAAAATGTATTATACACAAAAAAGTAAAACATTTCCCCTACTCAATAGGGATATACATTAACAAATTTTGTTTCCAAATCTAACCTTACCCTCCTTCCTCCCTCCCCCCAAGTCTTCTCAACGTGCTGGCAACCCGTGCTTCTTTAAGCCCTATACCTCCTGTACCACCTTCAGGGGTATACTGCGCTTAGCCGCAAGGGGAGCCTCTCTCAGCATCTTGGCCTCGGAAAAGGTACCTGAAAACTTGGTTAAGAAACATGACCTTCCTGTGTTCATTGAGGAAAAGGAGTAGAGCGTTGATCTTCATCCTCGCTTTTGATGCTTCCAGCATACACTTGTAGCCTTGCTTGTGCTGCATTGTGCCTTTTTAGTTGCTCCAAATGTTCCAACTCTTTCTTCTTCTCTTCCAACTTAATTTTTCTATCGGCGCTCTCTGATATAAATTGTGCTCTTTTTCTTGCATTCTCTGCTTCTATTTCCCTTTCTTGGGCGTCTCTTTCTGCTGTTAACCTCACATTCTCTGCCTCAAGTTTTCTAATTTCTTTTTCATATTGATGTTGTATCTTCATTATTTTAATCACCTCTTGTGCGTCTGCTACTTCAGCTGCTGCTTCTTGTTTTTGTGCAATGACTCATGAGAAGACTGACTGGACATCTTGAAAACAGACCTTAAGGTTGCTGAAATGATGCTGGACACAGTAGTTTCAAACACTGACTCTGAATCAGGCCAGGTTATGTCTTCTGGACCTTTGTTGAGAAAGTGTTGAAGCTTTTCATTTGTAGTATTAGTGATTTCAAGACAAGGGTAATTTGTTCTTTTAATTTCAGGTTCTGGGCTTGTGATGCTTCTTATGTCACCATTAATATGGGCAACCTCTGAGTGGCATTGATTGTGCTCACAACTTCAATAATCAATTCTGCAATATCACTTTTCTTAAGGGCTCTTTTCAAAACATTTATATGATGTTTCCATATTCTATATTTCTGTTCGAAAACCTTTATTAGAGAATTTAATCTAACATCTTGCAGTGCCTTTTTCGGTGAGTGTGCGTGTACGCTGACTTCTTCTAATGTCTGGGAGCTGTGCATTATCTGAGCTCAACTCGGCTGTTGCATTTGTGCTGCTATTTCTGTTGCTGTGGTGGGTTGGCTTGCTCTGTATTGACAACATCTTGCGCAATAGGGTCTGCAGAACTGACTTCTCTATTAGACAGCACTGTATTTTCACTTGTGTCTGACATGTTAAAGTGGTTGTAAACCCTTACAGACCACTTTGACCTACAGGTAAGCCTAGATTAAGGCTTGCCTGTAGGTCCAAGAAATATCTCCTAAACCTACACGGTTTAGGAGATATTTGCTAAAAGATGTGCGGTTAGTGGCAGCTCCCGTGCGCATGCGTGGGAGTGACGTCATCATGGCTCCGGCCAATCACAGCGCCCGAGCCACGATACCCGGAAGAAGATGGACGCGCTGTACCACAGGGGACAGCGGTGACATCACAGGCTCCTGTGTCAGGTAAGTGACACATAATGGGCTACAATGCGATGCATAGCAGCCCATTATGCTTTACCTTTGCAGGGAAACAAAGAGGAAGTAAACCCATCAGGGTTTACTTCCTCTTTAAACTGTCCCATATTAAAGGTGTTTGCTTGTTCAGCCTTTACTTGCTACTAGCTGCCTCAGTCAATTAATCGTTTCCAATGTTGTACTTCCATTACCAAAAGTATGGCGTTCCTTGCTAGCCGATTTCTGCGTGCAGCTTCACAGTTTCATGGCATTCACAGATGCAGCAAAATGTACTACTTTGCCTTCATAGACGCAGCGAAGTGTTCTTCTTTGGCCTTCACAGATGCAGTGAAGTGTTCTACTTTGGCCTTCAGACGCAGAAAAGTGTTCTACTATGCCGCCCTTAGTCACAATGAGAAGGCTGAGGTTCTTGTATCACTGATGTTTTATGTACATATCAAGTTCTTACACCGACACTTACATCAACACCGTAGAACTGAATAAAGAGAACAAATTTGAAGGACAAATCATCAGACATACAGTGAATTACATTTAAAACAAACATGACTTGAAACTAATAGCTAGACAGAAATAATTCTACATACCACTTTTGCCTGCTTGTGAGCTAAGATAAGGTGACCAGATTTTCAAAATTAAATCCGGGGCCATTTTTTTTTTATTTGGTAAATGGTAAACAATTTTATAAGCATATATTCCTCAAATTATATATGCAGTGTATGTGGTATGTGTCCATCAGTGCCACCTCATCAGTGCAGCCTCTTGAGTGCCCTTGAGTGCTGCCTCATGAGTGCCCATCAGTGCCACTGCCTGTCAGTGCTGCCTACCAGTGCCACCACATGAGTGCCCATCAGTGTGGCCTACTAGTGCCACTGCCTGTCAGTGCCACCACATGAGTGCAGCCTGTCAGTGCCACACGAGCGCCCATCAGTGCCGCCTGTCAGTGCCACACGAGTGCCCATCAGTGCCGCCTGTCAGTGCCACCACATGAGCGCCCATTAGTGACGCCTGTCAGTGCCACCACATGAGTGCTCATCAGTGCCACCTGTCAGTGCCATCACATGAGTGCCCATCAGTGCCCACCAGTGAAGGAAAAAAAATACTTACTATGTTAGCTGCTAGCATACAAACTCACCTGCTTCTTGTGCTTGTGGCCATTTACTCTGTAGCTCCAATTCCGCCCCTCTGGACTACAATTCCCATAGTTCCTTGCAGTACCGGAGGGAATGGGAGGAACGCTGTGATCTGTTCTCTCCCCTATGCTGCCAGGAGAGTGATTGGAGAAGGGAGCAGAGGTAGGAGGAGAGGGACGGGATGCTGGAAGAGGGGGCGGTCATGTGTCTCTGGGATCACGTGTGTTCTTCAGCTGAGGAGGAGTGGTGGCTACTACAGTAGCACATAGTAAGGCTGGAGCCGCTCCAGCTCCTCCTCTCCAGCTCTGCATGTACTACTACTGGCTTCTCTAGCGGACAACGCCCCGTCCACCGGGAAATGCCCCCATCCACCGGACAACGCCCCCGTCCACCGGAAAACTGCCTGGCTGCCCATGTAACGACCAGCGCGGCAAAACCGGGGACGAACGGGGTCCGGGGATCTACCATCATACGGCACTGCATTACTTTAACTGACAATTGCGCTGCCATGTGACGCTGTACCCAAATAAAACTGACGTCCTTTTTTTTCCCCACAAATAGTGCTTACTTTTGGTGATATTTGATTACCTCTGCGTTTTTTTTTTTGACCTATAAACAAAAAAAGAGTGACAATTTTGAAAAAAAAAACAATATTTTTAACTTTTTGCTACAATAAATATCCCCCCAAAAAATAAAAAAAAATAATTTCTTCATCAGTTGAGGCCAATATGTATTCTTTTACATATTTTTGGTAAAAAAATCACAATAAGCATATATTGATTGGTTGGAAAAGTTATAGCGTCTACAGAATAGGGGATATATTTATGTTTTTTTTTATTTTTTATTACTAATGGCGGTGATCTGCGATTTTTAGCGGGACTGTGACATTGCAGCGGACAGATTGGACACTTTTGACACTTTTTTGGAACATTGACATTTATACAGCGATCAGAGCTAAAATTAGTCACTGATTACTGTATAAATGTCACTGGCAGGAAAGGAGTCAATCTAGGGTCAATCAAGGGGTTAAGTGTGTCCTAGGGAGGTGATTCTAACTGTGGGGGGATGGGACTGACTGGAAGTAGAGAGAACAGCAGATCTCTCTCCACTTCCCTGACAGAACAGGGATCTGTCTGTTTACATTGACAGATCCCTGTTCTGTCTCTGTGAGGAGCGATCGTGGGTGGACATTCCGACCACCGGCCACGCACATTGGCTCCGGCGTTGTGCCACGGGTGCGCACGCCCCCTAGAGCTCTTAAAGCGGCTGACGTACACCTAGGCTCTCCAGGCCATTCGCCCTGGAGAGCCAACCTGCCGCAGTATAATGACCGGGACTGGTGGCAAGAAGTTAAAGTGATATTAAAGGTAACTTTGATTTTTCCTAAAAATAACAAACATGTCATACTTACCTGCTCTGTGCAGTAGTTTTTACACATTGTCCTCTTCTCAGGTCTCCCACTGGTGCTCCTGGCCCCTTTCTCCTGCTGAGTTCCCCCACAGCAAACAGCTTGCTGTGGGGGCACCCAAGCTGGCTCACCCCCGAGCCTCTACACTGCGTGTCCATTCAGACACAGAGCCGTGGTTTGTCCCTACCCCCTCTCTCTTCTCCGGTGGAGGGAGAGTCCCTGGAGAGCCACTGCTCTCGTGCACATTGCTGGATCAAGATGGGGCTCAGGTAAGTATTAGGGGGGCTAAGGGTGCTGCTGCACAGAGAAGGTTTTTTACCTTCATGCACAGAATGCATGAAGGTAAAAAACCTTAAGCCTTTAGAACCACTTTAAGGATGTTTTCTGACACTGATTTAGAGTAAACTACATTCAAACAGTGGGGGCCGCTCATAAGGGACGCGGGGTGCTGCCCCACTAATCCATGCACCAGGCCCCTAATCTCCATGCAGGGCGCTGGACGAATGGATTTCAATGTTTTTTTTTTTCTTTCAAGCACATGATTAGAGCATGAGACTCTAATTGGCTTCAAAAAGGGTGGGCTCAGGGCGCAGAGCACTTTGCCCCGAGCCTACCCACTTGTGTGACATTAGCGAATTAATATTCCCTAATGTCTTCCTGCTTCTCCTTCCATCCAATCAGGAAGTGGGTCCTGGCTGATTGGCCCGGAGTCCGAAGATCCTAAGACCCAATTGATCGGCAGGAGAAGCGACCGCTGAAACTCAGGAGGTGATGCAGGGGGGAAGCCGCCGAAGCCGCGACCTGGATGGGGTAAGTGCGGAGCTGGCGGGTGGGCAAGCAAAGTGGCGTGCGAGTTGGCAATCAATCATTTGATTGATCAACGGGGGGGTGGGTTTGGGCTGTGAGGGGACCAGTTTTGTTTGCCACCCCCCCAAAAAAAATTGAGCACCAGCCACCACTGCATTCAATTGTATTTATACACTGTTAAATACAGTAGGGCACACTGTTCCCTAACTTTAGAACCACTACCAACCCAATTCTGGTACCAAAATGTATGAATAAAGATAAGTCTGTCTTCTGTCTGGCAACATTGGGCATCATCGTTTTGAATCCCAACCATGACACTACCTGCCTGGAGTTTACTGGAGTTTATTAGTTCCTTCTGCTTGTGTGGATTTCCTCCGGGTACTCCAATTTCCTCCCTCAATCTAAAGACATGCTGGTAGGGCAATTGGTTCCTGTCTAAAGTGGCCCTAGTATGTGTATAAATGAATGTGAGTTAGGGCCCTTAGATTGTAAGCACCGAGAGGGCGGGAACTGTATAAAAGTATAATATATGTGTAAAGCTCTGCAAATATTGTCAGTGCTATAAAGGTACCTCAAATAAATAAATAAAACAATAAATACATAAGTCTGTCAGAATTATATTATCTCCAGGCACAAGAGATGGGTTTAGAACTAGTTTTATGAACTCTGTTATCTGCCAGTCACAAATAACACTTTAAGCATAATAATAAAAAAAAAATAATGATAAAAATGCCAGAATGTGCAAAAATCACAGCTCTAATTAAATAATCTCTTTGTAAAATGTAATCCTTTGCTGTATTTGTTCATTCAAGCATTACAAATAATGCACCGCAGGTGACTAGTGTAAGGCAAAGTATGGAAATGTTCTCATACATGGGAAGGTATCTTTTGGCTGGGATCTCTGTTGTAATTCAATAAATCCCACACAATGTATTCAAGCTGGAAAAATCCACAACAAGCATCGCAAATAAAGCACCACAGGTTGCGTAAACAGGTGACCCCGCCCCCTCTGCCGCCACGGGGAAGCCATAGGGAAGTCCCCGTGGCATCTGAGCGCGGGGTCACCCGGGTACATCACCGGGTGGCCCCACCCTCATTTATATTAGAACTGTCACAAGCAAAAAAGCGTCACACGGCGGGAGCCTCCCATTGAGGCGGATCGGTCTCGGCTTTTTTTTTTTTTTTTCGGTCCGTCGCGGGGAGATGAATAGACATATAGATGAATGGACATCGTGGGACATTTTTATTTTTTTATTTTTCAATAAAGGACTTGTCCCCAAGCTGTGTCTTGTCGTTTTTTTTTTACATTTTGACACTTTTTTGTGAAATGGTAGGGGTATTGTATTTTGCATTTGTACCCCGTTACCATTTCACACAGGGGGGGAGGCCGGCATCTGGGGGTCCCCTTGTTAAAGGGGGCTTCCAGATTCCGATTAGCCCCCTGCCCGCATACTCCTACAACCACCGGGCAAGGGTTGTGGGTATGAGGCCTTTGTCCCCATCAACATGGAGACAAGGTGCCTCCCCATGTTGAGGGCATGTGGCCTGGTACTGTTCAGGAAGGTGGGCGCTCTCTCGTCCCCCCTCTTTTCCTGTGGCCTGCCAGGTTGCGTGCTCAGCGAAGGGTCTGGTATGGATTTTGAGGGGGACCCCTATGCCATTTTTTTTATTTTGGCATAGGGTTCCCCTTTTGGGGGGACCCCTACGCCATTTTTTAAAAAATTTGGCACAGGGTTCCCCTTAATTTTAGGGGGACCCACACGCAATTTTTTTTTTTAATTTTGTTTCAGGGGTTCCCTTTAATATTCATACTAGACCCAAGGGGCCTGGTAATGGACTGGGGGGACCCCATGCTCTTTTTTTCAATGAGTTTTATCTATTTTGCCGAGACCCGACAATTCATTAAAGCCGCGATCAGTTTTAAATGACAATTTTTCCTTTAGAAATGTCATTTTGCTGTGGTACTGTTCTAAACACGGGAAAAATTTGCCACTTTACAGGCATACTATAGACACCCCCCAGGCATGATATTTAAAGGAATATTTCATTTTTATTGTTTCACTTTAAGCATTAAAAAAATCAATGCTCCTGAAAAAACAGCCCTTTTAAAAAAAAACAATTCATTTATACATGTCCCCTGGTGCAGGACCCGGGTCCCCAAACACTTTTTATGACAATAACTTGCATATAAGCCTTTAAAATGAACACTTTTGATTTTTCATGTTAGTGTCCCATAGACTTCAACGGTGTTCTGGCGGCTTTCGAATTTGCCCGAACACGGCATATTGTTCGGTGTTCGCAGAACATCTGAACAACCAAAGTTCGGCCGAACTTATGCTCGGGCTGAACCGTTCCCCCTATACCTAAAGGGCAGAACCCAGATAAACCTAGGAAGAATGCAGAACCTGCATTAACCCTTCGCCCCCGGCAACCAGCACTATAGTTGGCACCTGTCTACAGACAGGCTGTACACTAGTGGTTGTGCCAACGTGGGGATGAAAGCCACTATGGTTGGTTATGTTTGAGTATACAACACTTTTTTAGCCCAGAGCTCACACTGAGCTGCGGGAATGAAGCCGTACGAGTTCAGATTTCACTCCCGCATCTTAGTCCCGATTTCGGCCGCAATTTCAGAGACATCTGTGCAGGTATCTGCACAGATGTCATTGTAAATCGCAGCCTGAAATCGCAAAAAGTAGTACAGAAACTACTTTTTGAAATCAGTGCAGCGCCGCAAATGCAGCGTCGCACCGAGTAGGACGGTGCCATTTCCGGCAATTGCTGCCGATTTGACATGCGATGTCAAATCGCATGTCAAATCGTACCAATGTGAACCAGGGCATTATTATCACTAAAATATCAAAATCAAATAAATATAAAACCCAGTGTTTTTAGAACCAAAACTTGTACAACCAAGCTGTTGATAGAAGGATAGAGCACAGTGAGCAGTTTCTCTGTCATGGTAAATATCAATGCCACGCACTCTCAACCAGAAAATGCAGTGTTTTTAGCACTGGATGTTTTCTGATATGAAATTGTAGGCATAAAAAGCCTGTTTCAAACTACTGCACATGTATATGGTATGGGGATGTGCTTTACAAATGTGCATCTTGCAAGTCAGCAGAGCACAATTACCATGAATGGAGAAAAAAAAATATTAAAAAAATTGGGCAAGGAGAGAGTCATGTTTCTATAACCTGTGGATTAGCCATGTGGAGTATAACAGTGAGTGGATAGTAATATTCATTCTTCATTATAAATAGACCTCTTAGTTCTAGCTGTTGGGGCAGAGGCTAGGTGTATAGATACAGAGTCATACCTTCCAACTTTCTGAAATGATAAAGTTTTAGTACACAAAGAGGTTCATTTACTATAGGTGGAGAGTGCAAAATCTGGTGCAGCTCTGCATAGAAACCAATCAGCTTTTAGGTTTTCTTGTCCAAGCCTGATTGAACAACCTGGCGTTAGAAGCTAAATGGCTACATTGCACAGCTGCACCAGATTTTGCACTCTCCAGTTTTAGTAAATCAACCTCAGTATGTAGGCAAAAAACACATACCTGCCACGGCTCCGGTTACATGGACGACCAACATTTAATATGCAGAAGTGCATTTTTTACCTCTATTTTTCTTTTTATATTGGCTTTTCAAAATAACAAATTCAGTAATATAGAGGTTGGATAAAAAGTTTAGTGCAGCCTAACACTTTTGATTGTAAAATATTATTTTTTGTATAGAAGTGTACACATCATACCAAAAAAACAACTGAGGCTGCATGAGGGATAGAGGGATTTGGTCTCAAAAGAGGAACAGTCCCTTCAAATGAGGGACAGTTGGGAGCTATGTATACCCTGGAAATTGTGTCTTCTTATTTCTGTCTTAATTTTTTGTCTGGAAAGGATCTTCTTTGAGTATGTGATATATTCATAAGTACACCTTGCTTTGGTATTAAACTACTTCCATACCAGGCCATTGTCATATGACGTCCACAGGAACACTCTGTCCCTCCGGGCAAGCGTCATATGACGCCCTTGGCTTCCCGCTGGCATAGGGGGCATGCGCACGCGCCTGAGGAACACGCGCGCCTGCCGCATCACCAGGGAGCCGATGCGCGTGCCCGGCGGCCGCGATGTCAGCTGGGCACATGCGATCGCTCGTGACAGAACAGAGGAGAGGAGACAGATTGTGTGTTCCTAGTAATCCCCCTAGTCAGTCCCCTCCCCCCACAGTTAGAACACACAGTCAGGGAACACATTTAACCCCTTGATCGCCCCCCAGTGTTAACCCCTTCCCTGTCAGTGACATTTACACAGTAATCAGTGGCTATTTATAGCACTGATCGCTGTATAAATGTCAAGGGTTTCAAAAAAGTGTCCGATTTGTCCGCCGCAATGTCGCAGTCATGATAAAAATCGCAGATCACCGCCATTACTAGTAAAAAAAATGCCATAAATCAATAACCTATTTTGTAGACGCTATAACTTTTGCACAAACCAATCAATATACGCTTATTGCGATTTTTTTTTACCAAAAATATGTAGAAGAATACATATCGGCCTAAACTTAGGAAAAAATGTGTTGTTTTTTTTTAAATAAATTTAGGATACTTATTATAGCAAAAAGTAAAAAATATTGTGTTTTTTTCAAAACTGTCGCTCTTTTTTTGTTTATAACGCAAAAAATGGTTAGGTGAGGTGAGGTGATCAAATACCACCAAAAGAAAGCTCTATTTGTGTGGAAAAAATTATCATAATTTAATTTGGGTACAGTGTTGCATGACCGCACAATTGTCAAAATGTTACAGCGCTGAAAGCTGAAAATTGGCCTGGGCAGGAAGGGGGTGAAAGTGCCCTGTATTGAAGTGGTTAATGATCCTTCAACATTGGAATTGCTAAGTCACAGATGCACATATATGCCAGAAGGATTTAGTAAGGAAAATTTGGATAAAAAATAGTAAGGTTAGGCGAGGGGTGGGGGGCGGAGAGAAAGGAAGAAGGATAAGGGCAAGAAAAAAAAAAGGGGGTGTCTATAGCTACACCCAGAGATGCCGCTGTATAGATGGGTCCTTCTGCCATTTCCTGTGATTACCTGGCCTAACAACACAAACTCACGACATACCTATAGTCTAAATAAAGTAGACTTTTTTAAAGAACAGGAAACCCTACAGAAAGAATAAGTTAAATAGTTTGCCAACAATAGCAAAAGATCAATAGCAAATTCTTGACTAAATACAAACATACAAAAAATAAAGCCACTGCCCCCACCTATAACTGGCCATTGCAGCAAGCAGCATTGAAAGGCAACATATGTTAGAAAAAAAGCCAAGGATAAATCCAAGGAAAACTCCAAGCTTACTTACCGAGCAGCCCGCGGATAGCCAAATTGACCTGTCTAACAGTATGCGTTAAAAACAGGGATTTTGTCTGCACACATTTGCAAATGCATGCGTAAGCTACAGGCCCCCGTCAAGGCACCCTGGTATCTGTAGTCCTATCACGAGCTTATGAGTGACTCCACAATGGAAGCACATGCATTCTGATGGATAGATGGAGGGCATATGGACTGAAGGGAGCCCACCCCTTCTTAAAGGTACAGGGGCACACAGAACACAAAGCACAATGGCTACAAAGGTGTCAGTGCGTTTATGACCTTTAACCTCAGTTCTAACCCTGAAAATGACCTAGATCAATTCCTGATCTAGCTATTTTTTTCTTTTTTTTTTCCTATTATTTTTTTGTGCACAGTTTTCTTTGTTTACATTTTTTTTCCTAGTAAGGAGAAACATGATACAGTGTATCTTTTTCTCAATGCAAGAAGAGAAAAAAAAAACACAAGGGTGGGCAGAACACTAACTGATTATGTCAATAATCACATTATGTCAATAATGACAATCAAGTAATCTGGGACCAGGATCTGAGAACTTTCCGTAATCAGGGATTTTATGCCTGTTACTCTGGTATGTCAATGATGTTTAACCTATAAATAAGTCATTTAATAATTTTGGGTCACGCTATGTCTATGTCTAGCTTGAAATTTGGCATTCCTGAACACACAGGGCAATGCACCAAGTTTACTTTATCCCTTCTCATCAGCACATGCTTACCTTCTTATCTCTCCCTTGTGCTCCATTCGGCCATCAAGAGCCAAAGAAAAGTCATGGATACACATGAGCCGCTGTAGTGGGCTATGGACTTCCTGTCTGACAGTTCTGATTAGCTCAGCAATGAAACATGGAGTGACTCACTTGCTCCTTCATAACTAAAAGTACTGGGTATGTCCTTTGGTTCCTCGCACTAAACAAGGCCACTTGAAAGAGAAGGTAAAGTAAGTATATGCTGGAGAGTGCAAACCCTTTGCTCTGTCTGGAATGTGAGATGTGTACTTACAGACAAAAACATAATGGCTACTGTGCATGAATGAGGATTTACATGAATGCATTGTCCCTGGGCAAGCGTATTACTCTAGGCCAGTGTTAATTTTGACATCAAATTTCTATTTCATTTTAGTTATAGTCTCTTGACGAAAATGCCATTTTAGTTTTAGTCTTATTTTAGTCTTTTGACTAAAATGCCATTTTAGTTTTAGTGGTATTTTAGACATCTGAGTTGTTTTAGTTTTAGTAGTATTTTAGTAGGCTAAAATGGTATTAATTTAGTCTGGGAAAATATTTTAGTCAACAAAATTAACACTGCTCCAGGCAGTAGATATAGACCTAAGATGATGCCTGAACAAAAGATAATGCCAGCTTTCTGGTGAGGGAACAGATGTAGACTTTGTCAGGAGGCGTACTGTTAAGCATGACCTTAAAATAAAAAAAATAAAAATCTGTTTTAATAAACCATTTTACTGTTTTACATTTTGTATAGATACACTGTAATGAAACTTCATATTTGTATTTTGTCTCTTCTGAGGCCTTACAATTTATATTATTAATCAGATTTTTGCAAGAGCCAAGGGTTTGTGGGAAGAGAATTGGTCAATCTACCATATAAATGATCTGCTATACTAAAGGCAGCCAACCTTTAATAAGACCGCAATCCACAGTAAAGGTCATACAATTCTTCTATGCTGGGCCCCAGGGAGCAATTAGCTTGAACAAAATGTATAGAAAGCCTAAGAGAAAAATAGGATGGTGTTGCTTTTTAAGTCATATTAAGACACTTTAACTCTGTCTCCAAGGGCCATCAAAATGCCAAAATCAGCAATCCACTTATTCATAAGTGCAAATCACTTTTTCAGACAATGAGTTCTAATAAAATATAATATACAGTAGTCCTTGAGAGACTAATATCCCATATACGATGGAGGGATTTTAAGGTGAAAATCAGATATAATTTGCAAATCTTAAAGTGCATAACATAAAAAGAAAGTATGCTTGAATGCAGTTTTTAAAGTGTACGTAAATTGTCCTCTAGGTAGTCATATTCTTGGTTCCAAGAAAAAAATGGGCACATATAAATCATAAATACATACAGCGTATAGTCCATGTGCCTATAGTGTAAAATGTTATTTTTGAAATGTCAACGTCTAAAGCTCTATTTTCATGTAAATGGCATTATTTACTATCAAAGTTTGTCGTTATCCATTAAGCAGCAATTTTTTTTTAGGAACTGTTAGCTTTCTACAAAGCTAAAATCTAATCTACCGTAATCTAAAATTTAAAGAACGTCAAACTGGGTGCCATTTTTATATAGTACATACGCTGCTACATTTTAAATGTATAAAAATCTCAGGAGCAATGAGAGCAGATGCTCCTGAACTACAATGGTCAAATTACTCTGGTGTGCGTTACTGGGGTTGTTTTACTAAAACTGGAGAGTACAAAATCTGGTTCATCTGTGCATTGTGGCCAATCAGCTTGTTCATTTAAAGTGCTTGTAAACCTCAGACATGTGAACAAACCATATGCCTCTATGGTGATTATTTGTCTCAATTAGGAGCACTATGTGTCATTCCTGTCTGCTGCTTTCTTCTACTATCTGCATCAATCACTCCAGTTTTCCTGACACCAAGAGAAAAGGGGTGACAGGGGATTGATCTCCATTACACAGCTTGTGACTGACAGCCTCGGCTCTGTTCCTGTGTGCTATTTGAAGAGGGGTGTGTCCCTTCCCTCTAATCAGCTGTCAGAGCCCTCCCCACTGATCTCTGCAGAGTGTAACTTCATTTCTCTTCCACTTTTTTTCTGACAGTTCAGACAAGCTTTAAAAATGTTGAACTTTGCACGGCTGTAGAGAAGAGAAGACTGCAGATAGACAGGTACAACGTATGTAGGAGGAATAATTTAATCTCTGTGTATCACCTGAGGATAGTCATTTCACGGGGTATATGTAAGAATTTACAACCACTTTAAGCTTTGACAAAGAAAAAACTGGAAGCTGATTGTGGTATCCAGTGCCTCCATCCACCTCTTTAGCAGAGGTTAAATTGCAATTTTGATGTTTTATTATATTGTACCAAAGACAATACATTATTATTTGTAATACATTATTATTTGGTTAGCTCTTTCTTAAAGTGATTGTAACGTCTAGTTTTTTCTAGGTAAAAATAACAATTATGTTATACTTACCTGCTCTGTGCAGTGGATTTGCACAGAGCAGCCTGGATCCTCCTCTTCTCAGGTCCCTCTTCGGTGCTCCTGGCCCCACCCTCCTGTCGAGTGCCCCCACAGCCAGCAGCTTGCTATGGGGGCACCCAAGCTGAGCCACAGCTCCCTGTGTCCATTCAGACACGGAGCTGCGGCCCCGCCCCCTTTCTGTTCTCATTGGCTGACTGACTGATTGACAGCAGTGGGAGTCAATGGCGCCGTGCTGCTGACTCAGCCAATGAGGAGGGGAGTCCCGGCCAGTCGAGTGTCTCATGCAACATTGCTGGATCTAGAGGGGGCTCAGGTGAGTATTAGGGGGGCTGAGGGGGGGGTTGCTGCACACAGAAGACTTTTTATCTTAATGCATAGAATGCATTAAGATAAAAACCTTCTGACTACACAATTACTTTAAGCCCCGTACATATGGACTGAATATTGGGTGACATCAGCCAGTTAAAAGAAACTGACTGACATTCAGCCCGTGTGTACTGCAGCTGGTCCGACAATAGCCGGCCGTTCGGCTGGCTTCTGTCGAAGGGGCATGACCGAAAAAGGTCTGCCGACTGGCTCACGATCACTGCTCTCAGCCAATGGCTGAGAGCGCTGACTGGAGTGTTCTGGTGGGGGGCCATCCCCCTGTCAGAACACTATAGAACAGCAGAGGAGATCGCTGTACCAACTTCAGATTGTTAGTACAGCGGCTCCCACCTAAGCTGTCAGTTTTTTTTTCATTCAGTCTGCTATGTTAAAGTAAAAAAACTAGCAGGGCGTACTAGACTTTAGGTGAAGCCCCCTTAGCACTGGATTTATTTATAATAACTTACAAAAACTTAAAAGTGCAGCACTTTGTGATATATATAAAGGTGTAAACGTGACAACATAAACTACAATTTCAAAGTGATATTATATAAGTCCTGATATTTTAGATGAAACAATAGCCCTGAACAAGTGATGGATCTCCACCATGTGTACCAATTGATGATCAGTGAGTAATTACTCCTTGTGCAATTGAAACAGCATTGAAAACCAGTGTGTTCCACCAAGTGTAATAAAACCAGATCAGCACTGGTGAGCCTCCACCAGCATATGCACTCACAAGAAGTTAGATGAATATAACCCTTAATGGTCACCTTTAGAGTAGGGTCCCTTCCGATTCCTCAGAAGTTAGATAAATGTAAGTCTTAATGGTCTCCCTTAGGCTCCTTTCACACTTATACGACTTCAAAGTTGCACGATTTTACCGCGATTTCGCGGCCGCGATTTTACCGCGATTTGCCGCGATTTTACAGCGATTTGGGAGCAGTACTACTTTGCCACGTTTTTGGCATTAACAAATGAAAACATACAGTAGTTGGTATGAACCATAAGGGGGAACTCCACGCCAAGTTTTAAATTTAAAAAACTGGCGTGGGTTCCCCCCCAGTGGCATACCAGGCCCTTAGGTCTGGTATGGATTGTAAGGGGAACCCCCTACGCCGAAAAATCGGCATGGGGGTCCCCCCAAAATCCATACCAGACCCTTATCCGAGCACGCAGCCCGGCCGGTCAGGAATGGGGGTGGGGACGAGCTAGCGCCCCCCCTCCTGGACCGTACCAGGCCGCATACCCTCAACATGGGGGGTGGGTGCTTTGGGGCATGGGGGGGCGCCCTGCGGCCCCCCCACCCCAAAGCACCTTGTCCCCATGTTGATGAGGACAAGGGCCTCTTCCCGACAACCCTGGCCGTTGGTTGTCGGGGTCTGCGGGCGGGGGGCTTATCGGAATCTGGGAGCCCCCTTTAATAAGGGGGCCCCCAGATCCCGGCCCCCCACCCTATGTGAGTAAGTATGGGGTACATGGTACCCCTACCCATTCACCTAGGGAAAAAAGCGCAATAAAAAACACAGTACACAGGTATTTAAAATAATTAATTAGGCAGCTCCGGGATCTTCTTCCGACTTCGGGGGTCCTCTTCCGACTTCGGGGGTCTCTCCGGCGTCTTCTCCCGGTGTCCGCATCTTCTGCCGGCTCCACCGCTATCTTCTGGCGCTCTTTTGCCAGCGGTGGTCCGGACCTCTGGATCGTCTTCTTCCCTCTTCTCTTCCAGAGATGTTGACACGACGCTCTCTCCAGCCAGAATGGTCTCTGTGCGCTCCGCAACGGACTTATATAGGCGGTGACCCCGCCCCCTTATGCCGTCACAGTCCCTGAGCATGCTGGGACTGTGACGTTTTAGGAGGCGTGGTCACCGGGTGATGACCACGCCCCCTTATGACGGCACAGTCCCAGCATGCCCCGGGACAGTGACCTCATAAGGGGGCGGGGTCACCGCCTATATAAGTCTGTTGCGGAGCGTTCAGAGACCATTCCAGCTGGAGAGAGCGTCGTGTCAACATCTCTGGAAGAAAAGAAGAAGGCAGAAGACAGAAGTCCGGACCACCGCTAGCAATTGAGCTGCAGAAGAAAGCGGAGGAGCCGGCAGAAGATGCGGACACCGGGAGAAGACGCCGGAGTGACCCCCGAAGTCGGAAGAGGACCCCCGAAGTCGGAAGAAGATCCCGGAGCTGCCTAATAAATTATTTTAAATACCTGTGTACTGTGTTTTTTATTTCGCTTTTTTCCCTAGGTGAATGGGTAGGGGTACCATGTACCCCATACTTACTCACATAGGGTGGGGGGCCGGGATCTGGGGGCCCCCTTATTAAAGGGGGCTCCCAGATTCCGATAAGCCCCCCGCCCGCAGACCCCGACAACCAACGGCCAGGGTTGTCGGGAAGAGGCCCTTGTCCTCATCAACATGGGGACAAGGTGCTTTGGGGTGGGGGGGCCGCAGGGCGCCCCCCATGCCCCAAAGCACCCACCCCCCATGTTGAGGGTATGCGGCCTGGTACGGTCCAGGAGGGGGGGCGCTAGCTCGTCCCCACCCCCATTCCTGACCGGCCGGGCTGCATGCTCGGATAAGGGTCTGGTATGGATTTTGGGGGGGACCCCACGCCGATTTTTCGGCGTAGGGGGTTCCCCTTAGATCCATACCAGACCTAAGGGCCTGGTATGCCCCTGGGGGGGAACCCATGCCGGTTTTTTCATTTAAAACTTGGCGTGGAGTTCCCCCTCTGGATTCATACCAGACAGCTGTCAGCACTGCCTGTCGCTCATCGGGAAAGGAAAAAAAAGTTTTCCTTTCCCGATCAGCGAGCCAGGCTTGTGCTTACAAAGTCGTGCTGAATTCGTGTCTATATTATTCAGGCACGACTTGCATGCTACTTTTAGGGTTTAACATTGAGGTCTATGGAGTACAACTCGCATAGAAGTTGGACCAAAGTAGTGCAGGGACTACTTTCAAGTCGGCACGACTTAAAGTCGTGCCAATATGAATGGTAGTCATTGAAAATCATGGAGAATGACTTGTCATACGATTTTGCAGTACAAAATCGTGGGACAAGTCGTGTAAGTGTGAAAGGGGCCTTAGGCTATGTTTCCACTATTGCGTCCCCAAAGTCGCGCGCTTTACACTGCGATTGTGCATTGCGATTTGTGTTGCGTTTTGTTGCGACTTTAATTACGACTTTGTGCGACTTGGATGTTCTGCGATTTAGTCCTAGTGATGTAATTCCTTATCCTGCTTATTTATTGCCCCTTCCTGTTTGGTTGTCTCGTGTTGTATGTTTGTTAGCAAACATGTTGGCTATGCAGTATGTTGGGTCAGCAGTCATTTTGGCTTCTGTAGCAGCATTTATAGATCAAGAAGAGGAGGATAACCGGAGGAGGAGAAGGCATCGCTTTTGGATACATCCCATCATTGCCCAAAGGGAAGTGAGAGGCCAGTTTGGGGTCCTTTACAATGACCTCCGGGCTCATGATGAAAAATTTTTCAACTATACAAGGATGTCAATTAGAAGGTGAGAACATTTTTTGATGTCAACTTGCAAATGCTGCCAGATATATTTCTCAAAATGTGTATATGCCTGGTCATTATTACTCTTTTTAGTATTTTTAGATTTGAATAGCTCGAAGTGTTAACTAGAACCTGATCAAATTGTTAGAAAAATGTAACTCCATTTGTAAATGTTTGATTTTTACATGGTCAGTGTAGATACTAGCCCTATTTTTTCTCTTTACAGTTTTGATGAATTGTTGGCTTTGCTCTCTAGTCATCTAGAGCGCCAAAACACCAGTTTCAGAAGGAGTATTCCATCTGCTGAAAGACTCATAATAACATTGAGGTAAATGTTCATACCTACTGTTTCTTCTTCTTAACTTCTATGTGGCTTTTGGAGATCCACATCATTCTTTCATCATCTTTACATGAAGTCCAAAAATAACTACTAGCATGTAATTGTGCGTAAGCTTGGTTTTAAAATCTTAACTCTGCCTCTACATCACCTGTGTCTTTCTCCTGCTCCTCTTCTTCCTTCTTCACTTCCTCAGGCACCTCCTTCCTAGCTCTGTTTTTTGGGTTTATTGATGTAGCTTAGTGTCAATATGTATCATTATCCTAAAATGTATGTACTTTTCCATTTTAGGTACCTGGCAACTGGACATTCCTTTTCCAGTTTGCATTTTGAATTTTTGGTTGGCAAAACTACAGTCAGCACTATTGTCCACGAGACCTGCCGAGACATATGGAATGTCCTTAGTGATTTGGTTCTGAAGAAGCCCACTTCCGACGATTGGTGCAAGAAAGCGGAACTTTTCTGGGATCGTTGCAATTTCCCAAATTGTCTAGGGGCAATTGACGGCAAACATATGAGGGTAGTGATGCCCATTGGCAGTGGAACAAAATACTATAATTACAAAAAATATTTTTCTTTTGTCTTACTTGCAGTGGCTGATGCCAATTATTGTTTCAGCTATATAGACATTGGATCATATGGCAGCAGCTCAGACTCAAGTATTTTCCAAAGATCTTCCTTTGGAAGAATGTTGCGGGAAAATGCTCTGGACCTGCCACAGGACTGTCCGTTGCCAGGAACAAATGGGCCGCCAATGCCATTTGTGTTTGTTGGGGATGAGGCCTTTGCTCTCAGTGAGCATCTATTAAGGCCTTATTCAAATCGGTGTTTGAGTGAAGAGAAGCGAATCTTCAATTACCGCTTAACGAGGGCAAGACGAGTGGTAGAATGTTCTTTTGGCATTTTAGCCAACAAGTGGCGTTTGCTCCATACCCCCATTAATTTAAAAATGGAGAATGCAATATCTGCAGTAAAAGCAGCATGTGTTCTTCACAATTTTGTGAGAATTCGTGATGGCTATCTTTTTGAAGATTCCCTCATGCACGATCTGGAAGGTGCACAATGGAGTGCCAGTAGGGGCACCACCAATGGTGCCAGTGTGCGTGAGGGATTCTCATCTTATTTTCTGTCTGCTGCTGGTTCTGTCCCCTGGCAGCAGGATGCCATAGCATAATGTATGTCATGCATTTTCTGTGAATATTATTTTGATGTATGTTATGTTTCAGTGCATCCAAAAGCATAATAACAGGTAGTTTCCTCAAATTAGAAAAAAGGATAAGCCGAAAATGCACAATGTAAACAAAATAATTTTTTTTTTTTTTTTTTTGTGCAGGGAAGCACACAAAATTTTTTGGTTATGTGTTTGGGTGAACTACACCATTTTGTTTATTTTTTATCAAGCACAACAAATAGTGAAATAATAAACTATTTCTCTCAGAAAAACACGTAAATAAAATTATTTCAAAAATATAAAAAAATATCTGAATCTTTTTTACAAGACAACTCTTTTTGCAATAAGGCAAAAATAAAGAAATACGTTCCATGAACTTAAAATTACAACAGTTGTTGTTTTGGCCTCCTCAACCAAACAAAAAAATAGAGAACAAGTCTTAAACACACCTCAATAATAATTGTAAATTACAATTGCTCGTATGTTTTGTTTTCAGTGGTCCCGGAAACTGAACTATTGATTGGTCCAGGGAAATCCACTGATGGACCAGGGTAATATTTCCTTTCCAGAAAAGGCGGAACATGACTGGGTGTAGGCTGCCTAAGTTGGTGAGTGGTTGGGGGGCCAAGGGTAGAGGTAGTGGGGTCAGGAATTGGATGCAACATGCGTGGCCTTGAGGGATTCAGTATATTACCATACTGGTCACAGTATGGACGGTTTATTGGTGGAGCATACTGTGTACTTGGAAAGTGAGTGTATTGTTGATAAGGGGGATATTGGGGAAGGGGGGGTTGCATATATGCTGAGGATGTTGTTGGCCCCTCACCCACAAATGATTGAGCAGTTGACATTAAAGCCATCCTGAGTGCATATTTTTTCTCAGGGGGTACCTGTTTACATATACCTAAAATTACAGTGAGAAATGCTGTGTCTTCACACTGGTTTTCAGCCATTTTAGTGGACATCTGATTGACTACCTCTAAAATTTTATCCATGGGTTTACCAGGCTGGGCACTGACCCTTGAAGACCTTCGCAAAGGCCTAGAGACATTGCTAGGTCCTGGTTCTGCATCCTCCTCATTCATTGAGTTTGATGTTGACCTTGATTCATCTACGAACAGTTCCTTGTCAACATTGTCTTGGAATTGTTCTTGCTCCTCCTCCTCCGCAGCTTCCTCTGCCTCATCTTCTGCTGGCAAACCCTGTGTGCTGTCTTCCCAGCTTGCTTGGGTTCTGAAATACAAATCACATATTTTTAAAGTAAGCATTACTATTTGATATGTAGAATTCGTAACATATGCCTGCTGATAACTTACTCTCGCATTTCCAACACTGGTTTCAAAAATTCAAGATCCCCGGCATGGGCATATGGGGCTAATCTTTTAGAGCCGGAACCACTCCTTCCTTCTTTTAATTTGCGTAAGTACCGGTTGTAGCAGTCTTTGAGACTTCTCCATCGAGTTTGTAACGAGTGCACTACAAAATATAAAGCAAAGTATACATTTTTTAAAACAAATTTAGTCACTGCCTATAGGTCATTCATTTGCTAGGCTGCATAATTGATATGGATGGTGTTAAAACAACCGCTACATATATTACCCATGACACCTACATAATTTGACATGTGCTGGAGGATGTTGACAGGGCCATCTTTAATATTATTTAATATTATTAGGACCGTGGACAAAAATTATTTGCTGGCCCACACACACAAATTTACTTTCCTGCAGCCACAGGTAACAGGAAAGTAACTATATAAATGACACCATCAACACAGATAGTGTTGACATGGGATTACCTCCTGCCAAACCATTGTGATCTCCTGCCAGGAGAAGCGGTCCCCACCAAGAAAAAACAGTGCACACAACCATTGGTTACAGAAAGTGTTAAGCAGCATATATCAACCACTTACTTTTTGTAGAACGTTCTGTGGCTGAGAAAGAGTCCCATGTCTCATAATATATGCGAGCCACCTCCAACCATGCTCTCTCCTTCTTTGCATGATCTTTGTAACCTGGATCTCTGAGGTCATATATTGCCGGACGTTGTCTGACAAGCCGAATAATTTCCTCATTGTCATGCACTTGTCGCTTATTTTTTTTAGCCCTAGGCATGCTTCCTGCTGTCTTCCACACTCACATACATCGATATAGGAAGTGATGTATTTGGGAGGAGCAGAGATCATGTGCTTCCGTAGACTTCCGTGGAAGTCGCAACAAAGTCGCGGTGTCAGACATGTACATACGACTTCATTGCGACTTAATACCTTTCTATGGAGAACAAGTCACACCGAAGACGGAACAAAGTAGTGCAAGAACCTTTTTTCGAGTCGCTGCGACTTGAGTCGCACCAATGAGAACGGGGACCATTGAAATACATGGGTTTTGACTTGTCATGCGACTTGACATGTGTCAAGTCGCAAAATAAGTCGCACTAGTGGAAACAGAGCCTTAGAGTGAAGTCTCTTCCAATTCCTCTTGTCATTTAAACGAAGGGATCAGCTAGGATAACAATAAGCTATTTAATGTGAAACTTGTGCTTGCATCATTCTGTGCAGATGCTCAATTCTGACTCGAACATCCAGAGTAGCGCGGGAAGTGGTTGTAATTAGACCTCTCGTGGCGCGTTCCTCACGGCAGCCACTTCGTGGAACACACTGGTTTTCAATGCTGTTGTTGCACTAGCTTTTGGTGAGTGCATAATTGAGGAGTAATTACTCACTGATCATCAATTTGTACACACGTTGGAGATCCATCCCTTGTTCAGGACTATTGTTCCATCTAAAATATTGGAACTTATATAATATCACTTTGAAATTGTGGTTTAAATTGTCATATATATATATATATATATATATATATATATATATATATATATATATATATATATATATATATATATATATATATATATATATATATATATATATATATCACAAAGCACAAAGCGCTGCACTTTTAAGTTTTGTTGCTTACTTATGAGTTGTATGTTTACTCTTTTTGTGCTAGCAACTTTCTCTATTTTTGTATAGAGCTCTCTTATCGATTTTCTTGATTTATATTTATAACTTGTTTCTACATTGGGGTTGCTGATGAATTTTGTTCTGCATAAAGTGATAAGTGGATGTGAAGGTGTTTTTTCCAACTAATGCCCTGTACACACAGTCGGATTTTCCGACAACTTTGTGTGACCGTGTGTATGTAAGACAAGTTTGAGCCAACATCCGTCGAAAAAAATCCATGGATTTTGTTGTCGGAATAACAGATGCAAATCCAGTGTTAGTTCCGTATGAAGAATCTTATCTAGCACTGTGTTTAACATGTAGCAGCTATTTTGTAACCAAGTACAGTATAATGAAGGACTTCTGTCTTGAAGAGCAATTATCCTGTGTTTAACTTCTGTTAGGATATTTCTTCATGTGATTGAAATATGCTACAAATGTGTGGATGGTGTTTTTAAGTGCTTTTAATTTCCTTTTAGGCCCCTTTCACACTGGGGCGGTGGGGGCGTCGGCTGTACAACAGCGCTATTTTTAGCGCTGCTTTACCGTCGTTCTTGCAGCGGTATTCGGCCACTAGCGGTGCGGTTTTAACCCCCGCTGGCGGCCGAAAAAGGGTTA
This sequence comes from Lithobates septentrionalis, assembly GCA_037952835.1. Classification (NCBI taxonomy): domain Eukaryota; kingdom Metazoa; phylum Chordata; class Amphibia; order Anura; family Ranidae; genus Lithobates; species Lithobates septentrionalis. The sequence goes on from JBBDGP010001949.1 coordinate 1,492,338, forward strand.
AAACCGCTCGTATAGCGCGGCTATAGCCGCGGTATTGCCGCGGTATAGCCGCGCTGTCCCATTGAATTCAATGGGCAGGAGCGGTTTAGGAGCAGTGAATACACCGCTCCTTCACCGCTCCAAAGATGCTGCTCGCAGGACTTTTTTTACCGTCCTGCCAGCGCACCGCTTCAGTGTGAAAGCCCTCGGGCTTTCACACTGAACAAACAGCGGAGGCTGTTTAGGGGCGGTTTGCAGGCGGTATTTTTAGCGCAATAACGCCTGCAAACCGCCCCAGTGTGAAAGGGGCCTTAGAGTCCTGCACAGCTTTACTCTATTTTATTGTGATTATTGCTTTTAATGTTTATCTTCTGACTCCCAGCTATCTTAGGTCCTCATCTTTTGGTTAGTTTATTGGTTGGTTGTCTCTATGGCTTTGTCCTGCTCTTTCTTGCACCGTGTTTTCAATTAAACCAATGCTTGAGATTCTTTCACCCAACTTTAAAGTGGTTGTAAACCCTGTTACACCACTTATTCCTACAGGTAAGCCTATAATAAGGCTTACCTGTAGGTACTGTAAATATCTCCTAAACCTGGACGGTTTAGGTGATATTTACCTTATACGCTTGCGCCGACGTCATCGGCACATGCACACTGAAGAAACGGCTCGATCCTGCCGTTTCTAAAGGGCCTGTGCCATCAACGCGGCTCCGGACAATCACCAGCGAACCCAGAAATAACTCCAGGAGACATGTCGCTGGTCACAGCAGTGTACGATGATGGCTGCAACAGCTTCGATCTAAGGTAAGTATTTCATAATGAACTAGTATGCGATGCATACTAGCTCATTATGCCTTTGTCTTGCAGGGTTTTTTGGGGGGTTTTATATGGGTTTACAACTACTTTAAGGCTCAATTCACACCTATGCAGGTTGCAGTTTGCCTATTCCAGGTGCATTTTGCCTTTTTCAATAAACGTTTTTGATCTATTGAAGTCTATGGAACCAAAAACGAGTCCCGGGCCCTTTCCATAAAATGCACAAATGTGAACATGACCCATAGGAAACCATGTTAAATGGACTGTAGTGTGTTTCGACAAAACTGAAAATGCACTAAAAAATGCATAGGTGTGAACCAGGCCTAAAATATGGCTGAGACATCTAAGATGTTGACTTCCTATTATGGCATGTCCATATAGTTTTTTGCATACATTTTTATTTTTCAGACAGTCAACTTAGGTTTCAAGGCTCTTTAAATGTTTTGTTTTTTTTTCCCACCTGCTAAGCCTGCCCACATTTTATTTTGTTAATACCAAGGTCTCTGTTAAATATTTTTCAAAAGCTTTGAGAGTCGTTCTTTTTGTCTGAATTTTAGATTTCTGTGACACAATCCTTGATCTCTAAATGTGTTTTAGTGAATAACATAACTAATTTTGCTTTTTTCCTGGAGTAGATTGCTGCCATCATTTACTGGGAAATTTAGAAGTGAAATCACAATAACAGAACTTTCATCTTTCATATTTTATCACTGCATTGTATATTTCTCTTTGATATTTTTCAAGTTTTTTTTTCCGATTTTATGTTTTTAGGGTTCTATGAATGTATGTTCAAACTAACTTTCAACAATTCTTCTTTTCACAAAAAGTTTACTTCCACTTCCACAGTATTAACAACAAATTGGGGTTGACTTACTAAAGGAGTAAGGACTGTTTACTTTGGAAAATAATGTTCACTTTGCACAGTAAATGAGCTTAGTAAATACGGCAAAACTGTGTTCACTTTAATCATCCAATCATGTGCAAGAAAAAGCATGTTTTTTTTTCTATTTCTCATGCTTTTAATTGGGGTATTCAAAGTAAGCACAGTTTTGCCTTTTTTTTTTAACCACTTCCCGACCGGCGCACGCCGATGTACGTCAGCAGAATGGCACGGCTGGGCAAATGGGCGTACAGGTAAGTCCCATTAAATTCCCCACTGTGCCATTGTGTGCGCGCCGGCGGCGGCGGGAGCTCCGTGAGTCGGGTTGCGGGTCCCGTGGACTCGATCGCCGTGGAGATACCCGCGATCGCCTCACGGAGAGGCCGAACGGGGAGATGCCGATATAAACAGCGTCTCCCTGTTCTGCCTAGTGACAGTGTCACCGATCTCTGCTCCCTGTCATCGGGAGCAGAGATCAGTAACGTGTCACAGCTAGCCCATCCCCCCTACAGTTAGAAAACACTCCCTAGTACTGACTTAACCCCTCCCCGCCCCCTAGTGGTTAACCCCTTCACTGCCAGTGTCATTTACACAGGAATCAGTGCATTTTTATAGCACTGATTGCTGTATAAATGACAATGGTCCCAAAAATGTGTCAAAAATGTCCGACGTGTCCGCCATAATGTCGCAGTCACAATAAAAAACGCTGATCGTCGCCATTACTAGTAAAAAAAAAAATATTAATAAAAATGCCATAAAACTATCCCCTATTTTGTAGACGCTATAACTTTTGCGCAAACCAATCAATAAAAGCCTATTGCGATTTTTTTTCACCAAAAATATGTAGAAGAATACGTATCGGCCTAAACTGAGGAAAAAAATGTTTTTTTAATTATTTTTTGGGGATATTTATTATAGCAAAAAGTAAAAAATAATGCGTTTTTTTCAAAATTGTCGCTATTTTTTTGTTTATAGAGCAAAAAATAAAAACCGCAGAGGTGATCAAATACCACCAAAAGAAAGCTCTATTTGTGGGAAAAAGAGGACGTCAATTTCGTTTGGAAGCCCCGTCGCACGACCGCGGAATTGTCAATTAAAGCGACGCAGTGCCAAATCGCAAAAAACGCTCTGGTCAGGAAGGGGGTAAATTCTTCCGGACCTGAAGTGGTTAATTTCAGTGAACATTCCCTTTGCAAAGTAAATTGTCCCTACTACTTTCGTACATCAACCCCATAGCATGCAAATACCATTCTAATTAAGATGGTAGCATTTGGGTTGTTTGTTATCTTTCTCTTTAATATAGGATGAAGTTAAACAGAAAGGTAAGTTTATTATCTTCTTCTTTGCTCTGATAATAAATACTTCCGTTAGGATGCCTCCTTTTCGTACCTTCCCTTTTACTGCCTTTAGCCATATTTTAACCATTTCATCAATACTCCTATTTGTTGTAAAACATTTACAAACAGGATTATTCCACTTTATTGCATATGTTTTATAGCAGAAAATAAAAAGATTATTGGGGTTTTTTCTAGGGCTGCGGAAATTAACGATTAATTCTTTGATTAATCGTTAATTTTTTTGATCGATCAAAATTCTTTTGATCGGTACTCACCTCTCCGCCAGGCCTTCAGGGAGTTCTGTCGGAGATCCGGTGACGTCGCGGACATCAACGTCACCGGACTTCTCCCCCCTTCCCCAGTCATTGACGGTGTCCATGCTGCACAATGGTAAAGTAATAGAATACAGCAGGCGCTTGACTGATACAGTCATGGCCTGAAAGGCTTCTACCGAGTGGGTGTGTCCGCGAATTGCAGAGGTGTGGCTGCGAGCCGGTTTTGTGACTGGCCGGACACGCCCCATGCTGATGATACGTAACCCTTGCTGGGAATAAACGAGCATTGGAAGGCATTATGAAGGTGAGTGTGTTGTCTGTACTGGACAGGTCAATTGTGGAGGAGGATTCATGGTGATTTAAAGTATATATACAGCTTGAATCTGTATTTTAGTTTTAGATTAGTTCATGCAGAGAGAAAACACCTCTCGGTTTAGGCTTTGCCTTGTGCATCCCAGTGTGGAACTTTCATTTCACTTCCTGTCCCAGAGACACAACGGGAAGTGAAATGGCATTCCCATTTTAGATGGTTGTCAACAGAACTGGTATACCCATTGGAGGCATTACCCAGATAGCAAGCAATTGAGCTGCAATTTTGAAAATATCTTGTTAAAGTGGAGGTCCACCCTAAAAACAAATTTAACATTAAAAGACTCCTTAAAATTTTTTTAAAAAGTTTTTTTTTTTTTAAAGTGTTAAGTCATGGATTGTGGAAACTAACTAGTGTCGGGTGATTGTATATTGTGTATACCACATTTACCACTGACTAATGCAGAGTTGCAATGCAAGGAGATCAGCTAAAAGTAGTTGGATCTGTATGTGCATTATAATTAATCGAAATTAGTCGATTAATCGATTAAAAAAAATCGATTAATCGAACACGAAAATTTTAATCAGTAACAGCCCTATTTTTTTCAAAATTTTTTGTCTTTTTTCATTTGTATTGAAAAAAAAAAAAAACGTAGTGGTGATCAAATACCACCAAAAGAAAGCTCTATTTGTGTGAAAAAATGATAACCATTAAATTTGAGTACAGCGTTGCATGACCGCGCAATCGCCAGTTAAAGTAGCGCAGCGCCCAATAGCAAAAAATTGCCTGGTCATGAAGAGGGTAAAATCTTCCAGAGCTTAGGTGGTTACAGTGGGGTTGATTTACTAAAGCCAGAGAGGGCAAAATTAGTCACAGTTCTGCACAGAAACCAATCAGCTTCCAGGTTTTATTGCCAAAACTTAATTGAACTAGCTGAGGTTAGAAGCTGATTGGTTTCTATGCAGAATTGTGACTCATTTTGCCCTCTCTAGCTTTAGTAAATAAACCCCATTGTGACAGTGGGTGAGGGGAGAAGATCCTCTGTCCACTGTCATGATGGGCAATTGTGGGGGGATGGGGTATGCGGGGCTGCTGCATTAGTAACATGTTACGCCCTAAATATAGCTGTAATATGTTACTAAAGTTGAACTTTGTCTTTAACTTTTAAAAATATGGATTAAATATATAAGTGAATAAAACATAAATAATGAACCAAAGCAAAGCAAGTAGTCACAAAAAATGAAAGGAGGCATTAGCAATGTGCAGGTGTAATACCGTAGCTGGCTAGTGATCTTACGCAGAGATTTGGTTTGCCAGTGCTGCACAGGCTGGTTCTTGTGTTAAATCTCCGTCTAGACAGTAGTGTGATAGAATGACACGCACAAGCTTTTGCCTGAGGCTGGAGGTGCACACTACCTATAGCAAGCATTTTTTTCTTAGCCAAAGCTTAATTAGTTTTTACTGCTTATGCACCAATGCAATACAAATAATGATATGCACCACATATATGGCAGAACCAATCAAGTGGAAAAATATTGCACCAAACGCTAAATAGGGATAATGTTAAAACAACTGGATTCATTAGCAGTGAAACTGAACACAGGTGTGCCAGATAAAGTTGCTAACCACTTGGAATACCAGTCACATGATCTGCAAAAGTAGTTTGACAACTCTATGCTAATCATAGAGTGTGCTTAATGCACCATTCGCGTGGACATTTTGCTACACTGTGAATCCCAAAGGCAAGAATCTACTGATTCCTGCTGCTGGGATTGACAGCTATGTACAGATAGCAGTAGCTGCTGAGCCTGCAGGTAATCGCTGGCTATGCGTACAGGCATGAACAGCTGCTGCTACCCGCACGCAGCTGTCAATCCCAGCAGCAGGAATCAGTAGATTCTTGCTGCTGGCATATGCAGCGTGGCAAAACACCTGTGCGAATGGGGCCGTATTCTACCAATGAGAAAAGAGTTGTGAAAGTGTATGACAAAATCTACAACACAAGGCAAAGCATTCAACAGATCCACTTCAATTAGTCAACATTCCCTTGCTAAGTAAGAGCATTTATCTTGATAAGAGCATTACAAACGTGGTATATAACATTGCACAACTACATTAGCTTTCATATATATATTTTGAGCGCTCACATTTATCATTGGGTTGTCCCTTGAGATTGACCTACTGCATATGTGCGTGCTTTTACACTACTGGCAAGCTGGTTTTTCAAAGCTGGGCTTATCCATCAGTCTGAAAGTAAATCAGCACCATAGTGTCCTATCTCCTTTTCTATTTATAATACAAAGACCACTCTTTACCAGCACTGAGGAATCTTTTCTTTATGTACTATGTATTAATAAGCTGATAGATCCCTTACAGTATTTGTCCTAGTTTCTTAGTTACCATTTCTGTTGTAATTGTGTCCTCACTGGGAGCTGTTTTACTTCAAGTTTTTTTTTTTTTCAGTACTGCCATTACCCCTTACCAAGCTGGTTCCTGCATTTTTTTTTACTTCTAGTACAAACTATTTTTGCTGTTTTCTTCCTCCATGTAGTATACAATATTCTAATATATATATATATATATATATATATATATATATATATATATATATATATATATAAAATATACCTTTTGTTATTGGGTTATTATCTCCTACTAGGTCATATCCTATAAGGTCTTTACTACTCTTTACTACCAATGTCCACTTTTGGTTGAAAACCTCTTTTAGCCCACTACAAAATGTACTTGTATTCTTCTGATTGTATGCTTCCAGTATAGCCTTCGTTATTCCTCCCTTCTATTACAATGTTTTTGGAACATCAGAATATCTTCTCTTCTTGACACTATTCTTCTACATTTACATGTGTTCTTTTATTCAATGTTTTCACTCTATAATCACTTTTCTCCTCCATTACCATCTGACATTTTTTGTCATTCCAGATCATTTGTTTAGTGTTTTTATTTTTATTTTTTTTGCAGATTGCATTAATCAGTCTTATTTTTTTGTCCGGTGTAATCCATGTAACCATATGTACCGTATGTTCTTTTTTTTTTTTTTTTAACGAATACTACTAGTTATGGTTCCCTTCCCAAGGAAATCATAATTGCTTTTTGCCTATTACAACCTTTTCATGTAAGCCTTATATACTTACATATGGTCAGAATATTTCTTACTCTCCAACTGTTGCATTCTGGTTACCCATTATTATTTTTACATATTTTTTGATAGTTTTATGTGTATCTTCCATTTCCTCATAAAACCCATCAGTAATGGTTTCTTCTTTACCTACTACCAATGCAATGCTGTTTCCTCTAACCAAAGTCAATAATTATTGGTTTACAAAACTAATTTCAGTGTAAAACGTGTTCTAAATATTCCTTTGTGAGCTCCACTGTACAATATTGTGTACTTTACTTATTTCATTATTCTCTCTGCTTTATCTAATTTTCCATAGAGCTGAGATGCGTATCTTATAAAGTTTTATCAGTGCTCCCAGTCTTGATAATGCCTAGGTTATTGACTTTTTTCTGTCTGTCTTTCAGTTTGTGCTAGCAGCTTCTCAGCTTAAAGAACATCTTTGTTTTTGGGGTATGCTGTCATAGGTCGGTTGGTTTCTAGGCCTCAACTGATCCCATCGCCTATGTTTTTTTGCAGTTTTCTTATCCTTCAACCTGTTGTACACAGCTTGAGTTTCACCAGATTTCTGCTGTAATTCAAACCATAGGATGTCCTGTTGGCACAACCCAGCTTGCCAAACTTTGATTAAAATATCAAAGGAGCTGGGTGGAAAATTGTTGGCCAAACAATGATTGCATCCAATCACATGCAGCCACTGTTCTGGTATTCAAACAGCAGTGGGTGCTGGCTGCCTGAATACCAGCAGTGGAGATTCCTCCATTTGCACTGTTTAGTGTGGATGGAGGAATCTATTAGAATGGTTTCGTTCAGCCCATGTGCTAAACAAAAGAAATGTATGTGTACATGGCTAGCCTTAGATTTTAAGGATATATAACCCAACCTAACATATAGGGGAGCACACTTATTTACTGGTCACAAGGCAATCACTAGTCTGATATTTTTCCAGCGAAGGTTACACTTCTATGAATTTCCCTCTGCACCTAAAATAGTCTTCTAGCCTCAGTTTGCATGGCTCTGGTGTCCTGAAACTGCCACTAGATGTATGTCTGCAGATTATAAATTATCTACTTCCTCCTTACCTAATTGAGGTTTACCTCAGGGTGTAATTGCCTATTAGAGATATTAGACTGATTTGATGGTGTGGTAATGCGGGGTTCAGGGCAACACAATGGTTTGGTGGCTAGCATGTATGCCTTGCAGCAATAAGGCCCTTGGTCTGAATCTTGGCCAGGACCCTTTGTATGGAGTTTTCATGTTCTCCATGTGTTTGCTTGGGTTTTTTCTGGGTATTCTGGTTTCCTCCCATACTACTAAAGACATATTGGTGAGTAAATTACACCCTGGCTGAATTGGCCCTAGTATGTATGTGCAGTACAAATTGGGACATTTGCTATCACAAAATGTACATGTCCTATCACATTCCACACGGCTACAAAGTTTGTCGCCATTCCACGAGCGGGCTCAATTTTAAAGCTCGACATGTTGGGTATCAATTTACTCGGCGTAACATTAACTTTCACAATATAAAAAAATTGGGCTAACTTTACTGTTTGCTTATTTTTTAATTCAAAAAAAGTATATTTTAAAAAAAAAAATCAGTTTGTAAGACCGCTGTGCGAATACAGTGAGACATAAAGTATTGCAACGACCGCCATTTTATTCTCTAGGGTGTCTGAAAAAAATATATATAATATTTGGGGTTTATAATTAATTTCCTAGCAAAAAAATATACAGCCCATTTCCTGTCTCTTGTCTGGTAAAAAGCCTAGGCTTATGACATCATGCACAGCTCTCTCTCTCACTCTCGTGAGAGTTTGCCAGGAAGGGAGCGGAGATGAGTCATAAGAGGGCCAATGAGAGCTGCAGAGCTGGAAGTGTGCCTCTGTGTGTCTGTGTAAATCCAGGAAGTGAACAGGCAGCAGCTTCAGCTGCCCACAGTTAAAATGGCTGCAGTGAGACTCAGTGGAGGGAGATTTCTGCAGCATATGTGGCAAGTACAGAATCACAGTATATATAAAATAATATGCAAAGTGGTTGGAGGGAAACTTTAGAATATTTTTATTACAAAGTATGTGAGCAGACTGCATTTCCTCTTTAAGCGGGTAATATAAAAGATTTATTTTGCACCCTGCCCCCTCCCCCCCCCCCCAATATGTAGCTTCACGTCTGACTCCCAGGTAAATACTCTGTATATCCTACTTCTGGGTATATTGATTAAACCCTTATAGTAGTGATTATCTGCTGTTTTTGTACTATAAATTGCTGATTTTTTTTAACCCCATAATGACAGGTGATACAAAAAGTATGCTGCTGCTGCTACTACATGTCTTGTGCTGACCATGCACGTATCGATTTTTGGATGAGAATATTCATACAAAAATTCTTTGTACATTTGATGAGTGAACAAATGTTCAAAAATTTCGCTTGTGGGGGGCGTGGCCAACTGCCGGGCAAGATGGACGTGTAATTACACAGCTCCTGCACCGACCGGAATATAAACCGACATCCCCGCTATTCTGGTAACCCCCAGCGACTACTGAGACCACCGGAACACTGGCTTACCCCCACACATCATCCGAGATGAACCGCAAACGAAAAGAATACCGTCAGCCTAAGAAACTGACAGATTACTACACACAGCTGAAAATCCAAGATGGCGCCCGCGGCCCTGAATGCGGAGTTTCGGCGGCCTATACAGATCTCCCTGATGCAGATGACCTGCTAATTTCTCCACAACTCCACTCTCTTGATGCCTCACCATCATCCCCTGCTTCCTCGACCAGCAACAGCCCAGCAAAAACGCGGATGCGCCTGGATGCAGATTCAGCAGTATCTGAGGTGAGCCCTGTTCCTGATGCAGCCCCAGCTCATCCATCCCCCATAGCAGCCTTCCCTACCACAAACCAGCCTGTATTAGACACTACAATGAAGGAGATGCTCATCTCTCTTCAGAGCTCCCTTCACAATGACATATCTAATATGTTCCTCAGATTCTCCTCACAAATGAACCATATGGGACATAAAATGAACATTGTTGAGAAACAGATGGGAGAAATGACCGAAACGGTCAATGATCTGGTAGATGCCCATGATCATACACGAGATGAACAACAATGGATGAGGGCCAAAAAGGCGGACCTCGAGGACAGGTCCCGTCGTAATAATGTCAAGATCAGAGGGGTCCCTGAGTCTGTCCTACCGCATGATCTAAACACATATGCCAGGAAATTGATTTCCACACTCCTGCCTGATCTCACCCCCATGGAAACCATAATCGACCCCATTCACCGCCTCCCTAAACCCCTGCATCTCCCGGCCGAAGTCCCACGTGATATTCTGATGAGAATTCATTTTTTTCATACTAAAGACCAACTTCTATTCAAATCGAGACATCTGGACCAGCTGCCTGCCCCGTATACTCACCTCCGAATGTACGCTGACCTTTCGCAGCATACTCGTCAATTAAGGAGACAACTGAACACCATTACCAAACCACTTAATAACCACAAGATCCCCTACCAATGGGGCTTTCCCACCAAGATCATAGTCACCAAGAATGGGACCAAGCATAATATCTCCACAGTGGAGGAAGGCCTCAAATTACTCCACCTATGGGGAATTATTCCTGATCCACCCAAAACAGCACAACTAAACCGCAGAAAAAACTCTCCGCACTCCGCTGACAACCGTCACTCCGGTAAGCACTAATCTATACCTGAATAGTGGGCCCACAAATGACCCACTTTACCACAACTCCGGTCGGATGCCTTGCTCGTTGCAACTTGCTCCACAAACTTATACCCCACAACAACACAGCAGTACCAGTTTTACTTAACTGCTGTCAGTTCTTGTATTTTTGTCTACCTTTTTTCCCTACTAAATTTTATTTTCTCCTTACCCTAAGTTTTCTTTACCCACCATCTCTTCTTCCTGAGAGCATGCAGAAGAAAAAGGACACGAGTATCTCGAACACCGGACCTTTCTACGTAACAGCACCCATCTACTAACTGTGAGTAAGAACTTGCCTAATATTCTATCTTACACCATCCGCCAAGATGACCAAATTCCTCTCACTAAACGCCAAAGGGCTAAATCACCCAGTAAAAAGAGCCTCACTATGGCGCACAGCCCAGAAATCCTCGTGTGACATCATCTGTGTGCAAGAAACGCACTTTAAAAGATCTGCAATGCCGCATTGCAGTAACAAATCTTTTCCCCATATTTACCATGCTCCAGGCCCCACTAAGAAAAATGGAGTTCTAATCGCAATCAAACATACAATCAACTTTACACTTCATAACAGTATGGTTGATGAAGACGGTAGATATCTGGCCCTAGATTGTACCCTAGACAATGCTAGATACACTATTGTCATGGTGTATGTGCCCAACACTAAACAAATCAAATTCCTTTCTAAGCTGATGCCCAAAATAGCCAAATTCCGCCAAGGAAACCTCGTTATCTGCGGAGATTTCAACATCGTTCCAGATAACTCCCTAGATGCCTCTTCACGCACGACTAGACTTGCCTCACCTATGGGACAGTTCCTAAGAAACCATGCCTTATATGATGTATGGAGATGCCACCATCCCACTGAAAGGGACTACTCCTTCCTTTCCCATCGACACAATTCATACACCAGAATCGATTACTTCCTAGTCGACAAGTGGACTCTACTAAAAATTTCTGAGTCATCTTTAGACACGATAACATGGTCCGACCATGCCCCAGTGACTATAACCATCAAGTCTTTGCCTACCTCTTCACCTACGAAGCTATGGAGAGCCAATGCCTCAATTATTCAATCACCTGAACATTCAGTCACAATCCGTAAACATTTAGAAGAATTTTTTGATCTGAACCAGGGTTCGACATCGAGCAACACTATTTTATGGAACGCTCACAAAGCGGTCATCATCAGAGGGATTCTTATCCAAATAGGAGCTAGAGAGAAAAGGAGGAGATCACAGCGTCTTGACACCATCACCTCCCAAATTAAAACAGCAGAAGCCCAAAACCAATTAACTCCTGATCCTGCCCTTAGAGAAAAACTTGTACTTCTCAGACAAGAATTAAGAAACTTATTACTAGAAACATATGATAGAGCCCAAAAAAGATTTAAGGCTAATCACTACTCCACAGGGAATAAGGCAGGGAAAGCCATGGCACTCAGAATCAAAGGTCATCATATTAAAAACAAGATATCTCACCTCTATCATCCCTCCACACAACAAAAACTGATAGATCCTCAAGCTATAGCAGAAGCGTTCAGTCATTACTACGAAACACTTTATAATCTAAACAATGACTCCACTATTAGCCAAACATGCCCAGAAGACATAGAAAACTTTTTGAAAGAAATTAATCTCCCCCAAGTCTCCCCCGATCAACTAACAATGCTAAATGCTCCATTCTCTCCAATGGAAGTTTTAGATACCATCACATCCCTGCCATCTAACAAATCCCCTGGACCAGACGGTCTCACCGGGGAGTACTATAAACAATTCAGTACCATCCTAGCTCAGTTTTTAGCTCAAATGTGCAATGACGCTGCCTCCTCCTCTTCTCTCCCACAGGAAATGTTAAATGCCTTAATCATTACGTTACCGAAGCCAGGCAAGGATCCTACCTCACCGCAAAACTTTAGACCCATATCGCTTCTAAATGTTGACACAAAAATCTATGCCAAACTCATAGCAAACAGGTTAGTAAATATTATGCCTTCACTAATCCACCCTGATCAATCCGGGTTCACAAAAGGTAGGCAAACGTTTGATGCAACCCGCAGACTCATTAATATAATACACATTGCAGAGTCTGAGCGAACGCCTTCTCTGCTTCTATCCATGGATGCAGAGAAGGCGTTCAACAGAGTCAATTGGGTCTACTCCATGCTACACTCCTTAAATTCGGTCTCCAAGGCCACATTCTTTCCGCAATAATGGCTTTATACTCAAAACCCTCAGCCCAGGTCTATACCTCTGAGATGCTATCTAAACCATTCCCAATTTCTAATGGCACTCGTCAGGGCTGCCCCTTATCACCCATCATCTTCAACTTAATAATGGAACCCCTGGCCAAACATATTAGATTAAACAAGTCCATTACAGGATTCCAAATTGGAAAATTGGAACACAAGATCAATCTGTTTGCTGACGACGTTATCATGATGGTAACCAACCCCATATCCTCCCTGGCTTCGATACAATCTGTAGTACCATTTCTTATTACAAGGTCAACGAAAACAAGTCATATATTCTAGACCTAGGTTTAGATGCCATAACTAGCAACCTTCTACGTAACTTCTATACATATCCATGGGCAGACACAGGTATATCATATCTAGGAATTACACTCACCAAATGCACCAGAAATCTTTTTACTAGCAACTACTTGGAAATGAAACAGATGCTTATTAAGGAAACCTCCAAACTGTCAAAATTAGAATTTTCTTGGGCTGGCAGACTAGCTGCCTTTAAAATGCTCATACTCCCTAGATTGCTCTACACGTTCCGCACACTACCTATTCCACTTACTAACTCATACATCCAATCGCTACAATCCATTCTACACCACTACATGTGGCAAGGCAAGAAACCTAGATGTAGTCATACCAAAACTACCAAACACAAACTAGCGGGTGGCCTGGGATACGTAGATCTTAAAGATTACTATCTAGCCACCATTCTATCTCAAATGACGGAATGGGTACACACGCACCCATCCACACTATGGGGAAACATTGAAAACACCATGACTCCAGGGCCCAACCTTAAATACTGGCTATTCAGCACTACAACTAAACACACAAATCTTTGCTTATACTCACCGACCATACAAGCTTCAGTTAACCACTTCAGCCCCGGAGGATTTTACCCCCTTCCTGACCAGAGCACTTTTTACAATTCGGCACTGCATCGCTTTAACTGCTAATTGCGCTGTCATGCAATGCTGTACCCAAACGAAATTTGCGTCCTTTTCTTCCCACAAATAGAGCTTTCTTTTGATGGTATTTGCTCACCTCTGCCGTTTTTATTTTTTGCGCTATAAACGGAAAAAGACCGAAAATTTTGAAAAGAAATGATATTTTCTACTTTTTGTTATAAAAAAATCCCATAAACTAAATTTTAGTCATACATTTAGGCCAAAATGTATTCGGCCACATGTCTTTGGTAAAAAAAATGTCAATAAGCGTATATTTATTGGTTTGCGCAAAAGTTATAGCGTCTACAAACTAGGGTACATTTTCTGGAATTTACACAGCTTTTAATTTATGACTGCCTATGTCATTTCTTGAGGTGCTAAAATGGCAGGGCAGTACAAAACCCCCCCAAATGACCCCATTTTGGAAAGTAGACACCCCAAGGAAATTTCTGAGAGGCATGTTGAACCCATTGAATATTTATTTTTTTTGTCCCAAGTGATTGAATAATGACAAAAAAAAAAAAATTTTACAAAAAGTTGTCACTAAATGATATATTGCTCACACAGGCCATGGGCATATGTGGAATTGCACCCCAAAATACATTCAGCTGCTTCTCCTGAGTACGGGGATACCACATGTGTGGGACTTTTTGGGAGCCTAGTCGCGTATGGGGCCCCGAAAACCAAGCACCGCCTTCAGGATTTCTAAGGGCATAAATTTTTGATTTCACTCCTCACTACCTATCACAGTTTTGAAGGCCATAAAATGCCAAGATGGCACAAAACCCCCCCAAATGACCCCATTTTGGAAAGTAGACACCCCAAGCTATTTGCTGAGAGGCATGGTGAGTATTTTGCAGCTCTCATTTGTTTTTGAAAATGAAGAAAGACCAGAAAATTTTTTTTTTTCTTTTTTCAATTTTCAAAACTTTGTGACAAAAAGTGAGGTCTGCAAAATATTCACTATACCTCTCAGAAAATAGCTTGGGGTGTCTACTTTCCAAAATGGGGTCATTTGGGGGGGGGGTTTGTGCCACCTGGGCATTCCATGGCCTCCGAAACTGTGATAGGCAGTAAAGAGTGAAATCAAAAATTTACGCCCTTAGAAAGCCTGAAGGCGGTGCTTGGTTTTCGGGGTCCCGTGCGCGGCTAGGCTCCCAAAAAGTTCCACACATGTGGTATCCCTGTACTCAGGAGAAGCAGCAGAATGTATTTTGGGGTGTAATTTCACATATCCCCATGGCATGTTTGAGCAATATATCATTTAGTGACAACTTTGTGCAAAAAAAAAAAAAAATTTGTCTCTTTCCCGCAACTTGTGTCACAATATAAAATATTCCATGGACTCGACATGCCTCTCAGCAAATAGCATGGGGTGTCTACTTTCCAAAATGGGGTCATTTGGGGGGGGGGTTGAACTATCCTGGCATTTTATGCACAACATTTAGAAGCTTATGTCACACATCACCCACTCTTCTAACCACTTGAAGACAAAGCCCTTTCTGACACTTATTGTTTACATGAAAAAGTTTTTTTTTTTGCAAGAAAATTACTTTGAACACCCAAACATTATATATTTTTTTAAAGCAAATGCCCTACAGATTAAAATGGTGGGTGTTTCATTTTTTTTTTCACACGGTATTTGCGCAGCGATTTTTCAAACGCATTTTTTGTGGAAAAAACACACTTTTTTAAATTTTAATGCACTAAAACACACTATATTGCCCAAATGTTTGATGGAATAAAAAAGATGATCTTAAGCCGAGTACATGGATACCAAACATGACATGCTTTAAAATTGCGCACAAACGTGCAGTGGCAACAAAATTAATACATTTCTAAAAGCCTTTAAAAGCCTTTACAGGTTACCACTTTAGATTTACAGAGGAGGTCTACTGCTAAAAATACTGCCCTCGATCTGACCTTTTTTGCTTTTTTATCTTATTTTTAAACTGTTCCTTTCATTTTTTTTTTTTAAATCATTTTTATTGTTATCTCAGGGAATGTAAATATCCCCTTTGATAGCAATAGGTAGTGACAGGTACTCTTTTTTGAAAAAATTGGGGTCTATTAGACCCTAGATCTCTCCTCTGCCCTCAAAGCATCTGACCACACCAAGATCGGTGTGATAAAATGCTTCCCCAATTTCCCAATGGCGCTGTTTACATCCGGCGAAATCTAAGTCATAAAATGCTCGTAGCTTCCGGTTTCTTAGGCCATAGAGATGTTTGGAGCCACTCTGGTCTCTGATCAGCTCTATGGTCAGCTGGCTGAATCACCGGCTGCTTTCTCAGGTTCCCTGTTGAGACAGGAGAGCCAGAGAAAAACACGGAAGACGGTGGGGGGGGGGGGCATTCCCTCCCACTGCTTGTAAAAGCAGTCTAGAGGCTAATTAGCCACTAGGATTGCTTTTACATGAAAGCCGACCGCTGGCTGAAAAGAATGATACCAAGATGATACCTAAACCTGCAGGCATCATTCTGGTATAACCACTCAAAGTCGTGAATGGCGTACCTGAAGACAAAAAATGGTTAACAATAAAGCACAGTAAACAGTAAAGTATAAAAAATTGCATACCTGAAAAGCAAACATGATAAAACATAACAACAATAAAACATTGCAGAATAGAACACAGTAAAAAAGAGCAGAACAATAGAGAGAATAGAGAGAGAGAGAACAATAAAACGACAACTATTTTTTTTTTTGTGTTTTTTTTGCAAACTTGTAACTTTTATAACGGTAACCGGTTCCAGGTTCGGGTCTCTCAAAATGCGATGGCATCTTGGGAGACCCTGTGAAAGTGTGTCCTAGTCTGTGCAATGCTGTACCCTACGCTAATACTCAACTAGTGAATGGTAACGTTCAAAACATTCACCAATGCAAAGACCAGGATTGTCAGGACAAGAGGGACAATAATAGCGGGTGTCACACCTATATCCGCGCTTGCTGCAGACACAACATCTTTTTTGGGGGGGTTCGTTGGGTAGGGGTACTCGGGAGGACATAAAAATGCCTCTCATGCAGCCGACTGCATTTGGTTGGGGATGTGAATGGGGGAAGTACGGGCTCTGCAGAAGCGGTGGGTTCCCAATTAGGATTGGCGAATGCAGCAGGAAGGGCATTATGGGCACGATGGGCCTGTGTTTGTCTTTTTGGTGGCAGCGGGACACTACTTGTGCTTGCAACCTCACCAGCTTGAACTGCACTTATGGGACTCGCCACGTCACCAAGTGTTACTGCAGTGCTGGTTTGACTACGACCGGGGTGTACTAGGCCGCTGGCGCTTGCCAGTTCACCAAAACGCTACCAAAATACTGTTAGCGATCGCAGGGATCAGGCCTGACTCTGCGAACGCTGCAGTTATGCGTTTAGTGTTTTGTAAGTGACAGTGATCGATCGATACTGCACTTGGGTGGGCTGGGCTGGGCCGGGCGGAGGGGCAAAACGCAGGTGCTAGCAGGTATCTGGGCTGATCCCGCTAACACTGCGTTTTTGGGAACCCTAAACTGCTGGGGACGCCAGTATAGATCTGATCGGATCAGATATTGATCCGTTCAGATACTATACCACTAAGGGAGGTGTACGGTGCGTGCGTGGGTGTTAGCGGTACTGGCGCTAACCTGATGCTGCCTGGGGCTGGTGGTTGCCAGTTCACCAAAACGCTACCAAAAAAACTGTTATCGATCGCAGGGATCAGGCCTGACTCTGCGAACGCTGCAGTTATGCGTTTAGTGTTTTGTAAGTGTCAGTGATCGATCGATACTGCACTTGGGTGGGCTGGGCTGGTCCGGGCGGAGGGGCAAAACGCAGGTGCTAGCAGGTATCTGGGCTGATCCCGCTAACACCGAACACCGCGTTTTTGGGAACCCTAAACTGCTGGGGACGCTAGTATAGATCTGATCGGATCAGATATTGATCCGTTCAGATACTATACCACTAAGGGAGGCGTATGCTGCGTGCGTGGGTGTTAGCGGTACTGGCGCTAATCTGACGCTGCCTGGGGCGACGCATATCACCGCCGGGCGATCAGGGGGCTAAACCTTTATTCGGTAATAAACGGCGGGTGCCCTGACACTATAAAAAATAAACGAACTAACCAGCGTCACCCGTAACACTTATACGGTGATCAGTGGTGAAAGGGTTAACTAGGGGGCAATCAAGGGGTTAAAACATTTATTAGGTAGTATATGGGGGTACCTGTCGCTATAAAACGCTGACGGCGAACCTAAATATTTACGTCCCTAACTAGCGTCACCAGCGACACTAATACAGCGATCAGAAAAATGATCGCTTAGTGACACTGGGGACAGGGGGTGATCAAGGGGTTAAAACTTTATTAGGGGGGGTTAGGGGGGTACCCTAGACCTACAGGGGGGTAATACTCACTGTCCTAACACTTCTAACTGTCACAAACTGACACTATGCAGTAATCAGGAAAAAAAAAAACCTGCTTGGTGTCAGTTTGTGACAGGGGGGGGTGATTGGGGGGGATCGGGGGCGATCGGGGGGGGGGGGAATCGGGGTGTTTAGTGTGCCTGGCATGTTCTACTGTGTTGTGTAGTGTTGGTGCACTCACTCACATGTCTTCTCCCCTCGGCCCGGAACGGAAACTCCCGAGCCGAGGAGAGATGACATCACATCCTCTGCCTCTGTGTACTATACAGAGGCAGAGGATGTTTCTCATTGGCTGGGAGCGATCGCGAGGGGGGGGCCACGATCGGATGGCCTCCCCCTCATCTTTGATCGCTGCCAGACCAAAGCCGACCGCCGCTGGCACCGGGGGGGGGGTCCGATCGGACCCCCCGCCCGCGGGAAGGCATCACGTATCAGGTACGTGATTTTGCCTGCCCGTGCCATTCTGCTCACGTATATAGGCGTGAGGCGGTCGGCAAGTGGTTAAAGCCTGGATAATGTTACACTCTGCAAAATGGTCCCAATTACCCACCAAAAGCATCCCAATACCTATCCAAACCCTACAATTACTGACACCTGATTTGAATATTCCCAAATGGATAGCAGACCAAAATACCTGCACCACAGAACTCAGGTCTATGATACTACATAAACCCTTTACCCAACTCCAATCACAATACCAAGCACCCTCCAAAGATTTCCTTAATTACGCCAGGATTCAACAATGTCTCTCAGCCCACCCACGATTAGAAGGAGCATTACCACTTAAACTATGGAACTACTACTTCTCTAACAACACACCTACCAAAGGCACCTCACTAATATATTCTACACTACAAGAAAAAAAGAGTATTTCACAAATCTAAACCATATACAGACTGGGAAAAAGACTTACAGATACAGTTCTCTGAACATCAATGGCAAAAGGCCCTACAATCCATTTATAAATCCACTAGCTGCACCTCTCTCTGGGAATTAATGCATAAAATACACCTAAGATGGTACCTAACGCCACAGAGACTGGCCAAATTCCACCCGCAATCCTCATCCAAGTGTTGGAGAGAATGTAACCACATAGGCACCCTATCTCACATTCTATGGTCATGTCCAGCCTTAAAGGCTCTCTGGACAGAGGTGGAACACCTTATACAAGACATCTGTCACCTTCCCATCACACTTACCCCACAATTGGCCATACTGAACTTGACTACTGAATTACTGCCACCACCTTTCTGACTAGTAATTACACACATACTCCTAGCTACCAGATTACTCATAACTAGACGATGGAAAACAACCTTATCCCCAACGCTGTCCGAAGCCATTACACTAGTTCACTCCCATTACGCGTATGAATCAATTATGTCAAAAGGAAAACCCTCATATTCCAAAATCCACAAGCTATGGCACCCCTGGTCGAATTGGTACACACAAAAACTTACCTGATCATTTTTCTGATACTACTAACACATACTTGAGCCGCGTTGCTCTACTCACTGAATATATAGCACTGCTCTCTACCTCCCTCCCCTATTCCTCTTGTCTCCTACCCCCCTCTCCACTCCCCTCCTTTTTATTTCTATTTTAGTTCCAACTACCTTCTTTACTAATCTCTCTTACACGTTACATACAGTTTATTACGAGTACAAATACTACCATGAGTACTCTCAAGTTCTCCAAGGATTCTGGTCATGTACCAGTCCATTCACATCCTCACACTTGAAAGTTTTACATTCTACACTTCTATGTTATTACCATCCTTTGGTAAGAACTGTTCAAGTTATCATACGTTGTTAAATAATTTACCTTTTGAACTATCTTTACACCAAGGAGAATGAAGGATCCCCTAATCACCCATGTTATAGCATGAGCCCATATGGGGTACATGGGATTAATAACCCACACACTTTATCTTACCTTCATCACCTATCACAGTTCTTATGTTTAAACCTCGATTGACGAATAAATACTGCTATGTAATTCTCATGATTGTATTGCAATTTGAATGCGACTTATGACAATGACTGTTCAATATTGTACTTAATTCTTCAATAAAAATATTGAAACAAAAAAATTTCACTTGTAATATCTGAACAAAAACCACATACACTGTCTGAAAATTGGTTTAGTCAAGAAGTTTTCTATTCTGCTCCTTTGAATTTTCCTTTCGCTGTGGTTGATTTGACCCCACTAACAATTAGAAAATTGAATGAACGTTCTTAAAATTACGTTTTCTTAAAGGTTAAACTCAATCATGTATGGCCAGTGTGCACAGGTAGCTACCTGCCTATGACAAGGGAGTCTGTCATGGATAATAATATATTACAATCCTGTCTGAAAATCCGCAAAACAGAGTTTTAGATCTTAAATAAAGATTTTGATCTCTGAGTCTGATGATCTGTACCAGATTCAACCTCTGATAGTATATATATATATATATATATATATATATATATATATATATATATATATATATATATATATATATATATATATATATATATATATATATATATATATATATATATATATTATGTAACCTGGGGGACAGGTAGCAGGTACAAAGCTCCCTGGGATGAGCAGTCTTTCAGGCACAGATACCAAATCCAGTGGAATAGTGACAAACAGTGGGGTGTTTATTTGTGATATATACAAGTCTATTTACAGGTGCTGTACAGTGTTCCAAAAGAAACAAATAGGAACAAAAAATAGCCAAAACAAAACCTAGCCGTGTCTCGGCACTAACTAAACAATATTTACAGATCCTAACTACTACGCTGAGCAAGCCTACAGCTTGTCAGCTTCCACATACCTTTTTGCACTCTTACACAGAAGTTCTGAGTATCCCAGGCCAAGAGCAAGGGCTGTCTTGCTCAGGTGAGCTTAAATTAGCCTGGGGGAGAGGACCAAGACCTGAACCGGACCATGGATCAGAGATCCCTGAACCTGTATGAGAGGAGCCTGGGAGATGTATAAACCCCGAACAGGACTTTTCCTGGCTCTCTCTGGGACGCTCTGCTACATATCCTCCCCCCTTGTTTCAACCCCAGGGTTGGAACACCTGTAGCCCAACAGGAGTGAACACGGGACAGGGCATCTACATTCCCCATCTCAACACCTGGCCTGTGTTTTACAGTGAATGAGTAATCCTGTAGAGCCAAAAACCACCGGTTCACCCGTCTATTAGTCTCCTTCTTTTGGGCCATCCATTTCAGAGGAGCATGGTCAGTTATTAACTCAAACTGGCGTCCTAACAAATAGTACCTGAGTGCGTCCACGGCCCACTTTATGGCTAAACACTCCTTTTCAATGACTGCATACCTTTGCTCATGGTCATTGAGTTTTCTGCTTAGGTACACCACAGGGTGTTCTTCCCCATTGTGTACCTGTGATAGTACTGCCCCGATACCAACATCAGACGCATCCGTCTGAACCAAAAAATCTTTGGAGAAATCGGGGGAGTACAGTATTGGTTGTGCACAAAGAGCCTTCTTCAGGACTTGGAAAGATTCCTCTGCTACTGAGGACCATTTCACCATTACCGAGTCTTTCCCTTTCGTAAGGTCTGTCAGTGGGGCAGCTATAGTTGCAAAATTTGGGATAAATCTTCTATAATACCCCGCAATGCCAAGAAAGGCCCTGACCTGCTTCTTGTTTGCAGGACGTGGCCATTCCTGGATGGCTTCTATTTTATTCACTTGAGGTTTTATGACACCACGCCCAATAGTGTAGCCCAAATACTTGGCTTCGTCTAGACCAATGGCACATTTTTTTGGATTTGCTGTAAAACCTTCTTTGAAGAGGGAATTGAGGACAGCCTGGACACGGGGCAAGTGAGACTCCCAGTCAGTGCTATGTACCACTATGTCATCTAGATATGCTGCTGCATATTGTCGGTGGGGTCTTAGAGTCCTGTCCATGGCCCTCTGAAATGTGGCGGGGGCATTTTGCAACCCAAAAGGCATTTTTTTATATTGAAAGGAACCCTCCGGGGTCACAAATGCAGTCTTCTCTTTGGCGCTACCAGTCAGGGGTATTTGCCAATAACCTTTTGTCAAGTCCAAAGTGGTCAGATAGCGAGCCTTGCCAAGTCGGTCTATAAGTTCGTCCACTCTGGGCACTGGGTACGTGTCAAACTTTGTCACTGCATTAAGCTTCCTGAAGTCATTACAGAACCTCCAAGTGCCATCCGGTTTTGGGACTAACACGATGGGGCTAGACCAGTCACTATTGGATTCCTCAATGACATCTAGCTCCAACATTCTTTTAACTTCCTCGCTGATGTCCTTTCTCCTCGCTTCAGGAATTCGGTATGGTTTGAGCTTGACACGGACCCCAGGTTCAGTAACAATATCATGCTGAACTGCTGAAGTCGTGCCAGGTAACTCTGAAAATTTCTCTCTATTTCTTATCAGGAATTCTCTAGTTTCCTGCTTTTGAGAATATGACAGGGTGTCTGGAATCGTGACCTCAGGGATCAGAGGGGACTCAGTACCCTTAGGCGTTACCGGGAGGGACCTCGCAGTTAACGCCAGTCTATCCTTCCAGGGCTTTAACAGGTTTATGTGGTAAATCTGTTCGGGCTTCCTTTTTCCTGGTTGATATATTTTGTAATTGACCTCCCCAACTCTTTCAATTACTTCAAAGGGACCCTGCCACTTAGCCAGGAACTTGCTCTCAACAGTGGGAACTAACACCAGGACCCTATCACCAGGTGAGAAAACACGGAGTTGGGCCCCCCTATTGTATATCCTCTGTTGAGCCGTTTGGGCCTGCAGTAAGTGTTCTTTTACCATCGGCATGATTGCTGCAATCCTGTCCTGCATTTGAGCGATATGCTCAATGACACTTTTATGGGGTGTCTGCTCCCCCTCCCAAGTTTCTTTGGCTATGTCCAAGAGTCCCCGAGGGTGTCTCCCATAAAGCAACTCAAAGGGAGAGTACCCTGTGGAGGACTGGGGAACCTCCCTGATGGCAAACATCAAGTATGGTATCAGGAAGTCCCAGTTTTTCCCATCCTTGTCAACAACCTTTTTTAACATACTCTTTAATGTTTTATTGAAGCGTTCCACCAAGCCATCCGTTTGAGGATGGTACACTGAGGTTCGCAATTGCGTCACCTTAAATAACTTGCACAGCTCTCTAGTTATTCGTGACATAAATGGGGTGCCCTGGTCTGTAAGGACTTCTTTAGGGATTCCAACACGACTGAACACCATAAACAGCTCTTTGGCAATGTTTTTAGCAGACGCGGTGCGTAAGGGAATGGCCTCTGGGTAACGGGTAGCATAATCCATGATTACGAGGATATGCTGATGACCTCGGGCAGACTTGGGGAGTGGACCCACAAGGTCCATGGCAATCCTCTCAAAGGGCACTTCAATAATGGGCAAGGGCACTAAAGGACTTCGGAAGTGTTGTAGTGGGGCTGACATCTGACACACAGGACAGGATTGACAATAATTCTCAATATCCTTCTGTATTCCGGGCCAATAAAACCTGCGCAACACCCTTTCCGTAGTTTTCTCAACCCCTAAATGACCTCCTAGCAAGTGCCCATGGGCAAGTTCCAACACCACCCGTCTGTATGGCTTAGGGACCACCAACTGTTCAACCACTTCATCATTTTTTTTACATACACGATACATTAAATCCTCATTGCTGCTAAAATAAGGAAAACAGAGCCTGTCCCCTGATTCGACAGGTACATCATTAATCACCATTACATTTTCCCAGGCCCTGGCAAGGGTTGGGTCTTTTCTCTGCTCGGTACCAAAATTTTCCTTGTGTACATTAAGGTCAGCAAACTCCAACGTAGGCTCAGATTCAGCAGATGGCTGTCCAGCTCCACTGGTTGTGGGGACCTCCTCAGGCTCCTCCAGCTCTCCTGCCATAACTGAGAAAGGAAAACCTGGGGAGCCCTGAGAAGAGTCCCCTGAACCCATATTGTCAGTAGCGGCCAGGAGTTCTGGCTCTGTCACTGAGTCAGCTACTGCGACCGGGTCGGGACGATCCCACAGTTCCCAAAACTTAGGGAAGTCCCTACCAATGATGGCCTCGTGCACCAAGTGGGGCACAAGTCCGACCGGATGGGTCACCGTACCTAAGCCAGTTTTAAACTGAACAGTGGCTATAGGATACTCGCGGGTATCCCCATGTACACAGATCACAGCAACTTTTTTAGCAGGCAAATTCACAGTGTCAACCATCTCAGCTGTAACCAAAGTCACTAGACTTCCAGAGTCTAGCAAGGCCGTAATAGGCTTATTATTAACAGTCATTTGGCACATGTGTTTTCCCATACTT
Organism: Lithobates septentrionalis; assembly: GCA_037952835.1. Taxonomy (NCBI): domain Eukaryota; kingdom Metazoa; phylum Chordata; class Amphibia; order Anura; family Ranidae; genus Lithobates; species Lithobates septentrionalis. The sequence continues at coordinate 1,516,717 of JBBDGP010001949.1, forward strand.
GGTGCTGCAGCGCATGAAACAGCAGCAAACATAGACTGCCTTCTAATAGACAGATCGCACTGCATTGGTTCATCTGTCAATGGACAGTTTGCTGCAACATGTCCCAGTTCTTGGCAACGAAAACACCTGATGTTTCCCCAGTTTGGTTTGCTGACAGGCAGTAGCTTCCCTTGTTTGGGACGCCAAACTTCAGTCCTGGCACCAAAAATCCTCCCCCCTATTTCCTTGCCATGCTTACCACCCACTTCCCCTGGAACAGTCTTACCGGTTGCCTGGGGAGACCGTGGCTTTGGGCGGAAAGTCCGTGCGGCTGTAGGGGTGGTGACCAGGTTCTCTGCAGCAAAGTACCTTTCAACAAGTTCCACGAGGTTGTCCGCCGAGTTGGGGTCTCCTTGACTCACCCACTTCTGCAGGGGAACTGGTAGGGACCTCAGGAACCGGTCCATGACCACACGCTCCACTATTTGTGGCCCAGACAGGGACTCCGGCTGTAGCCATTTTCTCACCAAGTGAATTAGGTCGAACATCTGCGATCTTGGGGGCCTCTCGTCTTGGAAGAACCAGCTGTGGACCCGCTGTGCTCGAACTGCCAAGGTGACACCAAGTCGCGCCAGGATTTCCCGCTTGACCTTTTCATAGTCTCCTGCTTCTGCTGACTCCAAATCATAGTAGGCCTTCTGCGATTCTCCAGACAGCAAGGGGGCGACCAGTCCTGCCCACTGGGTTTTGGGCCAACCTTCCCTCTCAGCGGTCCGTTCAAAGGTTAAGAGAAAGGCCTCTGGATCATCATCTGCAGTCATCTTGGAAAGAAAGCGACCCACATGGATAGCTGAGGGCTTGTCTCCAACAACATTAACTTTAGCAGGTGACCACTGTGCTAGCGTCTCCACAACCGCAGCCAAGGTTTTCCTATCCTCTTTTGCATCAGTGGCTAGCTGTTCAAACAGCCTCTGCGATAGCTCCTGTACAGCACTAATCTGTTGGCACAGCGCCTTGGTTTGCTCCTGTGCGATAGCGTTTGTTTGCTGCAGTGCAGCGTTTGCTTGTTGCTGTGCAGCATTGGATTGTTGCTGTGCAGCATTGGATATCACCAATTGTTTTAGGATTTCCTCCATGTTTAGTCACTCTAGGTACTGGCCTTTTAAGTAGTAACTTACTACAGCTGGTCGCAGTCTCCACCATATGTAACCTGGGGGACAGGTAGCAGGTACAAAGCTCCCTGGGATGAGCAGTCTTTCAGGCACAGATACCAAATCCAGTGGAATAGTGACAAACAGTGGGGTGTTTATTTGTGATATATACAAGTCTATTTACAGGTGCTGTACAGTGTTCCAAAAGAAACAAATAGGAACAAAAAAATAGCCAAAACAAAACCTAGCCGTGTCTCGGCACTAACTAAACAATATTTACAGATCCTAACTACTACGCTGAGCAAGCCTACAGCTTGTCAGCTTCCACATACCTTTTTGCACTCTTACACAGAAGTTCTGAGTATCCCAGGCCAAGAGCAAGGGCTGTCTTGCTCAGGTGAGCTTAAATTAGCCTGGGGGAGAGGACCAAGACCTGAACCGGACCATGGATCAGAGATCCCTGAACCTGTATGAGAGGAGCCTGGGAGATGTATAAACCCCGAACAGGACTTTTCCTGGCTCTCTCTGGGACGCTCTGCTACAATATATATATATATATATATATAATTCAGTCTGTTATTCTCAGAGTGGATTAGATATTTTGTTCTCTACCTATATAGCTGGTTATTTATATTTACCACTGTATATAGCTATTCAAGAATAAATTATCTTTTTTTAAAGTTTACATAGTAACTAAATTGTACACCAAACTTTTTTTGAGGATTTTATCCGACTAATCAATTAATCAAAACAATTTATGAAAATGATCGTTAGTTGCAGCCTTACTCCATATAACAGTTTTGAGCTATACAGATATCCATCTTCTTCAGAACAGAACTTCAGAGCAGATAGGCAGCAATAGGCTGTGCACACCTATGGTTACAACTATAAGCCTGTAAACTAAAATAATAATCCGATTTTGATTAGGAAGCTATATATTGCATCAGGACCAGAATTTTGTATATATAAAATAATCCTAGACCTTGAGGACCGGGAAAACAGTTTGAATTGCATAAATGAGTGGGTCAATAGAAGTAGGTAAATATACTAAGAATTTCAGCTTAAAGGCTTTGCTAGCTGATTGTAAACATTTGGGTAAACATTGGGTTGTAATAGAGATTGGTTTTTTTTTGGCAATGCAGTACAAAGAGCAATCTGCAAGGTGCATAGCAGCCAATTGGATTTTTGTTCAGAGTAGTCGGATCAGTGAAAAAATAATTTTAACTGGTTACTGAGGCTCTCTGAAGCTTGCACACTGCCTTTATTGAATAAATAGATATAAAAATGTTTGATTAGTTTGAAAATTTTGCTGTTTGATTTTAAAAACTCTTTAAGAGCTATAGAAAACATTTGATTGAAAATGTCTAATTCAAAGCTAAACTCGAGGATAAACAACTATTGTCTAAAACAGCCTTTTTCAACTGGGGTGCCTTCTGATTCTTAAGGAGGTACCTTGGTAAAATACATTATAATTGCCTGAAATTGGCCAAATATTGTCAACAAGCCGACGAATGGATCAAGCCTGTCTTTATGTTACACAAAGCCACAGATTTTCATTGGGCAGCGTTAAAACCTTGGGCATCGTGCAGGCCAGCTGCTAGCATCATGACAACCGATGAGGTCATTGGTTGATATAGAGGACGTCAGGCCCCTGCATCATGGTTCACCCCTCCCCTGCCCTTCTGTCAGCAAATGGGTCACATTAGCTCAGTGAGGGAGAAAAATAAGAGAAATACTGCAATACTAGTCAGTGCCAGTGTGCGAAGGAGTATTTGCTTCAAAAGAATAAATCACCGCCAATGTTGGGTGGCCTACATATGTGGATGCCACTGCATCACGTAAAACTATTAGTTTTGTTTTTTGCATTTTAGAATGCGGTGCCTCAAGATTGTGCAAAATTTGGGTATATAGAGATGCTGGGTATATACAGAGAGGCTGGGTATATACCGAGATGCTGGGCATATACAGAGAGGCTGGGTATACAGAGAGGCAAGGTATACAGAGAGGCTGGGTATATACAGAGAGGTTGGGTATATACAGAGAGGTTGGGTATATACAGAGATGCTGGGTATATACAGAGATGCTGGGTATATACAGAGATGCTGGGTATATACAGAGAGGCTGGGTATATACAGAGAGGCTGATTTTATACAGAGAGGCTGGGTATACAGAGATGCTGGGTATTTACAGAGAGGCTGGGTATATAGAGAGAGGCTGGGTATACAGAAGAGAGGCTGGGTATACAGAAGAGAGGCTAGTGTATATAAAGAGAGGCTGGGTATATACAGAAAGGCTGGGTATACAGAGAGGCTAGTGTATAAATAGAGAGACTGGGTATATACAGAGATGCTGGGTATATACAGAGATACTGGGTATACAGAGATACTGGGTGTATACAGAGAGGCTGGGTATATACAGAGATGCTGGGTATACAGAGAGTCCGGGTATATACAGGGATGCTGGGTATACAGAGAGGCTGGGTATACAGAGATGCTGGGTATATACAGAGAGGCTGGGTATACAGAGATGCTGGGTATATACAGAGAGGCTGGATATATACAGAGAGGCTGGGTAAGTACAGAGACACTGGGTATACAGAGAGGCTGAGTATATACAGAGATGCTGGGTATACAGAGAGGCTAGTGAATATACAGAGAGGTGGGGTAAACAGAAGATAGGCTAGGGAAGTACAGAGTTTCCCCCCTTCCCCTCCTCCATGGTCTGCACTCACCTGCTCAGGAGCTCAGTGTAAGAAACTTCCACCCGACTCTATGATATGGGCAGAGCAAGGCAGAGACTCACTCTCACACTCATCTCCCTTCTCTGACTGTCACTGAAGCACGGACGGAGTGCAGACTCAGTGAGAGTGCCACGGCTGTGCAGGAAGCGCTGTGTCAGGCAGCCCAGGACACTGTTATGGTAGGGCCAGCCCTGGACTCGGGGCTATGGACCCCAGATTCGAGGCTCTAGCCTCAATGGCCACCCCCTAGTGACGCCACTGCTTTGTAGAACCACCTTTTGCTGCATTTACAGCTGGAAGTCTTTTTGGGTATGTCTCTACCAGCTTTGCACATCTAGAGAGTGACATTTTGCCCATTCTTCTTTGCAAAATAACTCAAGCGCTGTCAGATTGCATGGAGAGCGTCTGTTAACAGCAATTTTCAAGTCTTGCCACAGATTCTCAATTGGATTTAGGTCTGTACTTTAACTGGGCCATTCTAACATATGAATATGCTTTGATCTAAACAATTCTATTGTAGCTCTGGCTGTACTGTATGTTTAGGGTTGTTGTCCTGCTGGAAAGTAAACCTCTGCGCCAGTCTCAAGTCTCGCAGACTCTAACAGGTTGTATTCCAAGATTCCACTGTATTTGGCTCTATCTATATTCCATTCAACTCTGACCAGCTTCCCTGTCCCTGCGGAAGAAAAGCATCCCCACAACATGATGCTGCCACCACCATGTTTCACGGTGGGGATGGTGTGTTCAGGGTGATGTGCAGCATTAGTTTTTTGCCACACATAGCGTTTTGCTTTTAGACCAAAAAGTTCAATTTTGGTCTCATCTGACTAGAGCACCTTCTCCCACATGTTTGCTGTGTCCCCCACATGGCTTCTCGCAAACTGCAAAGGGACTTCTTATGGCTTTCTTTTAACAATGGCTTTCTTCTTGCCACTCTTCTATAAAGGCCAGATTTGTGGAGTGCACGACTAATAGTTGGAGTAATTAGTTGGACTAATAATAATAATAGTTGTCCTGTGGACAGATTCTCCCACCTGAGCTGTGGATCTCTGCAGCTCCTCCAGAATTAACATGGGCCTCTTGGCTGCTGCTCTGATTAATGCTCTCCTTGCCCAGGCCTGTCAGTTTAGGTGAATGGCCAGGTCTTGGTAGGTTTGCAGTTGTGCCATACTCTTTCCATTTTCGGATGGTGGATTGAAGAGTGCTCCGTGAGATGTTCAAATCTTGGGATAGGTTTGTGTAACCTAACTGCTTTAAACTTCTCCACAACTTTATCCCTGACGTGTCTGGTGTGTTCCTTGGCCTTTATGATGCTATTTTTTTCACTAAGATTGTCCAACAAACTTCTGAGGGCTTCACAGAACAGCTGACAGTGTGAAGAAAAAAAAGCTGGTAATTGGCTTCTGTTTACTTCCATGATCAGCTGCCATTGGCTGACAGCTGATCGCGTGGTAAAAGGCCCACTCTGATTGGCTCTTTACCCTGCTCTGTGATCAGCCGAGTCCAAAGGACGGCGCGAGAACGGGAGGACGTACATGGACGCCCTCCCGGCATTTGAGGTCCGCACTGTAGCCCAGGCTATATGCGCGGGCATCAAGTGGTTAATATTGACTGTCACATGACCACAGCTCTCAGCCTCAAGTTCAGGCATTAGCGAGTGCATGTATGTGAGCTATGACTAAGCGATAAGGGAGCATAAAATGCATTAGCTGGTGATGCTGTTCCCCTCTATTTGTGTTTTTGGAAATGCTTTTATGGACTTGCTGAAAATAAAAGGTGATTTTTTTCTTGTTAGCAAGTGCCATTTGCCCCCTACATCGGGTGACAAACCCCTCCTACAACCAGGCAACAAAAACTTTTTTCAGCAATGACATCGCATTAGCGTTTTTAACAGCGGTGTCTCGGTAATGCTGTGCATGTGCAAGGGCAGTTAGACATCGCTTATGCAGTGAGAATGACAATGCTGGGGGGGAGAAACCATTTGTATTGAGGCTTCATAGCATCATCAGAATAGAGACAGAAATAGTGCCAGAATTATGAAAATGGGAGGATCACCAAGTCATTTAGTTGAGTTACAAAAGGAGAATTATAAAGAGCTTTTTGAGTTTTTGTCTGGAGAGGTACTTTAAGCAGTTGCTGCCTCTGAGGTTATCTCTGAAATATACTATAGTTTTAATGCAACCATGACAATAATAAATCTGGGGGTTGAAATTGCTTGGCTTCAAAAAATATGATAACGGCGTAAACAACTGCTAGAAAAATAACAAATATCCTTATTTGACATGAGACCTTGAAAACTTGTCTGCCAGCAGCATTTGAAAAGAGAGATAAATAAATTTTATAGTAACTAAACATTTTTATGGGGACCTTGATAGAAAGGCAGTTGTATTCATCAATAGCCTGATGTTTCATATAGCGTGTATCCCATTAAAGCAGTAGTAAACCGCTGAAGAAAAAAATCCCCTGCTAGACAATAGCATAATGTGCTAGTATGCATTACATACTAGCACATTATGAAATACTTACCTTAGAACGAAGCTCCCGCAGCGCGCCTGGTCACAACTGAGGGAGCTGACATGTTCCCTCAGTGTTTCTTCCAGGATCGCTGGCTCCAGGACTGTGAGTGGCCGGAGCCGCGATGATGTCACTCCTGCGCATGCGCGTGGGAGCCCTTCATTCAGGCAAGTTCAGGAAGCATATGCCGGACCTGCAGAGCGCATGCGCCGCTGATGTCAGCGGCTGCATGAAGGGTCAATATCTTCTAAACCTTGCAGGTTTAGGAGATATTCTTTTTACCTACAGGTAAGCCTTATCATAGGCTTACCTGTAGGTAAAAATCACCAAGCGGGCAATACAACCACTTTAACAGCTGTATATTTTTTCCTAGCATATGTTTCAATATTGTATGTTTAGTTATTTTAAGTTTGTTTCATTATATTTTTCATGCTTTCTAGCTTGGGTTTCTTTATGTAGTTAAAGTGTTACTAAACCCAGGGCCCTGCAATTATTATGGAGACAAAATGAAAATGCAAACAATTTTTCGCTAAAACTAATTAAATATACTTTCACCAGTAATACCAGCCGTGCAGCCTCTGAGCAGCAGCAATACCACCTGCTATGCGGTCTCTCACCAGCAGCAACATAGGGAGACCACATTTCCAAACTGTCATTTAGGGACAACCCCCTGTTCCCAAAAAAAGATGAGGGTGGAGGATGTAGTCTCGGGGTTGGCAGGGAAATCGGCAGTGGAGGTGATTTGTCAGGCAAATGGCTGGTGTTAGTACTTAAAATCAATCATCCTGACACCATGCTTGATATGGTGTCAGGATGATCAAATTCCATTATTTCAGTTACTACATTGTAATATATAGTGAAATAGTTCAACTCACCATCATGCAGAATCAGTGGGAACCTGAGCTTGTCACTTGCCACCAGATGCAGCTTGTCACTTGCCACCCATAGCCTGCCACCAGATGTAGAGTATCACTTTCCACAGTTGCCTGCCGCTAGATGCAGCATGTCACTTGCCACCAGCAGCCTGCCACCAGATACAGTGTGCCACTTGCAACCAGATACAGTGTGCCACTTGCTACCCACAGCCTGCCACAGATACAGTGTGCCACTTGCTACCCACAGCCTGCCACAGATACAGTGTGCTACTTGCCACTAGCAGCCTGCCACCAGATACAGTGTGTTACTTGCCACCAGCAGCCTGTCACCAGATACATTGTGCCACTTGCCACCAGATACAGTGTGCCACTTGCCACCAGCAGCCTGCCACCAGATACAGTGTTTCACATGCAACCACCAGCCTGTCACCAGATAGTGTGCCACTTGCCACCAGCACCCTGCCACCAGATACAGTGTCCCACTTGCCACCAGCAGCATGCCACCAGATACAGTGTCACTTGCCACCAGCAGCCTTCCACCAGATACAGTGTGCCACTTGCCACCAGCAGCCTGCCACCAGATAGTGTGCCACTTGCCACCAGCAGCCTGCCACTAGATACAGTGTGCCACTTGCCACTAGCAGCCTGCCACCAGATACAGTGTGCCACTTGTCACCTGCAGCCTGCCACCAGATACAGTGTGCCACTTGCCACCAGCAGCCTGCCACCAGATACAGTGTGCCACTTGCTACCAGCAGCCTGCCACCAGATAGTGTGCCACTTGCAACCAGATACAGTGTGCCACTTGCCACCAGCAGCCTTTCACCAGATACAGTGTGCCACTTGCTACCAGCAGCCTGCCACCAGATACAGTGTGCCACTTGCCACCAGATACAGTGTGCCACTTGCCACCAGCACCCTACCACCAGATACAGTGTGCCACTTGCCACCAGCAGCCTTCCATCAGATACAGTGTGCCACTTGCCAACCACAGCCTGCCACCAGATACAGTGTGCCACTTGCCACCAGCAGCCTGCCACCAGATACAGTGTCACTTGTCACCAGCAGCCTTCCACCAGATACAGTGTGCCACTTGCCACCAGCAGCCTGCCACCAGATACAGTGTGCCACTTGCCACTAGCAGCCTGCCACCAGATAGTGTGCCACTTGCCACCAGCAGCCTGCCACCAGATACAGTGTGCCACTTGCCACTAGCAGCCTACCACCAGATACAGTGTGCCACTTGTCACCTGCAGCCTGGCACCAGATACAGTGTGCCACTTGCCACCAGCAGCCTTTCACCAGATACAGTGTGCCACTTGCCACTGACAGCCTGTCACCAGATACAGCGTGTCACTTGCCACCAGCAGCCTGCCACTAGCAATGTGTCACCACATACAGTGTGCAACTTGCCATCAGATGCAATTTGCCACTTGCCATCAGCAGCCTGACCCCAGATACAGCGTGTCACTTGCCACCAGCAGCCTGCCACTCCCTCCAGGACTCTTCCAGGATGGAAAGAAGGGACAGGGCCTGCATAGTCAAACAAATCCCTGGAGCCCCCACCCCTCCTCATCTGGGATGGTATGACTGTGTGTAAAATGAATGCCAGGAGTATTGATCAGACCAAGTTCTACAGAGAGGGGTGTGTACAAGCCTTTGGGCTCACACTGGTGTGCTGCAGTTTGGGCGCACTGCTTGTGTATCTGCAGTTTTAGCTGCAGACCTATTGCTTTATATCAGGTTGCATATTTTTGCCGCATTTTCTGACAATGCGCCAAAGATAAGATGCAGCACGCAGGAATTTTGGTGCGCTTTCAGAAAAAACATGCAACCTAATAGAAATCAATAGGACTGTGGGTAAAACACAGGAAAACTGTGGATACACCAGCAATGGGCCAAAACACAGCAAAGCAGTGTGAACCCACCTAAAAGCACAAGGAGCCAAGTCTACATATTGACTGCAGTTATAACAGCCATTGCTGAAGATAAAGGTAAAAGAGGGGGAGAGAAGGGAGATAAGAGTCCAGTCACTGAGCTCACACTTGGATGGTCGGAAGCTTATCAATCAGATATGTGTTCAGTTCACCTTCTATCTGCCGGTGTCTTGTCGAATACAGTCCCCTATCATATAGTGTCCGCCCTGTACTGCGCAGGTGCAGTACGGAGGACAAACGAGACGCCGAAAGTCTCCGAAGTTTAACAGCTGATCATCAGCTGTACACGGCGCCTGCGCTTTTATTCTCACCCTATGTCCAGGTTCATTCCCTACTATCCAAGTGGATAGCGCTGCGTCTGCGCAGTACGGGGCGGACACTATCCGATAGGAGGACAGTTCTCGTCAGAACACCGGCTGCTCTGTTCATAATTTCCCAACCCACACGGCTCCTTCACTGCACACAGAGAGAGAAGAGAGAGGGGAGGGGGAAGGCAGAGCCATTTGTGTAGGGGGGGAACTGTGCACTGTGACACTAATAACCACAGTGAGCAAACACAGATGCAGCCAGACACCCCTCCATTTACACACAGCTTCTCCTGTCCCATAGAAGTTTATGGACAGGAGAAATCGGGCTTATACTGCTGGCTGGGAGGGCCGATTTTAAGGCAGGGGCCTGGAGCTGCAGCTCCATCAGCCCCTATGTTAATCCGGCCCTGCTTATAGGAGGAGCTTTCATTCTACTCTGACTGTCCTATGAGGCTGCAGAACCCCTGACCTTCTGTTTGGACAGTGCTGATTGGCTCTGTGTTGATCACATGCACCCTCTCAAAAAAAAAAAAACAACTCTCTAGCAATACACACCAAACTGAGCATGTGTAGAGTGCCCCCAAGTCTATGTACTATCAGGAGATGGATTGGGGACAGTAGAAGAAAGGGAGGATCAGAAAAGACAGGATTAAACAGCCTTTTTACACAATGCGCAGGATTAACCCCTTAGGTTCCACAGTGAGTATAATAGGCATGCTTTACTGAGTATACAGACTAATTTTACTGTTGTGGGTTTAGTAACACTTTAACCACTAGCCGACCAGCTCACACAGATATACTGTGGAAGGTCGGCTCTCCTGCGCAAATCGACGTACCTGCGATCGCAGTGAGGTGAGGCAGATCGGGGAACAAAGCGCTTTCCCGTTCTGCCAGATCACATGACAGAAATCTACTGTTCCCAGTGATCGGGAACAGTGATCTCTGTCATGTTCCAGTAAGCCCATCCCCCTACAGTTAGAACACTCCTAGGGAACACACTTAACCCCTTGATCGCCCCTTAGTGTTAACCCCTTTCCTTGCCAGCGCATTGATCAATGTAATAATGTCACTGGTACCCAAAAAGGGTCAGATTTGTCTGCCGCAATGTCACAGTCACGATTAAAATCGCAGATCGCTGCTATTGCGATTTTTTTTCACCAAAAATATGTAGAAGAATATATATCGGCCTAAACTGAGGAATAAATTTGTTTTTTTTTTTGGAATATTTATTAAGGCAGAAATTTAAAAAATATATTTTTTTTTAAATTTTTGGTCTTTTTTTGTTTATAGCGCAAAAAATAAAAACTGTAGAGGTGATCAAATACCACAAAAAGAAAGCGCTATTTGTGGGTAAAAAAGGACATCAATTTTGTTTGGGTACAGCGTCGCACGACCACGCAATTGTCAGTTAAAGCGACGCAGTGCCGTACATTTATTGTATTGCAGCTTACTAATTAGTAGATGTGATGGCTGAATTTGTTTTGTTTTTTTAGGCTTTCTTTCCTTTAATTTTGCTTAGTGATCTGGCCAATAAGTATGTTGTATTTCAAAAAACTAACTCTCTTGCAAATGTAGCAGTTAGCTGGATGAGACAAACCATCTACAACTGGCAGGGGTGCTTACAATGATCAGTTTTTATTTATTTATGGAAAAATTTTATCCCAAAAGGAAAAAAAACTGATGCTATAACTGCTTATATTGTGTGAGCTGGGGGTTGGTTAGTGCATCTAAATCTGCTAGTCCATCTAACACTCCCCTTCCCCCAGACTGACAATGCTACTGTCATGGTGCCCCCTGTGCTCCTTCATCCAGAGTGGGGACACTCTAATACAGGAGGTGTGTTACTGGCCAAATCACCAGGTGAAAACTGGGCAAAAAGCATAAAAAGGAAAACTAATGCACTCACCACATCTAATGATTGGTAAGCTGCAATATGTGATATTTTTGGGTTTGGGTTTAATGCTGCTTTAATTACTATGATCAAAGAATTGAGAAGCAGTGAATATGGTCTAAACAGAAGCAAACCAATGGAGTTAGATGGCCTTTGTTGTATATTTTGTGCAGCAGAAGGCGTGATACCCATTTTTTTTTATCATTTAACTTTTTATTGAGATTTTTAAGACAAAATATATGAGCAATAATCGCATTGCTAAGAAAAGGTGACTAGAGACATATCTGTTATGGAACAGAAATCAGTAATCATACTTTATCATAATGGTTAGAGTACAGATTGAGTAAATATATTTTGAATGACAACGCCATAGTCATTGGATAAAATATCAGAAAATAGAGCAATGTACACTATTCCCCATCTCACGTCCAGAAATATGAAACTTCAAAAAAGAGAAAGAGGAAAGCTTTAGTAGGATGGAACAGAAAAGGTCAAATTAAAATTAAGCATCTCCAAGGATTTCAATACATTTATGGCATCAATTTGTTATACTGTATATGACTGTTTTTTAGAAAGAAACTTTTCCCAGATGGACCATTTAGCATGAAATTTAGAGCTAGATATCTATAGTTAAAGACACAAAAAGATTTACCGGACCACTGGGAGTCGGCAGAGCAGGGTGCAAGGATACTACATCCACACAAACACATTGGATGTTCACCTGCTCACCTACAGGGATGCTTAATGTGGATAATATATGCACCTCCTGGGAATTAAAAATATCTTATGGACCTTAGAAATCTAATGTACAGAGCTTCTATACCTATTTATGGATATTGAGCCCTAGTGCTTCTATGATAAGACCACACTTACATATATTGTATGCAGATCCCAAGTAGTAATCCCTTGAGATAGACAGCTCCCCAGTGGGTGTCTTTAATGCTCCAGCACCCACCCAAGGAGTCCTTTGGTGCTGGTGTTACTTTGTGCTGAGATGAGTGTTATAATTCTTTCATGGGCCCTGATGAAGCAAATTTGGGAAACGCGTTGGCACATGAAGAATTTTGCCAGAACTGTCTGTTTTTACTTATATAGATACATACATGGTTTATGATTTTTTTAACCTTTGTTACCCAATAAACTGTATATTTTTATGAAATATTTAGCTACTTGTTTGGCCTGTACAGTCCAAAATCTGTTTGCTCTCTTTTTCTCCATATATATACACAATACGGATTATGGTCCTAAGTGTCACAATATTTTCTATAAGGTTTTAATATGGAGGATTATGGAACTTTGCAACCCTTGAACTACTACTATACAGATGATCACTAATGCTGCCCACAGTTCCATATCCAGAGTGATCAATCCCACCATTTTCTTCTACTAGAATGTACACACAAATAAATCTTAGTGACAAAGAGAAAAGATATGAGTTCATCAGTGTACCTTTTCCTACTTTTACTATCCAATCACATGGTACGGTTGGAAAAAATTGGATTTTTCCTACAGCTTACCTGTAAAATGCTTTTTTTGGAGTACATCAAGGGACACAGAGCACCCATAGTAATGACTATGTGGGTTATATGCCACCTTTAGGTGAATGGACAATGGCAGATCAACCAAACAGGAAGTCCTCCCCTATATAACTCCTGCTACACAGGAAGTACCTCAGTTTTGTAGCAAAACAATTATTATCCCAAAAAAGATGGGAGGGACCTCTGTGTCCCGTGATGTACTCCAAGAAAAGGATTTTACAGGTAAGCTGTAGGAAAAATCCAATTTTCTTTATCGTACATCACATGACATAGAGTAGCCATAGTAATGATTATGTGGGATGTCCTAAAGTAATGCCCTTGAGGGGAGGGAGACACAATCACAGAAACTGCCACCTGAGAAGGACCTATTCTGCCGCCCATAACATACTGTGGCCAAAGCAATATCCTCCGTGGCTTTGATATCCATCTGGTAAAATCCTGTGAATGTATGAACCAAAGACCATGTAGTGGCCTTAAAATCCTGAGCCACTGCCACCTGATGGCCCAAGATGTCCCCACACACCTGTTAGCGAGCGTTTCCAAAAAGGGGCGGGGATCTTGCCCTTTCAAGCCATATGCTTGAATAATTAACTGGCAGGTTCAATGAAAATAGTTAACTTGGATGCCTCCTGCCTTTCCTGGGCTCTACTAGCAGCACAAACCAGGATTCCTGACCTGTGACAACAATCCAAGCAATCCTGGAACAACCTCCAGAGTTTGCAGCAATCTTACTCCTGCCAACTTGAGATTAGATAAGAAGGCAAGACATTGCCTTGATTCAAGTGAAAAATAGAAACCGCTTTACGTAATAAAGATGGATGAGGACGTAACATCACCTTATGATGCAAGATCAAGAACGGCTCCTTGCATGAAAGAGCTGCCAGCTCTGACACTCCACTTAGAGAAGTGATAGAAACCAAAGAAGCCACCTTTCGAGATAAAAGGACTAAGGTGTCTCCCAATTGGTTCAAAAAGTGGCCTCTGCAAGGACAATCAAGAGCAAATTCAAGTCCCAAGGGCACAAGAGTGGCCTGACAGGCAGGACTGTCTAGGTTACACGCTGTATGAAGTATGCTTCCAGGAGTGAGAAACAACGGCCTCTGGAAAAAAATGGACAGGGACAAACTCTGACCCTTAACAGTACTTAAAGGGGATGTAAACCTTCAAAGTTTTTCACCTCAATGCATTCTATGCATTGAGGTGAAAAACCTCCTGTAATGCTGCAGCCCCCCTGAGTCCCCGTTTTACTTACCTGAACCCCATCTATCTCGTCCCAGGGACGAGCACACCAGCAAAAGCCGGGTCCTGATTGAATGGATTGATAGCAGCACAGCCATTGGCTCCCACTGCTGTCAATCAAATCCAATGACCCGGGCGCCGAGGGCGGGGCCAAGTCATACATTCTGCTTCTATTGACGCCGAATAATTGACTCGGGAGTGCGCCCTCAAGGTAACCCCCAGAGAAAATGTATCTCCCAGGGGGTTATCTAATGCGGGGAGGAGCCACTAGATCTGCACAGTGGAGGTAAGTATGCCATGTTTGTTATTTAAAAAAAAAAAACGAAGCTTTAGTGTCACTTTCAGGCCAATCTCCTTTCTCCTACTTGTTGAAGAAAGTAAAAGAAAACCTCCCACTTACATATTTCTGCGGGTGCCATTTCCTGGCTTCACCCCAGGCATAAAATATTTCCAAGTTCTGTAATTGAAGTTCCCTGAAGCTATCTTTGAGGGGCTCAATAGTGCAGAAATAAAGGACTCAAGACCATTAGGTCCCACTGGACTGGGAGTGTCCAAGGAGCGACCCCCGTAATACCCGCTATATCAGTATACCAAGCCCTCCTGGGCTAATTCGGCTAACACTATTATCAGTGTTACCACCTCCCGAATTCTTTGCAAAAGATGTGGCAGAAGTCAAAGCAGAGGGAAAGCGTCAAATAAAGGAGAACTGGACCTTAAGGTGTTACCAGTAGGGATGAGTAAAACACCCCCCGGTTAGGTTCCCACCAGAACCTGCGAACGGACCGAAAGTTCGCGCGAACTTTAGAACCCCATTAAAGTCTATGGGACTCAAACGTTCGAAATCAAAAGTGCTAATTTTAAAGGTTAATATGCAAGTTATTGTCCTAAAAAGGGTTTGGGGACCCGGGTCCTGCCCCAGAGGACATGTATCAATGCAAAAAAAGTTTTAAAAACGGACGTTTTCAGTGATTTTAATGATGCTTAAAGTGAAAAAAAAAGTGAAATATTCCTTTTAAATATCATACCTGGGGGGTGTCTATACTATGCCTTTAAAGTGGCGCGTGTTTCCCGTGGTTAGAACAGTCCCTGCACAAAACGATATTTTTAAAGGAATAAAAGTAATTTAAAACTGCTTGCGGCTTTAATGTAAATGTCAGGTCCCGGCAATATGGATGAAAATCAGTGAGACAAACGGCATGGGTACCCCCCACCCCCCAGTCCATTACCAGGCCCTTTGGGTCTTGTATGGATATTAAGGGGAACCCCACACCCAAATTAAAAAAAGAAAAGGCGTGGGCCCCCAGGCCCTATATACTCTGAACAGCAGTATACAGGCGGTGCAAACAAGACAGGGACTGTAGGTTTGTTGTTAAATAGAATCTGTTTGTAATTTTGAACTGGTACATTTTTAAAGTGTAGCTCCAGCCAAAAAATCTATTTTTAAGCTTTTTGGAAAACATGGGGAAGGGCTATCACCCCTGTAACATTTGTTTTTGTTTTTTTGTCTGCGCACCTCTTGAGAAGATTTAACCCACTTTCTGTCCCAATGACAAATGTTTTTTGAAAATTTGGGGTTTTTAGTGAAGCAAGGATTGGTGATAAAGCATCAATGAAGAGGAGACACTTTTTCCCATATTAACTCTTACAGGAGAGAATTTCCCTTCCTAGGGGTAGATTTAATCTCACTTCCTGTTGTCTTCTTCCGTTTGCAAGTAGGAGTCGTTTGGAAGTTGGATGTTTGAAAGTAGGGCCCTGCCCTATATACTCTGCATAAATTGGGGCCTTAGGTGTTGTTGTGGCCACAACACTGTAAGCCCTCACAGTTACTCTTGGTGGGCGCAGGAACGGGCCCTGCTGTGAAATATTAGATCAAGAATTGTAATTACATGCCATTGTTGAACAGTGGTAGAAAAATTGGGCCTTTGGTGGTGGTGGTGCTGGTGCCACAACACTGTAAGTACTCGCAGTTACTCTTGGTGGGCGCAGGAATAGGCCTTGCTGTGAAATATTAGATCAAGAATTGTAATTACATGTCCCTGTTGAACAGGGGCAGAAAAATTGGGCCTTAGGCACTGGTGCCACAACACTGCAACCCCTCACAGATGCTCTAGTTGGAGCGCAGGAATGAGCCCTACTGCAAAGTATTGCATCAAAAAATTGTAATTACACGTCCTTGTTAAACAGGGGCTGAAAAATTGGGCCTTGAGCACTGGTGCTGGTGCCACAACACTGCAACCCCTCACAGATACTCTAGTTGGAGCGCAGGAATGAGCCCTGCTGCAAAGTATTGCATCAAAAATTGTAATTACACTCCCCTGTTAAACAGGGGCAGAAAAGTTGCCACAACGCTGCAACCCCTCACAGATGCTATAGTTGGAGCGCAGGAATGAGCTCTGCTGCGAAGTATTGCATCAAAAATTGTAATTATACACCCTGTTAAACAGGGGCTGAAAAATTGGGCCTTGGGCACTGGTGCTGGTGCCACAACACTGCAACCCCTCACAGATACTATAGTTGGAGCGCAGGAATGAGCCCTGCTGCAGAGTATTGCATCAAAAATTGTAATTACACGCTCCTGTTAAACAGGGGCTGAAAAATTTGGCCTTGGCCACTGGTGGCTGTGCCCAGAACCAAAAATGTTCTTACAAGCTATCAGCATGAAAATTGAGGAGGAAGAGGATTGTGACTCAGCATAACAGGATAGTCACTCAGCATCAGCATAGGCAGTCTTGAAGGGATCTCACATTAAAAAAAAAATCAATTGGTTACATCAGCATCAGGTGCTTGGTAGCTGGTGATCCAAGATTGATTCATTTTTATGAATGTGAGCCGATCAACAGTGGAGTCTGTGGACAGGCGCACTCTGTGATCGGTTAAAAAGCCTCCAGCAGCACTGAATGTGCATTCCGAAAGAACACTAGATGCAGGACAGGCCAGTAGCTCAATTACATACTGTGCAACCTCTGGCCAGTGATCCATCCTCAAGACCCAGTAACCCAGAGGATTTTCGGTGGGAAAGGTGTCCAATTCTGATCTTGCCCCTAGGTAATCCTGCACCATGTGAATCAGACGCTGGCGATGGTTGCTGGAACCGATCAGGGCTGCGGACTAAAAAAATTGTCTGAACGCATCGGTCAGATGGCCACCTTCCCCACCGCTCCTTCTGTGACTGACCAAAGCCTCAGTAACACATTGTCCAGGAGGACCAGAAATTTGTAACCCCCAGGCTCTGGAAACGCGTTGCACAAACCTTTCTGCAAGGCCTCCCAAAGCGGTTTCATCCTCTGCTCCCTCTGCGACGGCAAGATAAGGTCCGCAACCTTACCCTTGTAATGTGGATCAAGGAGGGTTGCCAGCCAGTAATCATCCCTCCCCTTGATACCACGAATACGAGGATCTTTCCGCAGGCTTTGCAGGATCAGGGAGGCCATGCAGCGTAGGTTTGCTGAGGTATTCGTTCAAGAGTCCTCTGGGTCACTAAGGATGACATGATCCGCAGCCACCTCCTCCCAGCCACGTACAAGTCCATAGATTTCTTCGGACTGTAAATGATCCCTTGAAGACTGCTGCTGATGCTGAGTGCCAGGCTCCACCTCCATGCTGACACAATCCTCCTCCTCCTCGTCCTCTTCCCGTGTGATCGGCGGGCATGCAGGAACACTGTCTGGATAAAGGGGCCTTGAGAGGTAAGGAAGTCCTCCTCTTCCTCCCTCTGTTCTGCCTCAAGTGCCCTGTACATATTACTCCACGCAGGGTGTGCTCCAACAGGTGGACAAGAGGGACAGTGTCACTGATGCATGCACTGTCACTGCTCACTATCCTCGTGGCCTCCTCAAATAGTGACAGGACAGTGCATGCATCCCTAATCATAGCCCACTGGCATGGGGAAAAAAAAAAACAAGGTCCCCTGACCTTGTCCTGGTGCCATAATCGCATAGGTACTCATTGATGGCCCCCGCTGCAGCATGGCCAACATTGAGTTTCACCTGGTGGGCATGTCACAGATTAGGCAGTTCTTGGGCAGGTTAAATTCCTTTTGGAAGTCAGCCAGCCACGCACTGGCATTATTTGACCTGCGGAAATGCACACAGACTTTCCTGGCCTGCCTCAGGACATCCTGTAAGCCCGGGTACCTTCCCAAGAACCGCTGCACCACCAAGTTAAGGACGTGAGCCAAACAGGGCACATGGGTCAGTTGTCCCTGTCGGAGGGCGGAGAGGAGGTTGGTGCCAGTGTTGCAAACCACTGTACCTGGCTTAAACTTGCGTGGCGTCAACCACCTCTGAACCTGCCCCTGCAGAGCTGACAGAATCTCTGCCCCAGTGTGGCTCTTGTCCCCTAAGCACATCAACTCAAGCGTAGCATGAACAATCTGCGCTACCCCCAACCAACTATGATCTCAAAAAATTGTGATATCAAAAAATGTGAACAAATCTGAAATGGTGAAAACTTAAAGTGCTGCAACCTGAAAAAAACCTGAATATCCGGTTTTAATAAATTTATATAAATAGAATCAGGTGCGCTACCTGTGTCAAACACACTGATAAGAAAGTCAACATATAAATAAAATAGACATTCAAACATAACTATACACTAAAAGTGAATGTGAATAAAGAAAAATAAATCGTCTACAGAGTCCATCAAGAGGCTAGTTAGCGTCCTTAATAAGTGATCCCCAGTGGTGTGCACTTTCACTGAAACAAAATCCTTCCTTCAAATACAGAGTATGGTCTTCATTACATGTTTTCACAAGCCAAGTAATGGTAGAAAAAACGGAAAATTGTATACTCACCTTTCCGTAATTTTCCTTTCCTGTCGCATCTCATGGCAGCATACACCTATGGGTTGTGGCTCCGCCCCCACAACCTGATAGGACCGCGTAGCTATTAAAGTCTGAGAGAGCCCCTGCCCCAGCATTCTCCGTGTATATATACCTCACCTCAGATGGGTGGGCATTTGTATGCTGCCATGAGATGCGACAGGAAAGGAAAATTACGGAAAGGTGAGTATACAATTTTCCGTTTTCCTGTCGCATCATGGCAGCATACACCTATGGGGAATAACTCGCAAACTGGGTGGGTATGAGCAAAAGATAAGTTTTTTATTTAGAAGGTATTGAGGAGTTAGCCTGAATAATTGCTCTCCCAAATTCTACCGTGGACAATCTAGCGGAGTCCACTTTATAATGAGAGATAAAAGTGGTTTTCGAAGACCAAGTGGCTGCTTTGCAGATGGTTTCGGCTGATACCCTGCAGTAGGCCGCCCAGGAGGTCGCCATTGCCCTTGTGGAGTGTGCCCTTAAGCCCTCAGGTACTCGTGCATTGTTAGATGCGTAAGCTCTCTTAATGATCTTCACCAACCATGCTGCGATGGTGCGAGAGGTTGCTGCTTGTCCTCTTCTAAACCCATGAGGAATGACCAGTAGGTCCTCTGTCCTCCTTAAATTGCTGGTTGCCAGGAGGTAGGCCTGGATATTCGACTTTATGTCAAGCGGATGTGGATCACCCTGTTCTGTGGATAGGGTGGGGAGACATAATTCTTGGTTAAAGTGGAAAGATGATGACACTTTCGGGATGAAGCGATCCGATGGTTTTAAGACTACTTTGTCTGGATAGAACATCAAGTATGGTTCCTTAGCCTGTAAGGCCTGAATTTCCGATACCCTTTTAGCTGATGTAATTGCTATTAGGAAAGTGACTTTGAGAGTTAGGTCCCACAGGGAAACATTCTCTAACGGAAAAAATGGCTCATGGGATAAGGCTTCCAACACTACTGAAAGATCCCATGTCGGGAAGGAAGGTTTCCTAGGTGGTCTCAGCTTTAGGCAAGCCTTCTGAAATTGGATGATGAGAGGTTCTTGAGCCCATTTCACTCCTGTCATAGCGGATAGGGCTGATACATGTACCTTCAGGGTACTAGACCTAAGACCTTTTTCTAGACCTAACTGGAGAAACTCGAGGATCTGAGGAACTGATGGAGATGCCGGGTTCCAGGATTGCTGTTGTGCGACTAAGAGAAAACTCTCCCAGACCCTTTTATAGGTTTTATTGGTCGTGGATTTTCTGGCCTGGAGGAGAGTGTCTATCACTTTCTGGGAGCAACCTTGGACTAAGAACCTAGTCCTTTCAATCTCCATGCTGTTAGATGCAGCCTCTCCGGAAATGGGTGAAGGAGTTGCCCCTGCGACAGTATATCCGCTGTCATTGGGAGTGTCAGTGGTTCTGCTGTGCTCAATTGGAGGAGCGTCGTAAGCCATGGCCGTCTCGGCCAAAATGGGAGGACTGCTAGCACTGTGGCTTTCGACCTCTTGAGTCTGAGTAAGAATCTCGGAATGAGTGGTGTTGGCGGAAATATGTACCCCAAACGGAAGTTCCAGTCGTGTTGTAGGCAATCCGTGCCTTCTGCCAATGGGAAAGGAATTCTGGCTAGATATCTCTGGCATTTCGTGTTGACCGGTGTTGCTGCCAGGTCTATATCCGGTATCCCCCAGGTCTGGGTTATGAGGGTAAAGGCTTGGTGACTTAAGGCCCACTCGTTGTTTGATACAAAGGTCCGACTTAGAGAGTCGGCTAGTTGATTTTGGACTCCTGGGACATACGCTGCCGTTAATCCCGACAGGTTCAGCTGTGCCCACTCGAAGACTGGACGGACTTCCCGCATCATGGAGCGACTCCTGGTGCCCCCCTGCCTGTTGATATAGGCAACTGCCACTCTGTTGTCCAATTTTAGCAGGACCTCTTTCCCCCTGAGGAGGGGGCTGAAGGCTAACAGAGCTTGGAAAGCTGCTTTCATCTCCAATATATTTGAAACCACGTTCTGTGTTCTGAATGTCCAAAGGCCCTGGACTGCGTGATGGCGGTAGTGTGCCCCCCAGCCCTTCAGGCTGGCGTCTGAAGTGATTATTTCCTGAGGAAGAGGGACTATATGCCTGCATCTCTTCAGATTGTTCAATCTGGTCCACCACCAGAGTGATTGTTTTATTTCTTTCTGGACTACGATGGGCTGAGACAATGATACCCCGTTCCATTGTTTTAACAATGATGCTTGCAGAGGTCTGGTGTTCCATTGGGCCCATTGTACCATTGGGATGGTTGCTGAGAATGACCCCAGTATGCTGAGGTACTCCCGGGCTGGTAGTGTGGTAGAGGCTAATAACTTTCTTGCCTTCTGAATGAGGCTGGGAATTTTTTCCTGCGGAAGTTCCACCGTATTGAGACGGGTGTCTAGTTCCGCCCCCAGGAATATCATTCTCTGAGTGGGCTGCAGATTGCTTTTCCCCCAGTTTATGATCCAGCCGAAGTTTTGTAGGGTGGTAATCAGAATGGATCGATGCAGTAGAAGGGAATCCTGATTGTCTGCTAGCAAAAGGATGTCGTCCAGGTAATGATGGACCCTCAATCCTTGTTCTCTTAGTAAGGCTATTACTGGCAGTAAGATTTTTGTGAATGTCCTTGGAGCGGTGGAGATCCCGAATGGGAGGCTTTGGAATTGAAAATGATGTAGACCTACCGCAAAGCGGAGAAATTTTTGGAATGAGATGTGAATGGGGACGTGCAGATAGGCGTCTTGTAAATCGACGGAAAGCATCCAATCCCCGATATTCATGGCCCGAAGAATTGACTGGAGGCTCTCCATTTTGAATGTCTCGACTAAGATTGAGCGATTGAGATTCTTTAGATCTAAGACAGGGCGTAGATCCCCCGATTTCTTCTTCACCAGAAACAACGGGGAGTAGAATCCCGTTGACCTTTGGGATATTGGAACTTCCACTATGGCTTCCTTTTGTAACAGGTCTTGGACGTACTTTGTCAGTAGCATCCTTTTTTCCCGAGATGCAGGTAATCTGGTTACAGAGAATTGGTCTCTTGGAGCCCGTGTCTTGAATTTCCATTTGTGGCCGAACTGGACAGTGTCTATTGTCCATGGGTCCTTTATTGTATCCGCCCAGACCTGCTTGAAACTCATGAGTCTGGCCCCCACTAAAGCTGGTTGGGCGGACGCACCTTCAAAAAGACTTTTGTTCCCCTGACGCAGGGGTCTTAGACTTTTGGAGCTTGAGGAATGATGACTGGGGATTCTTCCAGTTCCTCCTATACTCTTTTCCGGGCCTGTAGGATCTTGCCTCTCTGTATTTATCTGGCAGATTTCTTCTAGAAACCGGTGGTCTCTGCTGCCTGGGCCTCCTATCTGAAGGGATGAGTCCCGATTTTCCCCCCGTGACTTTAGAAATAGCCACGTCCAGTTTTTCTCCAAAAAGGTTTACGCCATCAAAGGGTATTTTGCACCAACTGGATTTTGAGGAGGGATCTGCCGACCAGGGTTTTAACCAGAGCGCCCTTCTGGCCATTACTGAGCTTAACATTGCTCTTGAAGTGGTTTTAATTATATCCACAGAGGCTTCTGCGACAAAGTCGCCTGCAAGACTAAGTTCTTGGAGTGCTGAGATAACTTTCTCCTGCTCTATTCCTTCCGATACCAGCTTCTCGGCCATCGTGGACCAGCTTGAGATAGCCTTACCGACGGCAGCCAATGCTATTGCTGGCCTGCAAGCGCCACCTGCCGAGAGGTAGGTTCTCTTAAGATCCAGATCGATCTTTCTATCCAGGACGTCTTTGAATGTGACTGCATCCTCTATTGGAAGTGTTACGTGCCTGGCGAGGCGCATTAGGGAGGAGTCGACCACTGGAGGAGATATTAGTGGGTTGACGTTAGGCTCTTTAAGTGGATAGAGTTTTGATAATCTGTTGCTGAGGCCAGTTTTTTTTCTCTGGCTTTTGCCACTCATCCTTAATTAGATCCTCAAGTTCCTCAATGAACGGGAAGTTCTCTGGGTCTTTTTTAAGATTTGGAAAGTATTTCCTCACTTTTTGAGGAGTTTCTTTTTCTTCCACCCAGTCGATCGCCTCTTTTACTGACTTCACGAAAGGGTCGATCAATGAGAAGTCGAAGCCGGTGGATGCCTCTAGATCAGGGGTCTCAAACTGGTGGCCCTCCAGATGTTGCGGAACTACAAGTCCCATCATTCCTCTGCCTGTGGGAGTCATACTTGTAACTGTCAGCCTTGCAATGCCTCATGGGACTTGTAGTTGTGTGACAGCTGGAGGGCCGCCAGTTTGAGACTCCTGCTCTAGATCATCAGTGTCAGAGAGAGGGTCTGACGTCTTTGATGATGATGGGGCAGTGGATGAGGTACTTTGTATAGGTCTGCTGGCTTCTGGCTCTGCGACTTGTGGTGATGGATCAATTGGTTCTCTTGCCTCTGTTTCTCTGTCCTTAGTTGCCTCAATGAAGCATGTGCGACAGGCCAGTTTGTCTGGAAGTGCTGTAGCACCGCAAATCCAGCAGGAGTTCCCGGGTGGACGGGAAGGCTGGGTGACAGGAGATTTCCTGCGCGCAGGGGATTTTTTGTGGTGGGAGCGACTATGCCTTGATCTTGATCGGCTTCTCCTGCGACTTGATCTGCTCCTCCTGCGACTTGAGCGGCTTCTGCGACTTGAGCGACTTCTGCCGCGCTCTGAGCGACTCTGCCTGTGGCTTGAGCGGCTCCTTCTTGAAGGCTCCCCTCGTCTTGAATGTGACGATCTGGAAGACCTGGTGGGGCTGTTCAATTTAAACAGCATTAGTGAGGGCTCTCTTTTTCCTTCTCTTCATACTTACCCATCATCCCCTCTTACCTAGTAGGCTGGCGATGGTCTACCTGGGCAACGGTCTCCATGAAAGGTGATGAATCAACCTATAATTATATAGGTGGCTTAGCATGCATGGGATAGCAGATAGTAAACAAGCAAAGAAAAAAGCCATCATAGATCTTACCTGGGCGTGGAGATAGCAAGAGAGAGACAGGGTAGAACAGCTGGGTAGAGTAGCAAAAGAAATCCGGTCAAAATTCCCTCTTACAGGCTCAGGAGAGAAGAGACAAGAAAATGCTGACATTACAGCATTTTTAAACTTGCCGCCGTCCTGGGGTGATGATGTCACGCTCGAGCATGCTCAGATGCGCTCTGAGGCCTCCGACGCCATTTTGGAAGCTGGAAAGTGGAATGTCCTGACAAGCTGGAGCTATGGAGACAGACAGGAGGGGAATTTACCCACAGGTGCACAGAAAGGAGCTGGAGACCGCTGCGATCCATAAACCTGTTTAAGGTTTGTAATGTATTGTAACATACCCCTGAGACCATCAGAGTGGGGTTCCTTCCATTGAGCTCATTTAGAGGCTGTACAGGATAGGACTTCCACCCAGGAGAGGCTAGAACCTGGCTGGGGCGAATGTTTTAGGTAAGGGATGCATGTTTTCGGTCCTTGACAGGTGAGGAAAAAAAGGAGAATGCTGGGGCAGGGGCTCTCTCAGACTTTAATAGCTACGCGGTCCTATCAGGTTGCGGGGGCGGAGCCACAACCCATAGGTGTATGCTGCCATGATGCGACAGGAAAGCTGCTTACCAGATATGTAGGACCCCTATTACAGAGATCTTAAGGGCTCAAATATGTCAGATCTTACAGGCAGGAACAGCTGATTTAAACTTCAAGCAAAAGATTCCATCCTCCTCCGACCATTCAGAGCGCCGTAATGCCGTTCTCCTTGCAACCTTTGTTTCAATGGGATCACTCGTGGTATATGATGAGAAATTAAAAAGAGGAAAAAAGGTGCTCCATAGTGTAGTAAGTTAGTAAAATTCCTTTATTGTAAATGATGGAAAGCTGACATCATATAGCAGAGCAGAAAATTCAAACTAACAGCACAGCCGCCCTAAAGCCAGCCAGCTTTCTCCGTATGTGGCATTGACTGGGAGAGGAGTTACTCATCAACAGCTGAGCAACTGTGGAGAGATAGAAGCTGGCAATTAGCCGACAGCTGAGCGGCCAGCTCAAAGAAGGAAGGGCTGAGCCCAGCCCTGACAGTACCCCCTCCTCAACGACCCCTCCCCCTCGGAGGACCACCAGGCTTGAGGGGACAATATCTGTGGAAATCACGGAGGCGGATGGGGCATGTACGTTCAAGGATGAGACCAAAGAGCGTTCCTCTGGACCATATCCTTTCCAATACACCAGGTACTGCATGCGCCCACGGAACCTACGGGAGTCAACAATGGACTGTACTTCATACTCCTCATGGTTCTCAACCTGTACAGGGTGAGGACGTGGCACCGAGGTGGTAAAGCGGTCGCATACCAAAGGTTTTAATAAGGAGACATGAACAAACGAGTCAGGCAACATGGAAGGTTGGAAACCATAATTCGCCATAAACGGGGACAATCAGGAAGCAGAATTCAAGGCACTGTTGTGAGCGAACTCTGCCCACGGTAATAGGTCTGACCAGTTGTTATGATGGTCATAAATATAGCAACGTAGGAATTGCTCCAAGGACTGATTGGCTTGTTCTGCATTAGACTGCGGGTAATACGCAGAGAAGAAAGCAAGCTGAATTCCCAACTGTGCACAAAAGGCTCACCAGAACCGGGACACAAACTGACTACCCCTGTCCGAGACAATCACCTTGGGTAGCCCATGTAAGCGAAAGATCTCCCGAGCAAAAATGGAAGCCAGTTTCTTAGAACTTCTTAAGTGGAATACAATGACACATCTTTAAGAACCGGTCAACCACATAAGGATAACTGTGTTGCCCTGGGAGTTGGGTAACTTCACAATGAAATCCATAGACAGGTGGGTCAGGGGCCTCTCTACATTAGGTATGGGTTGTAGGAAGCCCACTGGGAGGTGTCGTGGAGTCTTACTCTGAGCACACATGTAACAGGCAGCTACGAAGGCAGTTACATCAGCACATAGACTAGGCCACCAGAATTGTTGGGAAATGGCCAAAAAGAGTTGATTCTTCCCAGAGTGGACAGCAGCCTTGGGAGAATGGTAAGTCTGGAGCACGGCAGAATGGAAACTCTCTGGGACAAAGCAGCAGTCGCAAGGTTTCTCACCAGGAGCATGGACCTGAGCAGCAAGAATTTTGTCACCCAAAGGAGAAGTGAGACTGGTGCGAACCGTAGCCAGAATACGATCAGGAGAAATCACAGGAACCGGAACCGACTCCAACTTGGAAATGGAGGAAAATTGTCGTGACAAGGCGTCAGGCCTTACATTCTTAGTACCAGGTAAGAATGAGACAATGTAATTGAAACTTGACAAGAAAAGAGCCCATCGCTCCCTTCTGGGAGAGAGGCGTTTCGCCTCAGACAAGAATGCGAGATTCTTATGGTCAGTAAGAATGAGAACCGGCACAGTGGTACCTTCAAGGAGATGTCTTCATTCCTTCAGGGCTAAAATGATCGCCAACAGCTCTCTGTCACCAATCTCATAATTGCACTCCGCAGGTGACAAGTTCTTGGAAAAGTAGCCACAAGGATGCATAGTGCACTCAGAGGTAGGACGTTGAGACAGAAGGGCACCAACACCAGGTCTCAGAAGCATCAACCTCAAGGATAAAAGGTAATGTAGGATCAGGATGTGCCAACACAGGAGCAGAAACAAAGGCAGCCTTGAGACTCTTAATGGACTCTGGAGACCAACTCTGTGGGTTACCGTCCTTTCTGGTCATATCAGTCAGGGGCTTGACCAGAGACGAGAAGTTATGAAAAAACCTCTGATAATAGTTGGCAAAGCCCAGGAAACGCTGTAGATGAAAATTACTCATGGGTCGGGGCCACTGTAGAACTGCCAAAAGTTTCTCTGGGTCCATCGAAAAACCAGCAGTGGAAATGACAGGAATTTAACCTGTTCGCGATGGAACTCGCACTTCTCCGGTTTACAATAGAGATTGTTCTCTCTTAGTTTCTGAAGCACACGACAGACATCTGTGTGGTAGTTCTCCAGGGACTTGGAAAATATGAGGATATCATCGAGATAAACCACCAGACATAACTGCAACAAATCTTGGAGGACATTGTTAATAAATTCCTGGAAAACTGTCAGGGCGTTACAAAGGCCAAAAGGTATTACGAGGTACTCATAAAGACCTCTTCTGGTATCAAACGCAGTTTTCCACTCGTCGCCCTCCTTAATCCTCACGAGATTGCCCCTCTTCAATCAAGCTTCGTGAAAACCATTGCTCCCTTGAGGCGGTCAAATAACTCCGTAATCAACGGAATCGTATAGGCATTCTTAATTGTAAAACGATTGAGACCACTATAATCAATGCAAGGTCTCAGTTTACCACTCTTCTTCTTCACAAAGAAGAAACCAGCACCAGTAGGAGACGAGGATTTAAGGATGAAGCCTCGAGAGTGCGTCTGCAACATACTCCTCAATGGCCTTATTCTCCAAGACCGACAAAGGGTAAACCCGGCCACGAGGGGGTATGGCACCAGGTTGAAGGTCAATTGCACAATCATTCCGCCGTTGTGGAGGCAAACTACAGGTTTGACCTTTGTCAAAGACATCGCTAAAATCGCGGTACTCCTCCGGCAGGGAGGAGAGTGAAGAGGTGCACAGGACCTTGGCTACCTTCTGGAAGCATGTCTCACTGCATTGTGGTGACCAGGAGTGAACCTCAGCACGGAGCCAATCAAAAAAGGGGCTGTGCCTCTGTAACCAAGGATAACCAATAACCAACGGAAACTTAGGTGAGGAAATAACTTGGAATTGGATTATCTCATGGTGAAGAGCCCCTACGGCCATGGACAATGGAACCATTCCATGAGTCTCATGGGCAGGCTGTAAAGGTCTCCAGTCAAGAGCCTCAATGGCAAGTGGAGTGTCACGCAGCTGCAGCGGAATCAAGTGCTTTGATACAGAGACAGCATCAATGAACAGGTCTGCAGCTCTAGAGTCGATTAGAGCCTGTATCTCAACGGACGACTCAGCCCAAGAAAGGGTGACCAAACAGGAGCTTATCCTTCTGGATAACTGGGGATGAAACAACGCCACCTAAGGTCTGTCCATGACAGGACCTTGAGGTTTGGACATTCCCTGGACGGGTAGGACAAGACTGACCTGCCTGGCCACAATAAAGTCACAATATCTCTTTCTTTCTAAAGGTTCTCTCATCTGCAGAGAGACGCGTGAAACCCAAGTGCATTGGTTCACCTTCACTGACCGACTCGGTACCAGGAGGCATGGGAGGTAAGGGAGGCACGCGTGGGACTGCAAAGCTCGGAGACAAATGTACAGGAGGCTTCTGCAAGAGCTCCTTAAAAGAGAGTCTTTCTCTGAGTCTGGAGTCAATGAGGTGGTTAAACGTGATCAACTTCTCCAGCTCAGTGGGTATATATCGGGCTGCTATCTCATCCTTGATGGTATCCGAGAGACCATGAGATAAAACAGCCATGAGGGCCTCATTGTTCCACGCAACCTCTACTGCCAGAGTACGGAATTCAGTGGCGTAGTTGGCAACAGTTCTCGTACTCTGTTTGATGAACATGAGGCACTTGGCAGCAGAAGCGGAGCGTGCGGGAACGTCAAATACCCTTTTAAATGAAGTCACAAACTCAGGGTAGCTCAAGACAACAGGTTTTTGCATCCCCCATAGAGGGTTTGCCCAGGCCAAGGCTCTCTCAGAAAGCAAAGATATCACAAAACCTACTTTGCTTCTGTCCATGGGAAACGCCTGGGGCAGCATCTCATAGTATATGTCAACCCAGTTGAGAAACCCTCTGCATTGGACTTGGACTGGATCACCCCCAAATCGCTGGGGAAGCAGAGCAGAACCAGACATACCTCTTAGGCTCGATTCACATATATGCATGTTGCTTTTGAGCGTTTTTGGAGTTTTTTTTGTGATGCTTGCCACGTATTTGAGCAGCATTTTTGCAGCGTTTTTACAGCGTTTTTGCTGCGTTTTTTCCGCGTTTTGCGTTTTTTTTTTTTACAGTTTTTTTTAGACTGTATACAGTCTAAAGAAAAAACTGCCAAAAACGCAAAACGCTGCAAAAACGCTGTAAAAACGCTGCAAAAACGCTGCACTTGCGTTTTTGATGCTGGTCCATTGAATTCTATTACATGCAAAACGCTGCATTTTGCATGAAAAAAAGTCCCTGACCCTTTCCAAAAACGCAGAGGTACAAAAAGGCATTGATGTGAGCATGTTCCATAGGAACCCATGTTAAAAATTACCCATGCATTTCTGCAAAATTCAAAAAGCATCAAAAAACGCGCTAGTGTGAATGGAGCCTTATAGAGGTAATACTCGAGGTGGGTGCCTGCACAGAGACTGGAGCAGCAGCAGGGTCAGCCTGCAACATAGGTTGTACCGGGGCAACCACAGTGGGAGATTCCAGGCGAGTCATGCGACTTGGGAGCGTTCGTAATGCCATGGCAAACTGATCCATGCAGTGATGCAGTTCATCCAATCTGGAAAAAATATTACCAACAAGTGGATTGACTGCATCTTCTGAATTCATGGCCTTCGCCTACTGTCAGAAACCCTGAAATCAGGCCCAGACAGAAGTACAGTTAAATCACGCTTGTTTAATAATAAAAGTAAAAAGAACAAACATAGTCAACACATATAAAGTCAGGTCCATAAATATTGGGACATCGTCACAATTCTAATCTTTTTGGCTCTATACACCACCACAATGGATTTGAAATGAAACGAACAAGATGTGCTTTAACTGCAGACTTTCAGCTTTAATTTGAGGGTATTTACATCCAAGTCAGGTGAACGGTGTAGTAAAATGCATACTCAATCGGATTCAGGTCAGGTGATTGACTTGGCCATTGCATAACATTCCACTTCTTTCCCTTAAAAAACTCTTTGTTTGCTTTCGCAGTATGCTTCGGGACATTGTCCATCTGCACTGTGAAGCGCCGTCCAATGAGTTGTGAAGCATTTTGCTGAATATGAGCAGATAATATTGCCCGAAACACTTCAGAATTCATCCTGCTGCTTTTGTCAGCAGTCACATCATCAATAAATACAAGAGAACCAGTTCCATTGGCAGCCATACATGCCCACGCCATGACACTACCACCACCATTATTCACTGATGAGGTGGTATGCTTTGGATCATGAGCGGTTCCTTTCCTTCTCTATACTCTTCTCTTCCCATCACTCTGGTACAAGTTGATCTTTGTCTCATCAGTCCATAGGATGTTGTTCCAGAACTGTGAAGGCTTTTTTAGATGTTGTTTGGCAAACTCTAATCTGGCCTTCCTGTTTTTGAGGCTCACCAATGGTTTACATCTTGTGGTGAACCCTCTGTATTCACTCTGGTGAAGTCTCCTCTTGATTGTTGACTTTGACACACATACACCTACCTCCTGGAGAGTGTTCTTGATCTGGCCAATTGCTGTGAAGGGTGTTTCTTCACCAGGGAAAGAATTCTTCGGTCATCTACCACAGTTGTTTTTCCGGGTCTTCCGGGTCTTTTGGTGTTGCTGAGCTCACCGGTGCGTTCTTTATTTTTAAGGATGTTCCAAACAGTTGATTTGGCCACACCTAATGTTTTTGCTATCTCTCTGATGCGTTTGTTTTGTTTTTTCAGCCTAATGATGGCTTGCTTCACTGATAGTAACAGCTCTTTCGATCTCATATTGAGAGTTGACAGCAACAGATTCCAAATGCAAATAGCACACTTGAAACGAACTCTGGACCTTTTATGTGCTCCTTGTAAATGGGGTAATGAGGAAATAACACACACCTGACCATGGAACAGCTGAGCAGCCAATCGTCCCATTGCTTTTGGTCCCTTAAAAAGTGGGAGGCACATATACAAACTGCTGTAATTTCTACACCGTTCACCTGATTTGTATGTAAATACCCTCAAATTAAAGCTGAAAGTCTGCAGTTAAAGCACATTTTGTTTGTTTCATTTCAAATCCATTGTGGTGGTGTATAGAGCCAAAAAGATTAGAATTGTGTCGATGTCCCAATATTTATGGACCTGACTGTAGTAAGTAGTGGAGATAGGTTGGGACTTTAACGAAGCCATGGCCTGGTAAGGCTTTGTATCTCCATCCCATGAGACTTTAAATGAAACCATGTCCTGGTAAGGTCATGTGTTTCCATCCCTATTCGATTCAAAAAAAGGAGAGCAAGGGGGAAAGGGGGATATTGGGACTTTATATAAAGCACGTGGTAGCAAAGGAATGAATTGGTGAATAAATAGGAATTTTATTGATTACATTTATAATGACATAAAATGCTGGTATCAATAGTAAGCAAGGTAATTGCAAAACATGGTAATGTTCAAACATGATAATAACATTAGTGTCGCAAAGTAGAATCACAATAAAAGTTCAAGGTTCACCAAGGCATGATTAGATAAAAATGTAAGCAGATTGATGCCTGCAAGACCAGGGGCATGTTGGGGTAGTAGATAATAACTTGGAAAAACTGGGTATGTTGATAGGAACACGGCATTTGGTAGCTCTACATGTTTCGTGGTTTTTGAACCACTCATCAGGAGCAAAGCACATGATAAATCTATGATAGAGAAATTGTAGGTAGATAATCAAAAATAAATTTAAAATTAATGAGAGGCATGAACAGGGGTGTGGTAAAGGAGACCCCACACCAAGTGCATGCTTACTTACTCAGGTCAACATGTTGGTGGTATGGTAGGTCGGCGCCGCAAGCCATCTATAGGCACCTCCAACCGGGAGCCGTGGCAAGCAGCCCAGAGGGGACGACCCACACGGGCCGTAACCAGGGTAGGTATGGGAAACCAAGAGGCACTCCTGTGAAGAAGGTGAACAATAAGGAACCTTGAAGGTTAAGAGACTGTGCGTGAGGTGAGGGGATGAACAAAAAAACGGTGATTGTGAAGGGAAAGTAAGTGCAAGGGTGAAGGGTCACCAGGCCAGGATGTGAAAAAACCTTAAGTGACCCAGAAACTATAAATGGAGCAAGTGGTGACCCACCAGTGACAGCTGGGAAGTGAAAGAGAAGAGCCCAAGAGGGCAGTAGTGAGGGATGCACAATCACCTGTTGGAAATGAAGATAAAGGGGCAATGAGGGGAAGTGAAGGAGAGTAAAGCCGAAAACTGCGTGTGGTCCAATGTGGAGAGAGTCTCGAGTGCCAAAACCTCCCGGCGAGCCACTCCTATAAGCGTCACCAACAAGGCGGCCCACCAACATCACACCGCGTGGCTGGAAGGGGGGAGGAGCGCCACCAGCCGGATAGCGTATGGCTCCGGCTCAGCGGCTCCAAGTCTCCCATGTAGGCCGCAGATCTAGAGACCAAACCGCATGGACGTGATGGCGGCAATAGGATGCCGCACATCCGGCGTGGAATGCGTGATATCGACGCGCAGTGCAATGTATCCGCCCCCACAGGCGTCAGGTAAACGCGGTAGATGGGAGGAGACCCGCAGTGTGCGTCACAGCTCCTGGAAATGGAAATGGAGAAACAGACGGCATGGCAACCAGCCACACAAACCACCCACAATGCAACAGATCAGAGTCATTAAAGTTGTACACGAAGCTTAGAAAATTGTGGAAATATTAATAGTAGGTAATATGGTACATTTAAAAAAATATAAGTCAGATAAATGAGTAAGACAGGGAGGACTAGCCAAGGTCAAAAACTGCAAAAGGGTACTACAGTTAACCAATGGAACATTACTATGTGCTTCCATCCCTAGTTCATGTAGTAAGTAGTGGAAATAGGTTGGGACTTTAACGAAGCCACGGCCTGGTAAGGCCATGTATTTCCATCCCATGGGGCTTTAAATGAAACCATGGCTTGGTAAGGTCATGTTTTTCCATCCCTATTCAATTCAAAAAAAGGGGAGCAAGGGGGAAGGGGGATATTGGGACTTTATATGAAGCACGTGGTAGCAAAGGAATGAATTGGTGAATAAATAGGAATTTTATTGATTACATTTATAGTAATAGTCATTATTACTATCAATAGTAAGCAAGGTAATTGCAAAACAAGGTAATTGCAAATCATGGTAATGTCCAAACATGATAATAACATTAGTGTCGCAAAGTAGAATCACAATAAAAGTCCAAGGTTCACCAAGGCATGATTAGATAAAAACATAAGCAGATTGATGCCTGCAAGACCAGGGCCTCTTACACCTAATGCTTCATATAAAGTCCCAATGTCCCCCTTTCCCCCTTTGTTTTTTGTAGTCAAAACATAGTCAAAGTTCAGTAACCGGAATGGATAGTCAGCCAAGCCAGAAGTCAGGAATCAATGTAGTAGAACAGCAAGCAGGATCTGGAGCCAGGAGGGATGTCAGCAAAGCAAGTCTTGAACAGGATCGCAGGAGATTCTGTGATGTTGACCAAGGCGAAGGCAGAGATCCTCTGGACTGGACGGCTTAAGTAGGCAGGACTGACGAGCAGGATATAATCAACAGCTGAGTAACTATGGAGAGATAGGAGCTGGCAATTAGCCGACAGCTGAGTGGCCAGCTCAGAGAAGCAAGGGCTGAGCCCAGCCCTGACACCTGTTCAAGCTTGTTGTAGAACTTGGAATCTAGTAGATCCACCTACAGACTTCCCCCTGCCACTATTCTATACCTGGAATATGCCCCGTCAATGGAGACAGCACTTGTACTGTCCCAGACAGAATGTGGTTCACCTCCCTGAGCCACATGACTCCTGGTGTTGCACTGGCGGTTGATATATATGCCCCTGCAGAGGCATTTCTGGATTGAACCTACAACTGGTTTGTCCCATAATCCAGAGAAAGGATTACTGGCCAAAAGATCCAAGATATTTATGGGCAATATTCTCTCCTGTGGAGACCAAGTCCACTGAATAGTAGCCACCCTCAAACCAACTGGAGAGACTGACATCAGTGGTTATTATCTTCCAAATTCCTGGAAGGAAGAATTTCAATCTTTCTAGATTGCGAACCATCAACCACCAATCTTTAGCTGTGCAACACCCTGGAACAGAGCCCCCCAGCAATCCAATGCCTGGATCTTCAAGTTCCAGACAGAGAGCCCTACCAAGATATGGAGTAGTACTGTACCTAAGGAACATGCTTTGACCTAGGTACAACTTCCTCCTGCAAAATGTATCGAAGGAAAATCTGGACCAACTGCTTCCTGAGCAAAGGTTATTGAGGTATACTGAGATTGATATCCTCTGTGTCTTTAGCAAGTCCAGCACTGGAGCTCGGAGCTTTGTGAACCTCCGATGCTGTGGCCGGCCTAAAGGATGGTGATAAAAAAGAAAGACGACTTTCCACTGCAATTACAGAAATCTTTGATATGCCTGGAAACAAACCGGCACATGAAGATGTGTGTTTACTGATAATTATGGGCCCTGCAATCTACCTCTTGCAGAGAGGTCATCACTGAACAGACCGAGCCTATATGAAACAGAAGGATGCCCAGCGAACTGAGATCTTAAGATAGACCTCATGTCCCTATTCAGTTTTGGAACTGCTGCCATTTAATTGTTTTACAATAATGAGCCTATAACTTCTGCTCCAAGATCCAATGCAAGACAAAGACTGATGACTCTGTGGCAGACCCAGACAGTCTCAAGAGGTGTACTTAACTTACCAGGTTTCTGCCGACTAGGGAAGAAGCAAACCACCTCAGAGACTGCCCTAAAATCCTATGGTCTGAGATTCTCTCAAAACACAGAAACCTCAGCTGCCTCCCTCACTTAGGAGGGAAATCTGGGCAGTCTCCCATCCAAGTACTAAGCAGGCTTGATCCAAGAGCAGGCGCTACAGAGGCTCAGATAATCCTGATGCCAATTGGTCCAACATGAGACGTTAACACCGCCATACCACTGAACCTGCGCTATACATCCCCGTATGTATGTAAGTAGGCAGGTACCCAGGTATGCAAACATGCAGGTATAAAAGTATTTTTGCATTTATGTATGCAGTATAATGCAAATTAATACATATCTATACAGTTTAATTTAAAAGGAAAAGAAGTTTTACTATATCATATTGTATGTACTATGGTATTATGCAAGATATATGGTCACAAATGTGGTGTATTCGCCAGACATCATCGTTGGTGTTGTGCTGTGTGCTCATGCAAAGGTGTTTATGCTAGTAAGCATGTATTCAACATGTGTTTATGCAAACGTGCTTATGCAAGTATTTTTTGTAAAAATGTCCGATCCCGCCTCCCATGCACGTCAGTCGCCTTAGGCGAATGATGTGCACACTGCCCGTTGTGCCTCCGGGGATATGCATGTCACATATCCCAGGAGGCATAGCCTTCCCTTCATAAAAGGAGGAGGAGGCATGCTAAACCAGGAAGAGCCGCCCGGCCTTTCGATGTCAGAAAGAACATAGCGGCGTGGGACAGAGCTGTGGCCGGGTATGAAAGAATCTCAGTGTGACATCGCTGGATCCGCTGGATGGGTGAGTATCTGAAATCTGCACATACCACCTTAAGGTAAGGGGGGTGAAATTAAAAAAAAGGGGGGTGAAATTAAAAAAGTCGATCCCCTCTACTGCATCCATTGGCACAGACAGCAGGACCCATCCCTTCGTCACTGGCTTTGATTGACAGCGGTGGAAGCCAATGGCTCCCGGTCAGGGCTGGCCCTACCATGGGTTCTAGTGGGTCCATGGGACCCAGATGAGACTTTAGGAGGGGTGGCAACAGGGGCGCACTGCCCGAGGACCTGAGGCTCCCTCCCTCTAGTGTGCAGTGTCATCCTTGCATCATGCTCCACTCCCCAGCCCCGCTCCCCAGCAGTACAATTTGTAGTGCTGGGGAGCGGAGCAGGGCGGGGCTGGGGAGCAGAGCAGGGGGTAGAGCAGCTCTCTCGGCACAGAACAGACTTTAATAGCAGGAGCAGCCATCGCCACTGCAGTCCTGCTGTCGCCGCATGTAGCATCACTTAGCCAGGATCGGAGCTTAGTTGGCGGTGAAGAGGGGGAGCTTTCGTGGTGCTGCACAGTTCATATACCTGTGAGCTAAGCTGATGTTTTTGGGCATGTCTCTTTGCTGGAGGGGGCATGTATTTTTTGCAGGAGGGGGCATGTCTCTTTGCAGGAGGGGGCATGTCTCTTTGCAGGAGGGGGCATGTCTCTTTGCTGGAGGGGGCATGTCTCTTTGCTGGATTGGGCATGTCTCTTTGCTGGATTGGGCATGTCTCTTTCTGGAGGTGGCATGTCTCTTTGCTGGAGGCGCATGTGCCTTTGTTGGATTGGGCTGTCTCTTCAATTTATGGAAATGTCTCTTTGCTTTATGGAAATGAATGCAGGCTCAGGTAAGTAAAAAGGGGGGTTAAGGGGGATACTAATGCCTAAACATTTTTTACCTTAATGTAAGGAGTGCATTAAGGTAAAAAATGTTTAGGCTTTAGAACCACTTTAAAAAAAATACTTCCACCTGCCTGTAGCAAACTGGGCGCCCCATCTCAGGCTAGGCAAAGTCACATAACTGGAGTTCTCAAGGACTGCAAGTTAATGATGAAAGGTATGGCTCCGTTAAAAAATTAAACTGCTGCTCCATATTGTGACATGTCATACATTTGCTCATGCAATAAACGTAGGCTTGAAAAGTGACTGAAAGGTCCAAGAAAAAAATCTGCAATGGAGAAAACCAAGCTAAACAGGCAATTTAAAGCTATGGTCAAAATATAAAATCATATATTCATTTCAACGTTTTATTTCAGTGAGTTCTAGCCTACTCCTATTAATCTGAACAAGTTTGAAGTTTCTAAAGGTTCTTTATTTAGATTCCCACACATTTAATAGAAATGGGTGACTCAGGGGGTTGGATGTGTCATTGCCATCATCCCTTGGAAGATTCAGAAACAAATGTATACCTCAGCATGGGATTTTTAAGGCAATGTAGTAAAGAAAATTATATTTAGATAAAAGAATAATTTATTGATACATAGAAAATATATAACGTACAAAAATACTTTTAGTGATCATACAATTTAAAAAGAATCATCAAATAGCATGAAAAAAGCAGGGAGTTGATACTCCTAGGTTGTGATACATCCTGCTACAAGATACAATCACCACCTATTGCGATGCGGTGGCGTCAAGTAGTGATATTCCAACGCGTTTCAACTTATAACATCAAAAATTACCTTCCAGTATTGTGGTTGGGTCTGGGTCTTTATCAAAGGTGCAGGGAAGCCTGTGAGGACGAGCCTGGGCTGCAGAGAACCTCTCGGTCAAAAGCCGAAGGAGAAGTGCCGCCATTGGCCGTCCCTGGCGTCCTAATAAAGGGATGTGGGCGTGGCTGAGCTAGGGGCGTCGCATCCCCATATCCTATGGAGCGTTGGCGTGGCACACGAAGACGGGGGAGGGAAGCGTGCCACGCCCACGCCCCATAGGATATGGGGATGTAGGGCGTTGAGCCTCGATCAAGGGGTGGGACACCACTCTGCCGGCACCGCGCCTCTCACAGCTGATCTAAACCAATGAGCAGCGTGGCGTCGCCATGGAGATGCGACGCCCCTAGCTCAGCCACGCCCACATCCCTTTATTAGGACGCCAGGGACGGCCAATTGCGGCACTTCTCCTTCGGCTTTTGACCGAGAGGTTCTCTGCAGCCCAGGCTTTGATAAAGACCCAGACCCAACCACAATACTGGAAGGTCATTTTATATATGCTCTAACGATAAATACCTCAGGGATTATTAGTCTCTGAAGGGATCTTGTTTCATCCTCTATCTTTAAATGACTTTTTCTGTCTTTTTAGAACCTCAATTTACTTATTGGCTGCCTATGATTGGATTTTTTCAAAAATATATCCTGTCGTCCTGTAGAGGATTTTGGACAGTCTGGGCAACAAATGACAGAGACCCCCCCCCCCCTTTTTAAGCACTGGGATAGCACTTTATCTGCAGCTGCATGAAAAATGTAAGTTGCTCTTATTGAATGTATGTGTTTAATTACATATGTGCGATATATGTATACAATATATGGTATGTAACATTGCTATTTTTGACATTTTTTGAAACTTTAGAACGTAATGCAATCTTTCCCTGAGGAAGACTTTTTTGATGTTATAAGTTGAAACACGTTGGAATATCGCTACTTGACGCCACCGCATGGCTATAGGTGGTGATTGTATCTTGTAGCAGGATGTATCACGACCTAGGAGTATCAACTCCCTGCTTTTTTCATGCTATTTGATGATTCTTTTTAAATTGTATGATCACTAAAAGTATTTTTGTACGTTATATATTTTCTATGTATCAATAAATTATTCTTTTATCTAAATATAATTTTCTTTACTACATTGCCCTAAAAATCCCATGCTGAGGTATATATTTGTTTCTGAACCCACACATTTAATTCCTTAAAAAAATTGGATGTAATGTAACGGAGCTTAAAATATATTTTTCAATAATAACTTTATTGGATTTAATAAAAATATAAAATCATGTATTAATTTCCACATTGTATTTCAAAAATTTCTAGCCTACTCCTAATTTTGATTGTAAATTTACTTTGTTAAAGTAGATGTAAACCACAGCTAGTAAAAAAAATAAAAATAAAAAAACACCTCTAGTGCAACTGTATATTTTGCTAGTATGCATCGTACATTATGGAATACTTTCCTTTAGAACAAAGCCCTTCAGCGCTGTCACCATTGAGAGGGTGTCAGGGCTGGGCTCAGCCCTTCCTTCTCAAAGCTGGCCGCTCAGCTGTCGGCTAATTGCCAGCTTCTATCTCCCCACAGTGATTCACCTGTTGATAATATTCTGCTCGTCAGTCCTGCCTACTTAAGCCGTCCAGTCCAGATGATCTCTGCCTTCGCCTTGGTCACATCTCTAGAGACGCTCTCCTGTGTTCCTGTTAAAGACTTGCTTGGCTGACATTCCTTCTGGCTCCAGATCCTGCTTGCTGTTCTACTACACTCATCTCTGGCTCCCTGACGTTTTTGCTTGGCTGACCTTCCGTTCCAGTTTCTGAACTCTGGCTATGTTTTGACTACGTTTACTCTGTTTACCTTTTTTTATTATTATTAAACAAGTGTGATTTAACTGTACTTCTGTCTTATTGATTCATGGATTCTGACAGAGGGCTGACATCTTCCTCCGGTCTGTCTTCCAGGTTAGCGCTCTCTGGCTGTGTAATTGGCTGGAGCCGCGATGATGTCACTCGCACACATGCGCACAGGAGCCTTCAGTTCAGAGTGTATGCGCCGGCGGTGTTACTGGCTGCATGCAGGGTGAATAGCTTCTAAACAGTGCGCTTTTAAGGAGATAATAATTTTAATTTTATTTTAAGCCTTATATCTGAACTACAGAGATACTGAGGAAGAGTTTCAGGAGGTAAGTACAGTCAGTACAGGAATCAGTGTCTACAGGCAGCAAGGTACCATGGGATACGTAGTCCTTAGAAATTGAACATAAATACCAGAGGAGAAGCTGCAAAGCATACAGGGAATCCAGGAAGTTGTAGAAAGAGATGACCAGCCGACAGGCAAAACCCACAACATGAAAGGGGATTTTTCAAGTAAGCCTATATTCAAATGTCAAACAACTATTGTTTGTATTGTTATTAAAAAAGGAAGTGTATTCTGAGACTATAGATCTGCTTTTATTTCTAGTTTCTCTTCAGCCCTATATAAACAACATCTGGATACTCCTGTTTTCATGGTTTTCCAGTAAATCATGCTTGTTGAGTGTTAGTACATTATCTTTGAACATCAACAAGTAACAAAAAGTGACTAGAATAGAACTGTGAGATGTAACACTAATGCCCCGTACACACGATCGGACCATCCGACAACAAAACCGTGGATTTTGGTTCGAAGGGTATTGGCTCCAACTTGTCTTGCATACACACGGTCATACAAATGTTGGCCAACAATTACGAACGTAGTGACGTACAAGACGTACGTGATATCTCCATTACGAATGCTAGTTTTACAAGACCGAGCGCTTTCCTACTTGCTTCAGAGTATGCGTGGACTTTTGTGCGATGGACTTGTATACACACGATCGGAAAGTCCGACAACAAACATTTGCTGGCGGAAAATTTGAGAACCTGCTAGCCAACATTTGTTGGCGGAAAGTCTGACAACAAATGCCCAATGGAGCATACACACGGTCAGACTTACCGCCAACAAGCTCACATCCAACATTTCCCATCAGAAAATCCGATCATATGTACGCGGCATAACAGTTATATTTTTATTGTAGTTTTCGCAGAACAATAAATTAGTAAGTTGACAAACATAATAAGCTTGACAGGGTAAAGGTACAGTAGACCCAATGTATATTTATATTCATGATTTTTGCACTTGCTGTCCTCATTATTCTTTTTAGCAGAATATGCTATTTTCTAGGAAATCTTCCAAGATTTGCCTAGCTGTTTGTTTATTAAAATGAGAAGCTGTTTTATTAGCTTAAAAGCATGTTTTCCAATAAATTTTGCTTGTTTTGATGTTAAAATCTTAATTACATAAACTTGAAGCCAAAGGTAATGTTAAATTGGTTTGTAGTGATAAATGAATCATCAGGTTGAAGGCAGTTAAAGGTAAATAGGATAACAATAGTTTTATAAATGGTAGATCTATGAGGCTGAGAAGGAGGATTTCTTTATTTGATGCACTTTTCTTAAATAGGAATAAATACATTTCTGCTTGAATATTATAGTACCCAAAAATGTTCAACACTTCTATAGGCATAGCTCCCAAATGTCCCTTATTTCGAGGGACTGTCCCTGATTCGGAACAATGTCTCTCTGTCCCTCTTTCCGCCTCATTTGTCCCTCATTTTAGTCTGATCTATATAGATGTGTATAAAATGCACTACTTATCTATCAAAAGGCATTTCTCAGTGCTAAACCTTTCATCCAATTTCTAAATTGCTGCATTTGTACATTTCAAAAGCCAATATAAAGGAATAGTAGTGGAAAAAAAAAAAATATTAATTTTTTTTGTAAAATTCTCCTTTAAGGGGGCGTGACAGAGGATGTGTCCTATGCCTACATATTTTTGCTAATAGGTGTCCCTCGTTTTCATTTCAAAAAGTTGGGGAGTATGCTTTTGGTAAGTCCAGTAAGTGAGCTTGTACTTTGCTAATTGTAAATTTTCTGCTTTAAGCCCAGAATAACCAATTCTGTACCTATCTTTCCAGTATTCCCCCCACCAATTGATCTGCTGTCTGAGCCCAAGTATCTCCAGGTATAGGTAAACACATGACATTCCCCCTGCTTTTCCATACTGCAGCACTTAGTGGCACAGCACTTAG
This sequence comes from Lithobates septentrionalis, assembly GCA_037952835.1. NCBI lineage: Eukaryota > Metazoa > Chordata > Amphibia > Anura > Ranidae > Lithobates > Lithobates septentrionalis. The sequence goes on from JBBDGP010001949.1 coordinate 1,557,943, forward strand.
TGGCTTAGTGCCCAGCTGCCAGATCTAAACACTAACAGGTGGGACAAGCAAAGCAAGGAGCATGTGTTGTCCTATCTAAGCTTCAACTTCTCAAACCATCCAAACCTGCATTTTTAGGAACCTTAGCAGTAGATATGGTTTGAATAGGACTATAGAGAAGGTAAATATAGGATGCTTGTCTACAAAAGTAAATGGTTAGTATCGGTTAACGTCTATACACAAATGTTTCTAACCAGGCAAAAATTAGCCAGTAAAGGCACCTGCTTCCAACATGGTCAGTGGTAGTCTGGCATAGCTTGAAGGTTTCATATTATGCAGTTATTTTTTACAACCTCCTTTCAGACAAGTAATGATGAGTTAATCTGTAGCAACAGTTTCAGATGTGACAAAATTAAATGACCGGTATCTTGTTATGTTAAAATTACCTACATGATGGGCACCTTGCATGCTGGATCCAGCGAAAATAAAGGAAACAATATTTAAAGTGTATTTACAGACAAACCATCCTCATCCCATAAGGCCAGCCCTCCTACACTATAGCAACTCATGACGCTGATCTAGGGTAAACTGGCCCCATGCTCGTGGAACCACTGGAGAAACCAGACATCGCCTCAGAATGTCGTGAGACCCTGGTTGAGAAACACTGACCTAGCAGGATGAAGAAAACATGAGTGGTAGGTAATAGGTATGAGCCAATCTGTCCTGGGTTATGGTCGGTAGTAGTTATGAGCTGTACTGCCCTAGATTCAGTTTGAGCAGGATTTGGTGAACTTCAAAGGAGTCTGCATTCCAAACCCGGACCCTATTGTAGTCAATGAGGACCAAATGTGTCAAATCAAAAAATTTCAATTTTCTGGGCTAATAAATATAGGGTTGTCAAAGAGTAACATGGGGGATGGGGGTTGGATACTACCCTGGGGAACATGTACCAATGCACTGCAGGTAACCCGAAGGTGCACTGCATTGCACCTGTGGATCAGTTTGAAAGCAGTCCAGAGTAACCAGTGCAGAGAACAGATGCCCGTTGCTATTTAATTTTAATGAAAAACTGACCTCAATCTTCACCTCAGAAAACCTACAGGTTTCGCTGTCTGTTGCTGTCCCAGGCATAGTGCATTTTGTTTCACGTCACCTGTGACAGTAGCCGGTGCTATACCAGGAGCATCTGCTCTGAACTGCAGCTGCATGCTTCCTGTACCACTGTCTAGACATGTGCAGTTTGTTTCATGCCGAATTGAAATTTGGACAAATTTTCGTTTTTTGGAAATTCGGATGTATCCAAATTTTCGAATTACAATAGTACCAAATTAAAACGAATCTGAAATAACAAAAAAAAAAATCGGATGGAATTCTAATTCAAATCAATTTAAATAGCTTTCTAATCGATTTCTAATCGTTTTCGATTTTGAATTGTTTTCCAATTCAAAAAGTCTTACAATACAAATAGTTTTCAAATTCGAATTTGAAAAGTTTTTGAATAGTTTTCCAATTTCCAAAGAGAATTAAATAGAATAGAAAATAAAGGAATATAATAATTGAAAAAATTTTATAGAATAGAAAAGAATATAACAGAAATTAAAACAATAGAATATAATAGAGTAAAACAGAACAAAATAGAAAATAAAAGAATAGAAAAAAATAATCAAAAAAACAATGAATAGAATAAAATAGAAAGAATATAACCATTTCCCAAAATTGAAATAGAATCAATTTGAATTTGAATAGAATAGAAAATAATAATTAGAATAGAATAGAAAATAACAGAATAGTATAGAAAAAACAACAAAACAGAATAGAAAAGAATAGAAAGAATATAACCATCTTCCAAAATTAGAATTTCGAATAGAATAAATTTGAATTTGAATAGAAAAGAATAGAATAGAATAGAAAATAAATAATAGAATAGAAAAGAATAGAATAGAATAGAATAGGGTAAACAAATAGAAAAAAAAATAGAATTAAAAAAACAATAGAATAGAAAGAATATAACCATGTCCCAAAATTCAAATAGAATCAATTCAAATTTGAATAGAATAGAAAATAATAGATTAGAATAGGAAGATAGTTATATTATTTCTATTATTTTATATTCTGTTTTTTTCTATACTATTCTGTTATTTTCTATTCTATTCTATTCTTTTCTATTCTATACAAATTTGAGATTCTATTCAATTGTTTTTTTTTTTCATTATATTCAATTTTATTCTATTTTTTTATTCTATACTTTTTTTTATTCTAGTCTTTTCTATTGTATTCTATTCTATTCTATTATATTCCTTTATTTTCTATTCTATTTTATTCTCTTTGAAAATTCAAAAACTATTCAAATTTGAAACCTATTCGAATTTGAAAACTATTCGAATTCGTAAACTTTTCGAATTTGAAAACTATTCGAATTCGAAAACTATTAGAAATTGATTAGGAAACTATTCAAATCGTTTAGAATTCCGAAAATTCAATCGATTTGAATACGAATAAACAAAACTAATTCCAAAAACGAATTAAATGGTTAAACAAATTTAACTAAACGAATTTATGTAAAAAACGAATCGAAGCGAAACAATTTTTTTCGCTCTGCAGATGTCTTCCGCTGGCTTGATTCTCAACAATGATGCTCTGGGATGGCATGTTGGAAACGCTCAATCGGAGCTTGCTGACGTGGCATCCCAGAGCAGGAGTTCGAGGACATGAGAGGGCTCTGCGGGCCACATGTGGCCCGTGGGCTAGCAGTTAGCCACCCCTGCTCTAGATAATTTTGGCAGCCGAGTCACTGGTTCTGTTTATAAGCCTTACTTAAAAGCAAGCCAATAATATACTTCTGTATAGATGTCAGAGTGTTTAATCATATTTTAATTTTGTATGCTCTCTCGGACCACCAGCTAAGGATACATTCTTCATAAATGTCAAAGGAGAATACAGTATGGTACAAAACTATGTAACCCAATGATCCAGTGCCCAGACCTGAGCTCTCATTTATAGATTTCCAGTATGAGTGGGTAAATGTTATGAGATGTTCACATACTTTCTCTAGGACCCACCACCAAAATAAAGTTATCAGTTTATGAAGGACTGTCACTATGAGAACAAAGTGATATTGTCTGCCTTTTTCTATGATGCCAATTACAGTATTTGGAAAGTCAAAGTAACTGCCAAATATAACCAAAAATATTGCAACATTTTACAAATGTTATTCAACCAAGTATGTCATTTCAAAAAGTTTTCATTCAATCTATAAAAAGAATTATGCTGATACCAAGTCTTAAACGTTATCAGCAACTGCATCTAACTCACTTCACAATGTGCAATAAAATGTATTTTGAAAGCTAGCAGAGAGCAGGACATGATGCTTACAGTGCTCATTAGTACAATTTATGCCTCTCCATTTGCCATTTTAGAATTTACATTTGAAATTAACTAAGGATACGAACTACAGGTCTTGTATCTGGCCAATAAATAATAAAAGCTTGTGGCCGCATCCTAAAATATATTTTATTTCAAATGGTGCTGCTTTATAGGTAGAACACAGTGTGCTTTACCCTTGCAATTTTAATTAAACAAATAAATCATTTTTGTTAGAGGATAACATAGGTGCATCCATTTTGCTGTTTCTCTAGTATTTGTCAGATGTAAAATACACCACAATTACTTAGATGATTTCATAATACAACATGAATGAATCCGCCTTTGTAAAACTATTATGCTTTGTTAACACTGTGCATTTGAACATTAGAGATGTGTGTCATTATAGTCTATAGATGTGTTCACATTTTTACATTTCTTATTTCATGCTGTTCCAGTGCCATTTACTTTACATACTTTCTTATTTTTTACTTAAAAGACTAACAAGCTCCACAAGTAGCGTGATGTGTCACATAAGAATACAGGTTTCAAAAACAAAATCCAACTCTCTACTCTACGACCTTAAGGTAGTACACGTAACAATGGTTTAAAGCAGTGGTCATCAACCCTGTCCTCAAGGCCCACTAACAGGCCAGGTTTTTATGTATTACCTTGGGGAGATACAGACTAGAATACTGCAATCACTGAGCAGCAATTGATATCACCTGTGATGTATTTCAGTTATCTTGCAAACCTGGCCTGTTAGTGGGTCCTGAGGACAGGAGTTGAGAACCACTGGCTTAAAGGATAAATTCACATTTTGGAGCATGTTACTTGCTACATCCATATATAGGGTGTAATATGTAACCTGCTCCAGCACCCCTTCTGCACCCCCCTCCCCGTGACAGTGGGCTGGGGTTTCTCTCCCCCACAGCCGCATCATTCATTTGCAGCCATCTGAACTACGGCTTGTAAATCTCAATTGCTCTGATGAGTGCCCTCATAGTCCATTGACACTTCCTCCAGCTTTCAAGCAGAACTCCTGTACAAAATGAACAAAGCTAGATGATGTGTCTGCAGGAGCATGACATTTTACCAGTGAACCAGTGATCGCAGGCTCCAGGGGGAAAAAATAATAAATTCACATTGGTTGAACTAGATAGACTTGTGTCTTTTTTCAAGCAGACCAACAATGTAACTATGCATCGTAACTTTTTTTTTTGCAAAAGTGTGTGCATTTATTTTTTCTCCAAAGGTGAACTTAGCCTTTAACCACTTGCTTACTGGGCACTTAAACCCCCCTCCTGTCCAGACCAATTTTCAGCTTTTAGCGCTGTCGCACTTTGGATGACAATTGCGCGGTCATACAACACTGTACACAAATGAAATTTTTATCATTTTTTTCCTACAAATAGAGCTTTCTTTTGATGGTATTTGATCACCTCTGCGGTTTTTAGTTTTTGTTAAAAAAAATTAAAAAGACAGAATTTAAAAAAAAAAAAAAAAAATTTATATTTTGTTATAAAATTTTGCAAACAGGTAATTTTTCTCCTTCGTTGATGTATGCTGATGAGGCGGCACTGATGGGCACTGATGGGTGGCGGTGATGGGCACTGATGGGTGGCGGTGATGGGCACTGATTGATGGCAGCACTGCTAGGTGGCACTGATTGGCACCACTGGAGGGCATTGATAGGTGGCACTTGTGGGCATTGACAGGTGGCACTTGTGGGCATTGACAGGTGGCACTTGTGGGCACTGTGGGCACTGGCAGATGGCAATAATAGTTGGCATGTGTTGGCACAGATGAGGCATATGTGCCTCCTTCCTCTTCGGGACCGATGTCCCTTTGACATAAGCCAGTGATCGGCTTGTTTTTCCTCCTCACGCTGTCAGCGTGAGGAGAAAACGAAACCGATCACCGAGGTCTTGTTTATATCATGTGAACAGCTGTCATTGGCTGACAGCTGATCACATGGTAAGGGGCTGGGACCGGCCCCTTACTCGGATCTGTGATCATCCGAGTCTCTGTGACTCGGTGATCACAGCGCGCACACCGCGCACCCTGCAGGGTGCGCGCGGTGCGTGTGCACAGGGGAAGAGGTCCTATGATGGCCTCCCGGAAATTGAGGTCCGCGCTGTAGCCGTCATTCGGCTATGGCCCGGACCTCAAGTGGTTAATCAATGTGCAGTCAAATATTCATATAGTGATACCCCTGAGGAAGTCAATGAATGTAACACATAGGGTGGAGCTTTGGTGATGACACTATATTGAGAGGGGCCTGGGTGTGCACTTAGATTTGTAGTCAGAGTCTGGATACTGGAGGACATGAGATGGGACCCCCTGCTTGGATGCCGTGGATGCTGCCCCAATCCTGAAGGAATGACCCGTAAACTGTTTTGGGTTCAACCGCAAGTTAGCAATCAGAATCCTAACATGTGAGATAAACTGAGTTGAAGTAAGAGCCTGTGTAGGAAAGGGAAGCAATGGGCTATCGAGAGGGGCTGCTGTGAACCTGGAGGCGAGCTGATCCAGGACCTCCACTGGACACCAGACAGAGTTGGTTCTGTAATAATTGATCACAAACCCCTGACCTGTCTGCCCGTTCTTGTTGTTGGGGAGTTGTAGTGCAAAATGATCAGGTAACCTGGTAAGACTACCTTTGAGGGGTACTGTGGAGTTAAGTCCACCTCGGGACACCTCCCCAGGTCTGAGGAAACCAAAGTAACTAAGGAAGACCGCCGCCTTGAGGACCAAGCTGGGTCCCAACCCGAAGGGTGAAAGAGACAACAAATCTGCTAGTTCACAGAACATCTGCCCGGAGATAGGCAAGCGTGTCACCCCTGGCTTCCCCTACGTTTTCTGGATACCTTTGAGAATGGCTTTGATAGGATAAGCTGCAAAAAAGGACGGTCTGTGAGGATGGAGAAGTGAAAAGAAATGCTGAATACCTGAAAGGTATAGCTTAATGGTGTTGAATGACAGCGACAACTTGTTATAACAATAGGCCGTGAAAGTCATCATGTACTTAACATCACCCACCCAGTTGCAGAGATAGAGGGACGTGAAGCCACAAAAACACCTGCATGCTGTCTTGTAGGCCCTGAGCGTGTTCCTTGACAGTGACGCATTCACCAGGTTGGATGCCTGCAACCTGAGTGCGTCTAATCCAACGTCAGCAGGGCAAACGGTGGAACCGGCTTGCCCATCTGATCTGCTTCTGGATGCTGTTGGTAGAAACGCCGGAAATCAGCACGAGATAAGGCATCAGCAGTCACATTATAGACCCCACTTATGAATTCCCCCTGGACATGAAAATTATACCCACATCAACCTATTGATAATCTCAGCAGTGGCCGAGTTATCGGTGAAGAAAACCACTGTCCAGACCAAGAGGGTCCCCAGGCGACAGCCGCAGCCACGATCGTATAAATTTCAAAAAGTGCGGACGTCTGGGCAAACCTGGGAATGTCCAACACCTCCGGAGGCCAAAGGACCTGCTAACCACTGACACCCAAAAACAGCTGAAAAACCCACTGAAGTGGCATCATCCGAAAAAACTCTGGGAGAGACTGTCGTAGGTGGATGTATGAACATAGAGATCCCATTCCAATCACACAAGAACTGACTTCACATCAGCAGATCTGCCTGAGCATCGGCCTGCAAATGCACCACCGAATCTGCGTGTTGGTAGAGAGGAAGGAGAGCCAGAAGCCTAGACACAAATGACCTGCCCGATCATGCGGACAGTGTCCAAGGTGATACCTAAAATGGTAATCACAGTGGAAGGCCCATCAATCTTATGGGCAGCTAAGGGGACGTTCAAATCCCTGAACAATTCAGTGAGTGTTGCGAGGTCTTTAGGAGGCTGTGCCGGGCTTTCTAACAACAAGAAGTCATCCAAGTAATGAATGACCTTGCCATACCCCATCTGAGAAGACAAAACCCAATTAAAAGCTGAGGCAAACGTATTGAAGAGCCAAGGACTGCTCTTGGAGCCAAACGTCAACCTGGTAGCAAAGTAATAATGTTCCTGCCATTTGAAACCATGCCATTGCCAGAGAGACGGTTTGATGGGGAGAAGTTTGAAGGCATCCGAAATGTCAGCTTTAGACAACCATGTGCCTTTGCCCGTCTGTAAAATGTGCTGGATGGCTAAGTCTACAGACGAATATTGTGATGAAAATTCCTCTGACGGAATGAGAGAATTTAAACTAAGTATGGGTGATGAATGAGGACCCGACATTTTTCTTTTACCACACCAATGAGGCTAACCCTCCACATACTAAATGGTGAAGACAAAAAAGGCCCAATGACAAACCCCTTGGCTAACTCATCCTGCAATAAATCATCTACTAACCGGGCGTTGGTGGCAGCAGATAACAAATTGGCACATTCAAACGACTGCAAATGTAGGGTGATAAGGCCTGTATGAAAACCCTCAGAAAAGCCTTCAACCAGAAACTGCCTAAGAGCCAGGGATGGGTGGTGAATAAACCAGAACTCTAACCTGGGTATATTAACTCAGCTCAGTCATGAGGAACTGGACGCCTTGATGGGACTGGCGGACTTGGGTGTGCCCTGAAACAATTGGCACAAATATGGAGGAGTCTGCACTGGTTGTAATTACAGACCGTGTAGTTAAAATTGTTACACAGCTGAGCCTTGCCTAACAAATGTATGGGTCTGCCCAGTTTATCAAACTGCCCAGAAGGCCCTGTGGAAGCACCACTGGACCCTGGCCTGTTGGATTCCAAAGCAACCGGATGATCCAGGTTAGGACACCAGTTAGCGGTGTGGGCAGGTGACTGACAGTTGCCACAAGTTGGAGACTTTTGACTGGCAAAATGCCTACAAAACAGCTCAGTGTCAATGTTGCTCCAACATGTGACCAACTAAAACTGCGCCCAAGTAGCAGCGACTTTAGCCGAAAAAGAACGGTGATAATCGTAGAAGGTGTAACCATCATATTTGTGGGCCAGATCTACCACCTTGTGGAGATAAAGGTCCAGCTCCTCTCTTCTACCCGGACTGACTCCAAAAATAACATCCCTATAGATACCAAAATAAAGGACAAATTCGGCAATGCTCAGTTTGCGGTTAAGCCTAGGATCGCGGGTTTTGAGACCACCAAGACTTCCCCGCAAGCATAAGCCTTGTTCTCAATAACGTCCTGTGATGCTATGAGTAGGGATGCCAGATTGACGTATTTTCCCTCCAAAATGTCCTTCTTCAGATTAGCAGGAATAAAATGAGCAGGAAAAACAGATGGTAATACAGTCAAACGGAGAAGGAACCACCAGAGGTAACGGCAAACTGGTGTTACCTATGGAGGACCTGGATCACCCAGGGCCTGAGGAAGCTGCTGCAACTACCACACTGGCTAGACGGGGCTCCATCACATCCATCCTGTGCTGCAACAGCTGAACAGAAGTGGAGAGCGTGTTCAACACTGTGTGGATCTGCGTCAGTGAAGTGAGCAAAGACATGCTCCTCACTGGTAGATGGCTGTGGCTGAGATGAGTTTGAAGAGAGGAGTCTGCACAACTCAGCTTTCTTGGCTGTGGCCGGGAACAGAATGCCCCTGGGTTTGAGCTCAGCAATAAGTTTAGGAATAGTCCAGTTCCTCAGGGATGGAGTGCTTCCGTGCTCTGAGCCCTTGACTGGAGCAGGAGGGATGAAGGCAAATTTGTCACTCTCTGACATGTGTGACATGTTCCAATCTGTGGAAAAACCAACTAAATATAGTCAGCCCAACCACCAACCCAAACAACCCTAACCCTCAACTAAACGAAAATGGTGAGTGGTGCTGAAAAGAAATAAAACAGCGCATGAGTGACTCTAATGTACGTGACCCCCTGCGTGAGTGTAGAGCGAGCCCGAGCAACCTGCCACGCTGAGACAGGCAATTAAAAACGAACACTCAGGGCTTGGTACCTACAGACCGTGGTAGGCAGCAAAATAGGAATGTACATGATGTAACATATGATGTTTGATGTACAGGCGAGAAGATTGCAATTACAATAAAATTAACAACATTAAAAATTAAACCTCAGCCCACATTGATCTGTAGACGTGACAGATCCTGATACGCAATGCCACTAGCTATGACCCCTGAACGAAAAACATACCTTACCATTCCTGAACGTAAATGTAGAATCCGCCTGCAACAACACCATGATGTATACACTGAATAAAGCGATGGAAAATACAAGCCGAAAATTGCAACCTAACAATAACGTACCGACCAAACGAAAAACAACACCAGACCAGAGTGAACGTGTTCTGTGGTGGGAGAACGAAAGGTGAACCTGCGGTGGGAATCAACTGTGACCCCCTTTTTTTTTTTCAAGGGAGATGGCTACCCAAGCCGTGCGTACCCTGCCCTGGCAGTGACAAGTGACATGGTGCTGAAACATGCTTCAAACTGCAGCCAAATGAGTTCTAAAAACCGTGGCCACCAGGCTGTGGAACTTTACATAGCGCAACCCCATGTTCTGGCTCAGCGGTACACCCTGCCCATGGGTGACAGGTAGCAAAGAAACCCTAAAGCCGTGTACACACGACCGGACTTTTCAACTGGACTCGTCCGACGGAACGAATCCGTCGGACAATCCGACCGTGTGTGGGCTTCATTGGACCTTCAGCGGACTTTTTCTTTCGAAAATCAGATGGACTTTAGATTTGGAACATATTTCAAATCTTTCCGACGGACTCGAGTCCGGTTGAAAAATCAGTTCGTCTGTATGTTAGTCCGACGGACAAAAAAGGACGCAAAGGGCAGCTATTGGCTACTGGCTATGAACTTCCTTATTCTAGTCCCTTCGTACGTCATCACGTTCAAACCAACGGACTTTCTAACGGACTTTAGTCCGTTCGTGTGTGGGCAAGTCCGGTCGTTCGAAAGTCCGTCGTAACGCCGTTGAAAGTCGGACCTTTGATGCTGAAAAGTCCGCTCGTGTGTACTTGGCATAAGACAATGTTGCAGCAGACCCTGACAGAACAACTATACCAGTCCCCATGACACAGAGCCTGTGATCCCCTGAACAGTGATCCTCTGCACGCCTCCTCCACCTCCTCCTGACACCCGGCCCCAACCTACCTTTAACCAGACCGCTGCGATTTTACAACACACACGTAGTGACACTCAGTCACCACACCACTGAAGAGAGAGCAGGAGACGAGAGGAGCGTCCTCCCTGAAGTAAAGCCTGCCAGCCGATACACGGGAAAGCCGTCACCTGAGATCCTGTAATAAAGCCGAGAGTGAGACCGGAGCTATGCACGCTGACCCGGCCACCAAGTAACACATACAAACCCCCAGACATGTCGGAGCAGCTCGTCCACGCTGATCAGCCAGAGACACCGTTACTGGAAATGATGCGTCGGCTGCTCTCCTGAACCCGGAAACGCTAGCTGACGAGTACGTAGGGAAGGAGGGGTGATTACAAGGCCCAGACTCATCCTACAAATACAGGCTAGCCAATGGCCAGCTTTTTAACATATCAATACAGTGACATTCTGGCTCAGTTCTTTTAAGTCAATGTTTTTAATGTAAAGCACTATAGATTTCTTCTATGGTTCCTCTTAAGATTTTTTCCCTGGGAAAGCTTGAGCTGGACCAAAGTGCTTCTTGACCTTACTGTTCAAACAATGTCCATGGCTGCAAGTGAGAGTTCATTCACTGTGGGTGGAGTGGAGTTCACACAGGGTGACATATTAGAAGAAGATCGGGTGTGTGGTCACTCGGAGGATTAAAATTGTTGATGAAGATATGAGGATAGCTGCAGAATCGCTATATGAGCTTTCGCACATTAACTGTACTTTGATTAAGCACGTCATACTTTTATATAAGCAGCTTAAGTCAAATATTTTTTATTATATGTATTGCACTTTACCTTTACTATACCATCTATTTTGCAAGATTGTTTCTTTATAGTTTGAGGTTTAGGGTTTGTTTAGTGCTGCACTTGCTTTTGTATTTGGATCTTTATACGTATAATACATTAAGTGCTGATAGGCTTAGAAAGTCAGAGGTTAGAATTTACTGCAGAAGTTATGAACCTGAAAAATAAAAATCCGCGTGTTCTTTGATTTTCAACCCACTGTTAGCTGGTATTGCCATAGCATCTAGTGAAGCAGCACTGTACAGAAATAAAAAAAACTGTTACTGTAAAGTATCCCTATTTGATAGAGCAAACGGTGCAGAAAAATTCAGCAGTGACACAAAGGGGTCTATTTATAAAGCAGTGAATATTACATGTCATTGGGGTTGATTTAATCGCAGGAAATAGACTGTGCATTTTGGAAAATGTGATTGCCCTCTGCAAGGGCATTTGCTCGAGAGCTTAGTAAATGAGGTGAAGTTTCAATTTGAAAAGAATACCCAATCATATGCAAGGCAAATGCAACTGTACTTGAAAAGTGCACACTCTATTTGGCTTTAGTAAATTAACCCCTATGTGTTTTAACCCTTTCGCTGCCAGGCCCTGTGCTCCACTTTTAAACTTAGCTGGCCATGCAATTTTTGCAATTTTCCATTGCTTTTTTATTTTTCCCTCACAGCTTTCAGAGTTTCTGAAAGCACATGACCAGTAGAATACAAATAAGGTGCTACTGATTTTTAGGGCACAATGATATTTGAGCAAATGTTTATTAAAACAATATTTTCACAAAAAATACACTAAAATCATTATTAGCAGATAAAAACACAGCAAATTTTACATAATTCCTACTAAATATAAAAGCTAACCTGTATTGAGTTAATAAATAACCATGCAAAAATTTAAATATTCAAATTTCAAAAAATCTGAAGGTTTTCATTGTTCCCTCACAGCTTTCAGAGTTTGTTAAAGACCCTCCAAATCATATATTTTCTGAAAGCATAGGAGCAGTAGAATAAAAGGAAGGTGCAAATGATTTTTAAGAGCCTTTGATATTTGCCCAAATGTTTACTAAAGCAATATTTTTGCTAAAAAATACACTATTACATTATTAGCAGATACAAACACAGCAAATGTTACAAAATTCCTGCTAAATTCCTACTAAATATAAAAGTTTAACGTGTATTGAGTTAATAACAAATATTTGTAAATTGTATATTCCACCCTTTTGCGAAATGGTGAAAACTGAACGTACACAAAACTATAAATAACCAAATTTCTAAAAAAACCTTGAGGTTTATTTTCTTCCTTTCAGCTTTCAGAGTTTTTAAAAGGCCCCCAAAACTATGCATTTTCTGAAAGCATAGCACCAGTAGAATAAAAGGAAGGTGCTACTGATTTTTAAGGCCCTGCGATATTTGCATACATGTTTTACCAAAACAATATTTTTGCTAAAAATGCACTAAAATCAATATTATCAGATACAAACACAGCAAATTTACAAAATTCCTGCTAAATTCCTTCTAAATATAAAAGCTGAACCTGCATTGAGTTTATAAATAACAAATATTTGTAAATTTTAAATTGCGCCTTTTTGAGAAATAGTGAAAACCGGACATGCGCAAAAATTTCTCAAAAAATCTGCAGGTTTTCCTTTTTCACCTACAGCTTGCAGATTTTTGATGCCCCAAACGATATATTAAAACACATGGCCAGGAGAATAAAAAAAGCTGCTACAGATTTTTTTAAGGCACAGCAATATTTGCGCACATGTTTATCAAAACAATATTTTCGCTAAAAATACACTAAAATCATTAATAGTGGATTCATATATGGCAAAATGTACAAAGTTCCTGCTAAATTCCTAAAAAGTTAAAACTGTATTGAGTTAATAAATAACAAATATTTGTACATTTGTGAAAACTGAAACCACGCAAAACTGTAAATAAAAACAATTTACTCTAAAAAATCCGAAAGTTGCCATTTTTCACCTACAGCTTTCAGAATTTGAAAAGACCCCTCAAATCATACATTTTCTGAAAGCACTGGACCTGTAGAATCAAAAAAGTGTTATGCCCTGTACACACGGTCGGACTTTGTTCGGACATTCCGACAACAAGATCCTAGGATTTTTTCCGACGGATGTTGGCTCAAACTTGTCTTGCATACACACGGTCACACAAAGTTGTCGGAAAATCCGATCGTTCTGAACGCGGTGATGTAAAACACGTACGTTGGGACTATAAACGGGGCAGTGGCCAATAGCTTTCATCTCTTTATTTATTCTGAGCATGCATGGCACTTTGTCCGTCGGATTTGTGTACACACGATCGGAATTTCTGACAATGGATTTTGTTGTCGGAAAATTTTATATCCTGCTCTCCAACTTTGTGTGTCGGAAAATCCTAAGGAAAATGTATGATGGAGCCTACACACGGTCGGAATTTCCGACAACAAAGTCCTATCACACATTTTCCGTCTGAAAATCCGACCGTGTGTACGGGGCATTACTGATTTTTTGGGCCCTGCAATAATTGCGCAAATGTTCATCATATCACTATTTTAACTAAAAATACACTAAAATCATTAATAGTGCACATAAACACAACATGACTTACAAAATTTCTGCTAAATTACTACTAAAGCATCGTTCACATGTGGCATACTAATGTGTACGCCCATGGAGGGCCTTGTTTACCCGCAGGGGGATGCACAGGTGTTCCATGCATCCCCATACAGGCAGTCCCATTTTTGTCAATTGGGATGCAACGGCTGCATAGGCATAGCTGCTGTTCCCAATCTGACATCCATGTGGGTGTGGGTACACGACCCCCAAATGCAGACAGTGTGAGCTCAGGGACATGCATGCAGACCTACATGGATGTCAAATTGGGAGCATCAGCTCTGTTCGTGCAGTTGCTATATCCCAAATGACATCAATGGGACGGCCTGCACAGGGATGCACAGAATCCCTATGAATTCCTGTAAAGGTAAATACAGCCTTGCAGGGATGTACGCTGTGTATGGCCTGTGTGGAAAAGGCCTTAGGCCCCTTTCACACAAGCAGACCGATCGGGTTGCCTGTCCGTTTTTCAGTCGGGCCCAACTGGACCACCCATTGTTCTCTATGGAGAGGCTGTTTTCATCTGACTGCCCCATAGAGAACAGTGGGCTGTGTCCGTGTCCACTCTGCATCAGCGGAGCGCATGCGTACATGTCATCTGCCTGCTCAGCGGAGATCAGCAGAAAGATCCTACTTCCATCCGACTGGCATGAACAAGATAAGATTTTTCTCTGACTTTGAGATAGTACGACTTGTCCTTTGACCAATCAAAGCGATCCCAGAGTAACATAAATTCCTTTTACTGCTGCTGTAATCACCATGTCAGATGTCACAAGTCAGATGGTTAGGACGAGGATCCTACTTTTATCCGACTTCAATGATATTCAATGGGCTGAAGTAGGACCAAAGTCGGAACCAAAGTAGTGCAGGAACCTTTTTCAAAGTGGGACCGACTTGTGTCGGGCCAGTTAAGACAGCTCTCATAGGGAATCATTGATTTACACACGTCATGGAAAAGTAATGCCAAAGTCGGAGCGTATGTTGTACCAGAGTGAACCCGGCCTAAGGCCTCATGCACACTGGACATTAAAATAAAGTTATAAAAACGCCAGTAGCTTTGCAGTGAGTTCTTTAACGTTTTTCAAAGTTTTTGCAATAGCATTTTTTAGCGTTCATTGGTGTATTTAGCGTTTTTCTCCACGTTAGCGTTTTCTTTTTCAATTGATCAAAAAACTTTAAAAAAACTCTGGTGAGCCAGGTTTATCTGCGTTTATTAGCGTTTCTTTTACGTTAGAGCGTTTTTACAGCTGAAAACAGCTGAAAAACTCCTCTCAGAACCCACTAGTTTTGGGTTTTTTTTACAGCCAAAAACAGTTGATAACAGCCTATGTGTGCATGGACACATAGGATAACATGCTGGAGAGTTTATTGACTGTAGGAAAAAGCGTCTGAAGCCAAAAACAATTGATAACAGCCTATGTGTGCATGGACACATAGGATAACATGCTGGGGAGTTTTAAAAAAACATCTGAAGCCAAAAACAGCAGCTGTGAAAACATCCAAAAACATCCAGTGTGCATGAGGCCTAAAGGCTCTATACTATGAGGAGGTGGATTGGGGACAGTGGAGTAAGGGGAGGATCAGAGAAGACAGGATCAAACAGCTTTTTTGCACAATGCGGAGGATTAACCCCTTAGGTTCCTCAGTGAGTATAACAAGCATGCTTTACTGCATATACAGACTCATTTTACTGTTGTGGGTTTAGTAACACTTTAAAGTCCAAGTTTAGTCACTTTTTTTTAATAAAATCAGCACAAGAGATGTTACAGTCAATTAGAAGTGTCCCCTGTGCTGCTGGCTCAGGTTTTAGTTGAAATTGGCAATATTCTTAGTTGGTAATCCCAATTTTAGTCCGTAGGGTTCAATATTGAGTTGGCCCACCCTTTGCAGCTATAACAGCTTCAACTCTTCTGGAAAGGCTGTCCACAAGGTTTAGGAGTGTGTCTATGGAAATGTTTGACCATTCTTCCAGAAGCGCATTTGTGAGGTCAGGCACTGATGTTGGACGAGAAGGCCTGGCTCGCAGTCTCCGCACGAATTCATCCAAAAAGTGTTCTATCAGGTTGAGGTCAGGACAAGTTCCTCTACCCCAAACTTGCTCATCCATGTTTTCTGTCTGTTATTCTTATTATTTTGTTACTTAACCATATAGCTGTTTATTTATATTTACCATGCATACTGCATATACAAATTCAAAAATAAATTGTCTTTTTTTAAACTTTACGTATTACCTAAATTATACACCAAACTTTTATTGAGGTTTTAATCCGATTATTCGATTATTTAAAACAACAATCAGCCAACTAATCGATTATAAAATTAATCGTTAGTTGCAGCCCTAAAATGCACTATGCACTACAGAATATTTGATCTAATAGCCCCTTGTAATGCATGGAAATTACTTTTTTGAAAGACAAAATCTGCTTAACCACATCAATACAGGGCACTTATACACCTTCCTGCCCACACCAATTTTACTTTCACATTTTGAATGACAATTGCGCGGACATGCGACCCTGTACCCAAACAAAATTTTTATCATTTTTTTCCCACAAAGCTTTCTTTTGGTGGTATTTGATCACCCTATGGGGTTTTATTTTTTGCGCTGCAAATAAAAAAAGAATGAAGATTTTGAAAAAAAATCAAGTTTTTCTTCGTTTCTGTTACAAAACTTTGTAAATAAGTATGTTTTCTCCTTCACTGATGAGCACTGATGAGGCTGCACTGACAGACACTAATGAGGCAGCACTGATTGGCACTGATGAGGTGGTACTGATGAGGTGGTACTGATGAGATGGCACTTATATGCAGCACTGATAGGCACTGATAGGCGACACTGATAAGCAGCACTGATGGGCACTGATAGGTGGCACTGATGGGCACTGATAGGCGGCACTGATGAGAACTCATAGTCGGCACTGACGGGCACTCATAGGTGGCACTGATGGGCACTCATAGGTGGCACTGATAGGTTGCACTGGAGGGCACATATAGGCGGCATGGATGGGCACTGGTAGGCACTGATGGGCGGCACTGATAGATGGCACTGATAGGCAGCACTGATCAGAGGCGCTGGCAGGCATCACTGACGGGCATAAATTGCCATCCCTAATGGGCAATGATTGCCATCCCTGATGGGCTCTAGTGGGCTTACCTGGTGGCCATGGGTGGGCATCCCTGGTGGCCATGGGTGGGAATCCTTGGTGGCCATAGGTGGGCATCCCTGGTGGTCCTGCACTGATCGGCTATCCTCTACTCGCGTCTGTCAGCGCGAGTAGAGGAAAAGCCGATACCGGGCTTTTCCTGTTTACACTGTGATCAGCTGTGATTGGACATAGCTGATCACGTGGTAAAGAGCCTCCGTCAGAGGCTCTTTACCTAGATCGGAGATGCAGTGTGTCAAACTGACACATCACACCACCGATCGCCGCACTGCAAGCCCCCGGGGTGTGCGATTGTGGCTTATCCTACTGGGCGTCATATGACGCCCAGTTAGGATAACTGAACCACTTCCCGGCCATCATTCTGCTATAGGCCAGACGGGAAGTGGTTAAAAACAGCTTAATTTTACCATTATGTTAATGGACCGCTAAACTTACTCATAAAGATGACATTCTCCTCGCTTAAAAATTTAAATAATGAATGCACAGTAAAGCATAACAAATTCAAATTCAACCAGGACTAGTACTTTGGTAATGTCTTATAGGATACAGGTTACCACAGAGCAAACAATAAGGTTCACTAGATTTTTGTGCTTCATGTCTTTCTCTTATACTCTTCCTACCCTTCAACTTGCATTTGAACTTGGTTTAAGATGCTTCTGAGATCACTCTACGTTCCACAGGTACATCTGACCTCCTAGTACTTTTCTTATGACCAACATCTAAGCTGCATTAAGTCAATTTTGCATTGACTTGTGTACATTTTCATTTTGGATAGAGTAAGGGAGGGTTATAACCCTTGTCAGATATATATATTTTTTGCCATCTGTGTCCCATTGGTGGGATTTCCCTTTACTTCCTGTCCCCTAGCCAAAACAGGAAGTAAAAGGAAATCCCTGAAAATTAAGGAATCCCTTGGGGTTTCCGAGGTCACCAGTACTAGTGTCCCCATTGGAAGAATTTCTTGCTTTTACTTTTCTGGGGACAACCCCAAATTTGGAATTTCCTTTTACATTCATGGACGAAGTAATCTGGATGGCCGCACACCGGACAAGATAACAAGTGCCTTTATTGATAAAAACTGGATCATGGAATGCACAAGACACTACAGCAGGGACGTACAGAAATCATCTGACGCGTTTCACACTTATGACAAGTGCTTACTCATAGCATGAG
Organism: Lithobates septentrionalis; assembly: GCA_037952835.1. Classification (NCBI taxonomy): domain Eukaryota; kingdom Metazoa; phylum Chordata; class Amphibia; order Anura; family Ranidae; genus Lithobates; species Lithobates septentrionalis. The sequence continues at coordinate 1,576,124 of JBBDGP010001949.1, forward strand.
TATCCACAGCTCCCAGACTTGTATTGCTCAAGAGAACCTTGAAGACAAGCAATGTCATTTTCCATGAGTTTGACATTTGAGATTCTCCTATGGAGCCCCACAAGAGAAGGGGGATCAATGCTTTCCTATATAAGAGCTACCAAGCATTCAGCAGCAGCAAGTATGTGAGATAGCAAGTTTTTGGAAGTTTATAAAAATAGTTGTCAAAGGCTGGGTTCACACTGCATATGGATGCGGCTTGCAGCAGGGGTCCGGTTCTTCCCTGTTCTCCAATTCAGGGATGAATCAGGGACAAACTGACCCAAAGACGCACAGGACTCCTGTACAAGCCGCTCCGCAGGTGCCATGGAGATATGTGAACCAGCTTCATAGAGAGTCGGTCGTTTCTGAGCATGCGTGATCTTGGTCACTCACAAAAAAATTTTCAGGCGAAAGTTGTACTGATTAAACGAAAATTGTTAGTTCTGGTTTCGTACGAGAAACATTTTCATGCTTGTCTCTTTGGATAATTTTGCATGAACTGTCATGATCGGCTCTTGAAAGCTGAATACTAACAATCAGATTATTGTACGATCGCTTCAAAAGTGGTGTTTTTCATCCCATTTTCTCATCATCTGTAATAGGCAGAAGACACAGTCTATTTGACCAAAAGCAAATTTCTTAAAACTAACTCTGAATATTAACAATCACCTTAAGCAGTTTTACAGAAGGGTTTGTCTGCAGTTGAGATTGTAAGTATTTAAGATTTTGTCTTCAGGTCTTTGACACAACCAAGGATACTGCATCACCCTTAGGGGTCCCTGCAACAGGACTTTTCTGCAACATTCATCTGAAGGTATCTCTATAAATAATTATATATACCCGGGTATATGTGCACAATTCCACCAGTTCCTCAACCTCCTATCGGGCCCTATGCTGATAATACCTGTTTTTACATTGGATGTACTGTATGTACTATTATTAATCTTTTCCTATATAAAGCTTGTATTATTTCTATACTGGCGTGCATCTCTATGCTTATGATTAATTAATGTTATATTCTTGTTGCAGTAGCTCTTCTGCTCCCAATAACATTGTACTTTTGATACTGGTAATTTCCCAGGAAGGGAGTCCCCTCTGTTCACAGAGGCCCTGTCCTGAATGAAGAACTGCCAACGTTATTATCAAACTCACTCTTCCACTTAGTGAATGTTCTGATTCTCTTATTTACCTACAGATTTAGTACAGGATTCTGTTTGAGGAAGACCATTTCTCATAACCCGTCCCAAAAGAGGGCTACAATTGCATAGTTCGATTGTAACATGTATTGGAATCCTTAGACACAACATTCACAGAGCTAAAGAACAGAGCTCCTTTCTTCAGTCCAGTTCAACAATAACTTCCCAAACTGTCCAATCTCATGTCCCTTGGTACTCTCATTACTGGAGGAAATATCATCAATCATAACAGAGAGGAAATACAAGTCTCCAGTCTACAGATTCCAGTCTCCAAAACAGTAGGATAACATTCCCTTTACAAGGGATTGCTAACAATAATTCACAACAAAAATATAGTTTGCATTGTCTAACAGAAAAAGAAAAGCCTAATGCTGTGGTACTATAGAGAATAATAGTTTCATTTGGGTAAGAAGCACAATGCTGCAAGTGAAGTGAATATTTGAGCACTATTTCCTCAATTTGAGCATTGATTTCTGACCGGTAGACTATGTTTTTAGTCTTTGATTTTAGATTTCTTAACTCCCCTGTGCCCTTGATATATTTGTTTCATCATTTCAGTTCTCCTAGATTTGGGAACAACCAGCTCTTCACCTTTGCAGATGTCACCATTCATAATGAACTTCTGCCGCTGCCAGAGAGCATTAATGCAGTGTTTTCAATCAGCAATTTATTATGATTCTTTTCAATGGTAAGAGCTTAGAGTCATCAGCCGTGCATTCTTTTAATTGTTCAATTTTCCTATTTTAAATAGGAGGCCGAAGATAAATAAATGCACTTTAGTCTCACATGTAGTGACTTGTCTTTGAGTGGCAGGTGGCTATATACAATATAAACAACTGGAATAACATTCTTAGTCTTGGCAGTCACTACAATGTCATATATTATTTCTGTGGTAATATCCCTTGTAGGCTACCAAGAACAGATACAAAACTACTATGGTTACCTCCGAGGATCTGTGATCTGATTGCACAGTTACTTGTCACCTATATATTTAATAATGAAAAAAAATATCTAAACTACAATTGCATACATCATCTTTTCTGTTTGTGCATATTTGATCACTATCTCTGTCACTAATTAGATGCATAAATGATTGTCTTTCCCATCTTGAAGCAAAACAGCATCAATACCTTGTTTGAAGGCATCAGCCTGAATTGTTGCTGCTTTTAAGTCGCCATATAATGCTAATGCTCTAGCATCAACAATGGGCTATTTAATTTTCTCAAATATATTTTTCATTTGAAATTGCCAGTGAAAGTCAAGCATTTTCTTTTAAAACCTCTCTCGGGATGCCAAAGCATCAGCAGGCTGTGAAGCAAAGTTTCCTAGCTACTTGGCCACCTGACTGGTTTTTTTAGGGGTTACCGTGTGAGGGATAGCTGAAATATTATCCAAGTTTGTTCTGGGAATTTCTGATGTCAAAATGTGACCAAAGCTCTTGCATTCACAGTCATATGCATGTTTATTTAACTATCACATTTAATTTGGGATCTGTAGTCTTGTGCTTTTAAACCAATTAGATTAAAATTAGCTGTCTCATCATATATAGTAAGAAAGGTTGAAATGTAAGCGCCACGCCACTGCTAAGAGGTCCAGATACAATTTTATTCCGTTAAAGGTTAGGGGTACAGATCAAGAAATAGCCGATGCATTTTGGGTATCTATGTGACTCTTTCATCAGGGCTTGACTGGCAACCAAGTGAATAAACTAGTAGTGAACTGGACCTACAATGGTATTTATTCCAGTGTGCGTTGAAAGCACATGCCTAATCAGCAGCTTGTTTGGCAGTGGCATGGTGCTAAAATGTCAACCCTTCTTACATTACACTACAAGCCAAGGAGACTGTGGACATTCTCTGGGGTGTAGAAGCCACCTGCCCAGAACCAGATCATTTACACCAACATTGATAACTTAAGATAACCATAACAGTAAAATAAACCTACAGGTCCAGCCCTATCTTTCCACTTTCCTCATTATATATAGTAACTCATTTAGTTCTTTCTTATATCCAAAGGACATGGGACGTGGCTTCCAAAGTACAAAGAACCAAGTGTGGATTGAAGTATAATCCTATAGGAAAACACAGCATTAGTGCATTTCTTTCCTGAATAAGAACTGTGGCACAGTTATATTCTTCTATCACATTTTAAAAAGATTACCTAATGTTATGGAAATTTTATTATGTGTGTTTTATAGATTGTCATCTGTCTCCCTGTGTCTGATTTAACTGAGGAGCGCTCTAGCAGAGCGCACTTGGGTTGAATCGGGACCAGCGGTAAAATCGTCAGTATGAAAACCTTCTCATGGGCTTGAAGACATGTTCTCTCTGTGTGTGGGCGTTTGCCGGTTTGTAAGTATCAAGCGCAATGCGCTGGGCTTCTTGCCTTCAAATGTCTATGCACATTAGAGAAGCGAAGTCCGCATAACGAAAGAAACATATTATATCTCTGTTGTGGCTACGCTATCCCTTTTCGGATACATATCTGCTTTAATAAGAGGACATTGATATCTGCCTTTTTAATATACTCGTACCGTATATTGACAACAGCATTAGCAATGTCCCTGCAGATTGTCTCAAGCCTGTAAGAAGAAGTAGAATGATCTTACTAGATACTGGTTACTCTGAGCAGTATTGAGTGGGCTCCATGCTGACCAAGAAAGTGGATGTGCATGCATGTGGCTGGGCGGAGGGCAGTGTACATGCCTCAAGTGGATGAGACATGTGCACTTCTCCCTCCCACTCCTGTGGATGCCCTCCCCTTTAGTGTGGTCATTTCCTGTGATGTCATTTTGCATAGAGGAAGCGATTGGCTGTTGGGGCCATGACTTCCTGTTTGTCATTCCTTTGTGTTGCCGATGAATAAAAGGTGCCTGTGCTCGTAAAGGCAGGCAGTTGAGCGATCGAGTTAAGAACATGAGGATGGTGACTATGTCTGTTTACTTGGGGAAATGCGGGGGACACAGGTTTAATAAGATGCATTATACCAAAAGGTTGAAAGGCTGCTTAGTAGCGCAAGAGACATGGATTACGCATAGCATATAGCGAAATCTCCGCGTCACCAACAACATGTACTTCCAAATGAGACAGGTAGTAACAAAATTTCACACAGTAACAGTCTCAATAAACTTGTCTTGTCTTGTCTTGTCTTACCGCAAAGTGGAGCTTTTAGAAACCATATATGTATTCTACAAAAACATTTTCTATATTTTTGTGTTCAAAGTGTCAAAAATATCCATTTGAAAAACAGATTATTAAACCCTAAAATTTTTTAAACAAATTAGACATAAAAGTAAAAACATAAACATATTAAGGAAGAACTCCGGAATTTTTTTTCCCCATGCAGTGAGGCTGTGCCCACTCTGCATGGGTTAATTGCTCATTTTTATCTAGGGGTGAGGAGGGCCAAGATATACTTACCTAATCCGCAGCTCTTCCGAGTGCAAGACTGGTCCCTGCCGCTCCTGAACCCCCTACATGCTAGCAGTTCTTTGCATGGGCTGTTCCTGAGGTCATCGCACCCACAGACCAGCTCTGAATGTGAGGACAGCTTGAACAGTCCACCGCTGGACGGGGGGGGGGGGGGGTCGCTGTTTTCTGGAGGATAGTGTAACTATAGCCTTTCTGTGCTCCTACAGGACAAAATTACCAAGTAACCCATGCAGTGCACTGCATGGGGAAAACATTTTTCCCTACATTTTTCTTTAAGAGAGAGAGAAGTAGGGGAGTTTCTTGCCATCCTAGGTGACAGGGCTGTGTGTTTCTATTGATGCACACAGTGTAGTGAGGCACAACTCTAGTTCCTGCATGCACCCAATCGTCTGCATAGACCGTGCTCTATGCAAGCAGCAAAGTACATGACAAATTTATTTGGATGATATGAATGTATAGTGTATAAAATTTGGGAATTTCAGTGCTACTGCTATGAAAACAATTAGCATTATGTATCATCAGAATTGTATCTGAGGTAGAGATTAGACACAAGGGGCTTTGCTGTGGAGCCCACTCACAGATAATTAAGATCCTGTCTTTAAAAGCTGGCCATACACAGTTGGTTCACTTTTCATTCAGCTAGTAGGCCTCCATTCACACCAACAAGGGGATGGAGAGATCCCCCCTGCCTCAGACACTGGGATTGATTTACTAAAACTGGAGAGTGTAAAATCTGGTGCAGCTGTGCATGATAGCTAATTGGCTTCTAACTTTAGCTTGTTTAAGCTTAGACAATAAAAACCTGGAAGCTGATTTTTTTCTATGCAGAGTTGCACCAGATTTTGCACTCTCCAGTTTTAGTAAATCAACCCCACTGTATTCTGATAGTGGCACCTGTAGCTGTCAGAATACACTGATAAGTGGCTGCAGCCACAATCTAAGGAAAATTTTCCAACATGTCTCTTCAACAGAAGTTGATTAAACAATCAGATACTGGTTGTTGGAATATAGTAACTAAGAAAATCAGTGACACAGAGTTCCTAATATTCTTGTAGCATTATCATCTCAAAATGGCTTCAAAAAAAGAAAATGTAGAAAAAAGAACTTTAAAAATAGTTTAGCACCAAACAATATACTGTATATACACATATCTCGAAGATAAAATTATGCATATAGAAAATTTACTAAGGCCCCTTTCACACGTGCGGACCGTATGTCCGTATTTCATCCATCCGTTTTCGGATGAAATACGGACATACATGCATCCCTATGGGATAGCGGGTGTCAGCAGATGTACATCCGCTAACACCCGATGTTGTCCGGCTCCGCTCTCGTCCGATTCTGCAGACGGAAGAAAATCCTATTTTTCTATCCGTCTGCAGAGCGGATCGGATGAACACGGACAGACGGTCCGTGTTCCTCCGATCCCCCATAGGGGATAGCGGAGATCCGACAGGGCGGTCCCTGCACAGTGTGCGGGTCCCGCCCCGTCATCCGCCGGCTCAGCAGGGGAAAACGGAGCGACCCTCGCTGAGCAAGCGGAGGTTCACGGGTTGGATCAACACGCATCCGCACGTGTGAAAGGGGCCTAACACCTGTGTCCTAAAACTATGCTTGTCAGATATGCTGTGTATATGAAAAAGCATACTGTGGACCTTAGGTAAATGATACATTTTGCATTTCTGTACCTTTAATGCTGCAAAAGACAAATTTGTAACTTGTCTACGATTCACAACAAAAAAAAAAAAATAGACAACAAGAAAAATATAAAATCTTATTTAACATAAATTTAAATACATCAAGATTTGATTGTTTTAAAAAACAATCGTATGTCATTCATACTTATACAGCGGGTAAAATAAGTATTGAACACGTCATCATTTTTCTAGGTAAATATATTTCTAAAGGTGCTATGGAAATGAAATTTTCACCACATGTTGGGAACAACCTATGCAATTCATATATACAAAGACACCAAAACAAATACGTTCAGAAATTAAGTTATGTGTAATAAAATAGACAAAGTAAAAAACATTCTAACTAAAATTTATTTAAAACTTTGTACAAAATCCTTTGTTGGTAATGACAGCTTCAAGACGCCTCCTGTATAGAGAAACTAGTCACGTGCATTGCTCAGGTGTGATTTTGACCTATTCTTCCTCTCAAATCTTGAAGGTTCTGTGGGCCTTTTCTATGAACTCTCTTTAGATGTTCTATTGGATTCAAGTCTGGTGATTGGCTGGGCCATTCTAGCATCTTTATTTTCCTTTTTGAAACCAATTGAGAGTTTTCTTGGCTTTGTGTTTGGGATCATTGTCCTGCTAAAATGTCCACCTTCGTTTCATCTTCATCATCCTGGTAGATGGCAGCAGATATTTATCAAGAATGTCTTGGTACATTTTTCCATTCATCCTTCCTTCAATAAAATTAAGTTTGCCAGTACTGTATGCTAAAAAACAGCCCCATACCATGATGTTCCCAACTCCAAACTTCACTGTTGATATGGGGGTGTTTTGGAGTAATGTGCAGTGCCATTTGACCTATAAACATGGTGTGTATTACGGCATCCAAAGAGTTACATTTTGGTCTCATCTGAAAAGACTATATTGTCCCAGTATTTCACAGGCTTGTTTAACCTGTTATGGACCACCCCACGCAGATATACTGTGGCAGGGTGGCCCTCCTGTGCAAAATCACGTACCTGGACACAGCGGGAGCCAATCAGCAGGCCCGGTGGACGCAATGTAAACAAGGCAGACTGCCGTTCTGTGAGAGGGGAAGGTGGAGATTTTGTGTTCCTGCTAAGCAGGAACATGGATCTCTGTCTTCCCCCAGTAAAAGCATCCCCCACACAGTTAGAAAGCACTCCCTAGGAGTACATTTAACTCTTTGATTGCCCCTGATGTTAACCCCTTCCCTGCCAGTGTCATAAGTACAGTGACAGTGCATTTTTTTAGCACTGATCACTGTATTAGTGTCAGTGGTCCCCAAAAATGTTGTGCGGCAAACTTTAAACGAGCTTCAACATGCTTTTTCTTCAGCAAAAGAGTCTTGCATGGTAAGCGTGCATACAGGCCATAGCAGTTTAGTGCATTACTTATCGTCTTCTTCAAATGTGCTTGCTAATTCCAGGTCTTTCTGAAGCTCTCTGCAAGTGGTTCTTGGCTCTTGGACAACTCGTCTGATAATTCTTTTCACTTCTCTGTCAGAAATCTTCTAAGGAGCACCTGGTTGTGGTCCGTTTATGATGAAATGATGTTCTTTCCACTTCCGGAGTATGGCCCCAACAGTGCTCACTGGAACATTCAGAGGCTTAGAAACCCTTCTGAAACCAATGCCATCAGTATGTTTTGCAAACAATAAGTATGCAAAGGTCTTGAGAGAGCTCTTTGCTTTTACCCATCATGAAATGTTTCTTGTGTGATACCTTGGTAATGAGACACCTTTTTATAGGCCATCAGTTGAGATTGAACCAGATGATATTATTTTGCACTGACAAGGGGCAGGATCACTTTCTAATTACTGATAGATTTCAGTTGGTATCTTGGCTTTTCATGCCTTTTTGCACCTTTCTTTCTTCATGTGTTCAATACTTTTTTCCTGCGTCATTCCATTTTATTACACATAACTTAACTTAATTTCTGAACTTATTTTTTTGGTGTCTTTGTATGTACGGATTGCATGGGTTGTTAACGACATTTGGTGAAAGTTTAATGTGAATAGCACCTTTAAAAATATATTTACCTAGAAAAATGGTGACGTGTTCAATCCTTATTTTTACCCACTGTATATTTAAAAATGTTTTTTATCTAATCAAATTATTTAGATTTTATTTGTTTTTCTTTAAATCAGAAGTATTGTTTATTAATGTTTAAAGCATACACATGTTTTTACATATAACCAAAAGAGAAACAAGAAGAAAGGAAAATAAAAAAAAGAATCTCTAGTGTTACCAGCCTAGTGTACAAAAAAGGAGTAGCGATATTATGCAGCAAAGTCATGTACAAAAACATAAGGTAGTAGAACTCCCACTCTAGTGTTAACGCTGTAAAAGAGTATAGTGGATAAACCACCCTGTAATACAATCCAGATAAATCCAAACAAGTATTAAAGGCAATAGGCATAATACATCAAGGGAAAATTATTTTGATGTTTAAATACAATTTTATATATACTGTATATGTTCATCTTCAAGAAGTTACATAGTTGCATAGGTTAAAAAATGTTCAACCGAATGAAAAAAAAAAAAAAAGAATAAAATAAACAGAAAATCAAAATATATAGAACCTTATACCCACAGGTGATTCAGAGCAAAAACAAAAAAACCCTATAAAGCCATCTGCTCCAGCGAGGTAAGAATAAATTCCTTTCTGATCCCCCAGAAGTCAGTTGGATATTCCCTTGTCCGCCAATCCCTGGTTTTCCTACCTATAAATGTTCATATCCAGTTATACTTTGTGTATTAACCTCCCTGGCGGTATGATTATTTCAGATTTTTGATGCTGAAAGCGGTACAATTATTTTACATGAAAATTTGGGGTTTTATATTGTGTGCCTGTAATTCTTAGGAATAATTCACTTAAATCTGTCCAAACAAGAGTCTAGTAGACATCCCGGGTATGATAAAGTTTGAAAAACGAAATCATAAATTAAAATATAATAAATAACTATAAATAATTATCACAAATAATAATATAATAATAATAAAAATGATTCAATAATGTAATCAAATCAAAAACACTGAAATGTGGTCAGTTGCAGAATTGTCACTGTCATTACTTTCAGTGTTTGATGACGGATTTCCCCACAATTCTGCAAGTGATTCTAATTTATTATCACTGTTTTCTAGCTGGTCTAAAACCACTTTTGATGTAAAGGGACAGTTTTCTTGATCAGTGAAACCAAAAATTAACAAGTCCGTGAGTAATTAATTGAAGAGATAATATACATCAATGTAAACAGATTATAAGTCCATAAAAAATGGGTGAATGTGAAAAAATAATCTAGTGAGCAAATGAATAAAATGTCACCAGTGCAAAAATAAAAGTCCATAGATTGCGAGCAAACCGTTCTCAAAAACACTGAGTAAAGGACTGTGTTAAATCCATCACCAGATCAGCAGAAATGAACTCTTACCAGAGTTCCATGATCTCCCATAACAGAGGATCAGGGAATGCGTGCAAGGAAAACACTGTATGCCTCCAAGGACATCAAACACAATCACAGGTGCCAGGCGGTCCCCTCTCAAACGATCAGATCATCACATGAATCCTGGAGTGATGGTGCTTTTCTTGTCTCAAATCGGTGGCAATTGCCGTCAATGGCACCGTCCTGGAGTCTCTCAGGCATCCTCGTCTGCTTCGGGCCCGAATGTCTGATGCTTCTACTGGAACTGGTAAGGAGGAGGAGTGCTTGTGTTAAATGTACGGTGTGCCCGCGGAGGTTCGGTTTGTGTGGGCGCTGCTGATGGGCTGGCTCTCGGCGTACAACCTCTTTTTTGGTTTCACTGATCAAGGTGTTTTTGCACATTTTAGTTCTTGGGAATTTTTTGATTTTCATTAATATTATTTTATTATTTTTCACTATCATCATATATTTATGAGATCAGTTTGATTTTTGGTCAATATTTTATGGATAGCGCGATTCTAACTTTCCAAACCTTCTTTTTTGTATTAATGTCATACATGAGAATTGCAGCTCCTGAGGGATCACAGTTTTGGAAACAACTTCTCTCAATTTTTATTTCAATTTTATTTAGTTTATCCTAGCGCAGTTTTTTACTCTTTTTCCATATATGTTACGGTTACTTGCATTACACCCCTCTAGTAACTTCAGACCAGGCAAAGGCAAAGTTTCAAAAGCTTTACTTGAATATATTAACATGATGACATACACAGGTAACAGTCCGAAATAAAGTGCAAACATTTCCCTAACATCCCTAATTCCTAACTACAGTAACTATAGGCTTGTGGCTGCCCCAGCATACCTGCACAGGGAAGAGTCTAATCTTGGCAGAGCCCCTGCTTGGTATCTTCAGGGAAGACTGCAAATCCCATGACTAAATGAGGAAGGATCCAGAACACAGGTTTGCAGCAGCCTTGCTGGAATCAAGACAGAGGCACTCTCCCACACCTGGCTGTCTGTCTGTGTCTTTCCTTCCCATGCAGCAGGCTGTGTGTTGTGGGACTACATGGCTTAGCAGCATTTCCCATATAGGCTTATATCCCCTTTGGGTTCCTTCTGCCATGGGTCTGGACTTGTCTGGGCAGAGCTTCCTCCTGATTTTACATGCACAGGGAGGGGGGGTAGAGCTCAGTAGCAGCCCGCCAAAAGCAAAGACCCAGGAAAAAAGTATCCCTTTCCCTCCCTCATAGTTGCCAACATTGTAAAAAAATTTATAGGGACACTCTTTTGGCTGTAGGCGGAGTCTTATTATAATAAGGGGCGGGGCATGTGTGTCATGCTGAAAAATGGGCTTGGTTTATGTGACATAGTGGGCGTGGCTTATATGGGCGTAGTTCAAATGGGGGTGTGGTTAGAGTCTGAGATGAATGAGAGATGGAGAAAGAAAGCGGAAAAGAGGGAGGGAGAGAAAGAAGGAAAGAAGGAGAGAGAAAGAAGGAAAGAAGGAGGGAAGGAGAGAGAAGGAAGGAAAGAGGGATGGAGGGACAGCAGGCCCAGATCCTACACCACAATAGAAATGTGTATTTTACAGTTTAATAAATCAGAAGATAAAGATACTCCAAACACCTGCTGTTAGCGCTTCAATCATCTCAGCACCATGATTGTTGTGGTGTCAGGATGATTGAAGTGCATTATTACTATTATTACATTGTAATATAGAATGAAATTATTCAACTCACTATAATCCAGAATCAGTGGGACCCCTGAGCATGTCACCTGCCACGTCGCCTGCCACCAGATGCCATCAGGTGCCCCTAGCAGAGTCCGTCCTTGCATCAGGTGCCCCCAGCAGAGTCTGTCCTTACATCAGGTGTCCCCAGCGGAGTGTCTCTTACATCAGGTGTCCCCAGCGGTCAGTGTGCCCAGCGAAGTGCCTCTTACATCAGTTGTCCCCAGCGGAGTGCCTCTTGAATCAGTGCCCCCAGCGGAGTGCCTCTTAAATCAGTGCCCCAAGCGGATTGCCTCTTAAATCAGTGCCCCCATTGGAATGCCTCTTAAATCAGTGCCCCCAGAGGAGTGCCTCTTAAATCAGTGCCCCTAGCGGAGTGTCTCTTAAATCAGAGCCCCCAGCGAAGTGTTGGCTGCAGTCTAGCTACATCTCCTCTCATTCCTCGTGTTCAGTGGAGAGGGGAGGGGCTGATCCGTGCAGCTAACCCCGGCTGAAGAATTTGTGAAGAGAGAAGCCGATTCATTGGCTGCACAGATCGGCCCCTCCCCTCTCCACCGAACATGAGGAACGAGAGAAGATGTAGCTGAACACAAGGGGAAAGCTCTCGCATCGGCGCCGGCGGCCATTTTATTAGAGCCAGGAGCCAGAACTGCTGAAGAGCCAAATATTCCAGTTTTTCCATGTACAAAAGGCAAAATCCCGAATCAGGATGGCCTCCGATCGGAACGAGGGTCCCAAAATCAGGATTGTTCCTGGAAAATCAGGACAACTATTTTGGCAACTATGCCTCCCTGGCGGACAGCAGCTTACTAGCACATTCCAACCTGCTTACATGTATGTGTGTGTATATACTGTATATACGCACTGGCCTCTTTATTAGGTACACCTTACTAGTACTGGGTTGGACCCCCTTTTGACTTCAGAATTGCCTTAATTCTACATGGCATAAATTCTACACGGTGTGGGAAACATTCCTCTGAGATTTTGGTCCATATTGACGTGATCACATCACGCAGTTGCGTGAAAAGACTCCTGCGCTGTCAACTGAATCCTATACTAAAGGGACACTGCTGCAACACCCAAAACTGCTCCAAAACAGACAAAACAATAGTATAGATAGGGGGTGGTAGTTGCGCTGTGATAGTGAATACAAAAAATATCAGATGACCTAAATACATGAGTGAAATATGTGAAAGAGGACTCACGGATGCAAATATATAAATACAAAGGTGGAATACAAGCACAAAAAATACCACTTAGTAGTGCATAACAAAAGTGCTATAATCAAACAAAAAATAAAATAAAATAAAAGTATATACCAGCAAGCAGTGTACAAGGGTATGTGAATCAGCTTCAAAAAGTGCGTAAATCCAAAGTATATCAAATATCACATAAACTATCAAATAAAATTACTTAAAACGTGTATAAATATGCTAATATTATGATCAACTGATGGCATAAATAAACAAGTGGGTAATAAATAACAACAAAAAAAGAAGAAAAAAAGGGAATAAAATATAAAAAAAAATATTTATAAAAGTACATTAAATAGTCCCAGTGGTCGATGTTGGTAACACGCCAACACTTGGCGATTTGAAAATAAAATCCAAAGATGAAAAAAGTGAAAATAAGGTCACAACAGTCCCACCACCAAATGTGACACTTCTAAATGCAGATTGAATGCTAATGGTGGACAAGGGGTGGGGGAGGAGAGTGTTCTTCAAGTGGGGGCACCTCCGTGTTCCCAGGCCCCTTACCTTACAGCTGTAAGGTATAGAGCATATGTAGTAGAGGCCCAGCAAATGGGGAAATCCAAAGGTACAGTGGATGGCGTTGATTAAGGGGGATCAACTGCAGAGATAAAACGATAATTCTCCCGCTCTACAAGACTCTGGTCCGGCCGCACCTGGAGTATGCTGTCCAGTTCTGGGCACCAGTCCTCAGGAGGGATGTACTGGAAATGGAGCGAGTACAAAGAAGGGCAACAAAGTTAATAAAGGGTCTGGAGGATCTTAGTTATGAGGAAAGGTTGCGAGCACTGAACTTATTCTCTCTGGAGAAGAGACGCTTGAGAGGGGATATGATTTCAATTTACAAATACTGTACCGGTGACCCCACAATAGGGATAAAACTTTTTCGCAGAAGGGAGTTTAATAAGACTCGTGGCCACTCATTACAATTAGAAGAAAAGAGGTTTAACCTTAAACTACGTAGAGGGTTCTTTACTGTAAGAGCGGCAAGGATGTGGAATTCCCTTCCACAGGCGGTGGTCTCAGCGGGGAGCATTGATAGCTTCAAGAAACTATTAGATAATCACCTGAATGACCGCAATATACAGGGATATGTAATGTAATACTGACACATGGTCACGCACATAGGTTGGACTTGATGGACTTGTGTCTTTTTTCAACCTCACCTACTATGTAACTATGATTGAGGATGTAGTATGTCATATGCAGAGACAAAAACGAGCGGCATATAGTATAATTCCGTTTGATGTGAAGGACACAGGAGGGGGGGAGATGGAGTGGGAGGGGGGGGGTTGCACTCACTTGTAAGCAATGAGCGCACGCCTCAACCCACGAGCGCCGAGCTCGTATAATCCCCTCTCCCACTCCATCTCCCCCCCCCCCCTCCTGTGTCCTTCACATCAAACGGAATTATACTATATGCCGCTCGTTTTTGTCTCTGCATATGACATACTGCATCCTCAATCAACGCTTCCGCTGTACCTTTGGATTTCCCCATTTGCTGGGCCTCCACTACATATGCTGTATACCTTACAGCTGTAAGGTAAGGGGCCTGGGAACACGGAGGTGCCCCCACTTGAAGAACACTCTCCTCCCCCCCCCCCCCCCTTGTCCACCATTAGCATTCAATTTGCATCTAGAAGTGTCACATTTGGTGGTGGGACTGTTGTCACCTTATTTTCACTTTTTTCATCTTTGGATTTTATTTTCAAATCGCCAAGTGTTGGCGTGTTACCAACATCGACCACTGGGACTATTTAATGTACTTTTATAAATATTTTTTTTTATATTTTATTCCCTTTTTTTCTTCTTTTTTTGTTGTTATTTATTACCCACTTGTTTATTTATGCTATCAGTTGATCATAATATTAGCATATTTATACACGTTTTAAGTAATTTTATTTGATAGTTTATGTGATATTTGATATACTTTGGATTTACGCACTTTTTGAAGCTGATTCACATACCCTTGTACACTGCTTGCTGGTATATACTTTTATTTTATTTTAATTTTTGTTTGATTATAGCACTTTTGTTATGCACTACTAAGTGGTATTTTTTGTGCTTGTATTCCACCTTTGTATTTATATATTTGCATCCGTGAGTCCTCTTTCACATATTTCACTCATGTATTTAGGTCATTTGATATTTTTTGTACTCATTATAGTTTAGTTCCCCCCCCCTCCCCCCCCCCTCCATTATCACAGCGCAACTACCACCCTCTATCTATACATCACGCAGTTGCTGCGGATTTGTCGGCTGCACATCCATGATGTTAATCTCCCATTCCACCACATCCCAAATGTGCTCTATTGGATTGAGATCTGGTGACTGTGGAGGCAATTGCAGTACAGTGAACTCATTGTCATGTTTAAGAAATCAGTGGTGAGATAATTTGAGCTTTGTGACATGGTGCATTATCCTGCTGGAAGTAACCATCAGAAGATGGGAACACTGTAGTCATAAAGGGATGGACATGGTCAGCAACAATACTCAGGTAGGCTGTGACGTTTAAACAATGCTCATTTGGTACTAAGGGGACCAAAGTGTGCCAAGAATATATCCCTCACACCATTACATCACTGCCACCAGCCTGAACCATTGATACAAGGCAGGATGGATCCATGCTTTCATCTTGTTTACACCAAATTCTGACCCTACCATCTGAATGTTATAGCTGAAATAGAGACTCATCTGACCAGGCAAAGTTTTTCCAATCTTCTGTTATCCAATTTTAGTGAGCCTGTGCTAATTGTAGCCTCAGTTTCCTGTTCTTAGCTGACAGGAGTGGCACCCGGTGTGGTCTTCTGCTGCTGTAGCCCATCTGCTTCAAGGTTTGATGTGTTGTGCATTCAGAGATGGTATTCTGCATACCTTGGTTGTAATGAGTGGTTATTTGAGTTACTGTTGCCTTTATATAATCTCTGCCCATTCTCCTCTGACATCAAAAAGGCATTTTCCTCCACACAACTGCTGCTCACTAGATATTTTCACTTATTCGGACCATTCTCTGTAAACCGTAGAGATGGTTGTGCGTGAAAATCTCAGTAAATGAGCAGTTTTTGAAATACTCAGTCCAGCCCATCTGGCACCAACAACCATGCCACGTTCAAAGACACTTAAATCCCCTTTCTTCCACATTCTGATGCTCAGTTTGAACTTCAGCAAGTTGTCTTCACCACATTTAGATGCTTAAATGCATTGAGTTGCTGCCATGTGATTGGCTGATTATCAACTTGTGCTACCAAGCAATTGAACAGGTGTACTTAATAAAGTGACCGGTGAGTACATATATATATATACATACATTTTTGCAGATTTATTAACCACTTCAGCCCCTGGGGATTTTACCCCCTTCCTGACCAGAGCACTTTTTACAATTCGGCACTGCGTTGCTTTAACTGCCAATTGCGCGGTCATGCAATGCTGTACCCAAACGAAATTTGCGTCCTTTTCTTCCCACAAATAGAGCTTTCTTTTGATGGTATTTGGTCACCTCTGCCGTTTTTATTTTTTGCGCTATAAACGGAAAAATACCGAAAATTTTGAAAAAAAATGATATTTTCTACTTTTTGTTATAAAAAAAATCCAATAAACTAAATTTTAGTCATACATTTAGGCCAAAATGTATTCGGCCACATGTCTTTGGTAAAAAAAATGTCAATAAGCGTATATTTATTGGTTTGCGCAAAAGTTATAGCGTCTACAAACTAGGGTACATTTTCTGGAATTTACACAGCTTTTAATTTATGACTGCCTATGTCATTTCTTGAGGTGCTAAAATGGCAGGGCAGTACAAAACCCCCCCAAATTACCCCATTTTGGAAAGTAGACACCCCAAGGAAATTGCTGAGATGCATGTTGAACCCATTGAATATTTATTTTTTTTGTCCCAAGTGATTGAATAATGACAAAAAAAAAAAAAAAAAAGTTGTCACTTAATGATATATTGCTCACACAGGCCATGGGCATATGTGGAATTGCACCCCAAAATACATTCAGCTGCTTCTCCTGAGTACGGAGATACCACATGTGTGGGACTTTTTGGGAGCCTAGTCGCGTATGGGGCCCCGAAAACCAAGCACCGCCTTCAGGATTTCTAAGGGCATAAATTTTTGATTTCACTCCTCACTACCTATCACAGTTTTGAAGGTCATAAAATGCCAAGATGGCACAAAACCCCCCCAAATGACCCAATTTTGGAAAGTAGACACCCCAAGCTATTTGCTGAGAGGCATGGTGAGCATTTTGCAGCTCTCATTTGTTTTTGAAAATGAAGAAAGACCAGAAAATTTTTTATTTTTTTTTATTTTTTCAATCTTCAAAACTTTGTGACAAAAAGTGAGGTCTGCAAAATATTCACTATACCTTTCAGAAAATAGCTTGGGGTGTCTACTTTCCAAAATGGGGTAATTTGGGGGGGGGGGTTGTGCCACCTGGGCATTCCATGGCCTCCGAAACTGTGATAGGCAGTAAAGAGTGAAATCAAAAATTTACGCCCTTAGAAAGCCTGAAGGCGGTGCTTGGTTTTCGGGGTCCCGTGCGCGGCGAGGCTCTCAAAAAGTCTCACACATGTGGTATCCCCGTACTCAGGAGAAGCAGCAGAATGTATTTTGGGGTGTAATTTCACATATCCCCATGGCATGTTTGAGCAATATATCATTTAGTGACAACTTTGTGCAAAAAAAAAAAAAAATTTGTCTCTTTCCCGCAACTTGTGTCACAATATAAAATATTCCATGGACTCGACATGCCTCTCAGCAAATAGCTTGGGGTGTCTACTTTCCAAAATGGGGTCATTTGGGGGGGGTTTTGAACTATCCTGGCATTTTATGCACAACATTTAGAAGCTTATGTCACACATCACCCACTCTTCTAACCACTTGAAGACAAAGCCCTTTCTGACACTTATTGTTTACATGAAAAAGTTATTTTTTTTTGCAAGAAAATTACTTTGAACCACCAAACATTATATATTTTTTTAAAGCAAATGCCCTACAGATTAAAATGGTGGGTGTTTCATTTTTTTTTTCACACGGTATTTGCGCAGCGATTTTTCAAACGCATTTTTTGTGGAAAAAACACACTTTTTTAAATTTTAATGCACCAAAACACATTATATTGCCCAAATGTTTGATGGAATAAAAAAGATGATCTTAAGCCGAGTACATGGATACCAAACATGACATGCTTTAAAATTGCGCACAAACGTGCAGTGGCAACAAAATTAATACATTTTTAAAAGCCTTTAAAAGCCTTTACAGGTTACCACTTTAGATTTACAGAGGAGGTCTACTGCTAAAAATACTGCCCTCGATCTGACCTTCGTGGTGATACCTCACATGCATGGTGCAATTGCTGTTTACATTTGACGCCAGACCGACGCTTGCGTTCGACTTAGCGCGAGAGCAGGGGGGACAGGGGTGCTTTTTTTTTTTTTGCTTTTTTATCTTATTTTTAAACTGTTCCTTTCATTTTTTTTTTTTTTTTAATCATTTTTATTGTTATCTCAGGGAATGTAAATATCCCCTATGATAGCAATAGGTAGTAACAGGTACTCTCTTGAAAAAATTGGGGTCTATTAGACCCTAGATCTCTCCTCTGCCCTCAAAGCATCTGACCACACCAAGATCGGTGTGATAAAATGCTTCCCCAATTTCCCAATGGCGCTGTTTACATCCGGCGAAATCTAAGTCATAAAATGCTCGTAGCTTCCGGTTTCTTAGGCCATAGAGATGTTTAGAGCCACTCTGGTCTCTGATCAGCTCTATGGTCAGCTGACTGAATCACCGGCTGCTTTCTCAGGTTCCCTGTTGAGACAGGAGAGCCAGAGAAAAACACGGAAGACGGTGGGGGGGCATTCCCTCCCACTGCTTGTAAAAGCAGTCTAGAGGCTAATTAGCCGCTAGGATTGCTTTTACATGAAAGCCGACCGCTGGCTGAAAAGAATGATACCAAGATGATACCTAAACCTGCAGGCATCATTCTGGTATAACCACTCAAAGTCGTGAATGGCGTACCTGAAGACAAAAAATGGTTAACAATAAAGCACAGTAAACAGTAAAGTATAAAAAATTGCATACCTGAAAAGCAAACATGATAAAACATAACAACAATAAAACATTGCAGAATAGAACACAGTAAAAAAGAGCAGAACAATAGAGAGAATAGAGAGAGAGAGAACAATAAAACGACAACTATTTTTTTTTTTTGTGTTTTTTTGCAAACTTGTAACTTTTATAACGGTAACCGGTTCCAGGTTCGGGTCTCTCAAAATGCGATGGCATCTTGGGAGACCCTGTGAAAGTGTGCCTAGTCTGTGCAATGCTGTACCCTACGCTAATACTCAACTAGTGAATGGTAGCGTTCAAAACATTCACCAATGCAAAGACCAGGATTGTCAGGACAGGAGGGACAATAATAGCGGGTGTCACGCCTATATGCTTGCTGCAGACACGACATCTTTTTTGGGGGGGTTCGCTGGGTAGGGGTACTCGGGAGGACATAAAAATGCCTCTCATGCAGCTGACTGCATTTGGTTGGGGATGTGAATGGGGGAAGTACGGGCGCTGCAGAAGTGGTGGGTTCCCAATTAGGATTGGCGAATGCAGCAGGAAGGGCATTATGGGCACGATGGGCCTGTGTTTGTCTTTTTGGTGGCAGCGGGACACTACTTGTGCTTGCCACCTCACCAGCTTGAACTGCACTTATGGGACTCGCCACGTCACCAAGTGTTACTGCAGTGCTGGTTTGACTACGACCGGGGTGTACTAGGCCGCTGGCGCTTGCCAGTTCACCAAAACGCTACCAAAAAAACTGTTAGCGATCGCAGGGATCAGGCCTGACTCTGCGAACGCTGCAGTTATGCGTTTAGTGTTTTGTAAGTGACAGTGATCGATCGATACTGCACTTGGGTGGGCTGGGCTGGGCTGGGCCGGGCGGAGGGGCAAAACGCAGGTGCTAGCAGGTATCTGGGCTGATCCCGCTAACACTGCGTTTTTGGGAACCCTAAACTGCTGGGGACGCCAGTATAGATCTGATCGGATCAGATATTGATCCGTTCGGATACTATACCACTAAGGGAGGTGTACAGTGCGTGCGTGGGTGTTAGCAGTACTGGCGCTAACCTGACGCTGCCTGGGGCTGGTGCTTGCCAGTTCACCAAAACGCTACCAAAAAAACTGTTAGTGATCGCAGGGATCAGGCCTGACTCTGCGAACGCTGCAGTTATGCGTTTAGTGTTTTGTAAGTGACAGTGATCGATCGATACTGCACTTGGGTGGGCTGGGCTGGGCCGGGCGGAGGGGCAAAACGCAGGTGCTAGCAGGTATCTGGGCTGATCCCGCTAACACCGCGTTTTTGGGAACCCTAAACTGCTGGGGACGCTAGTATAGATCTGATCGGATCAGATATTGATCCGTTCAGATACTATACCACTAAGGGAGGCGTATGCTGCGTGCGTGGGTGTTAGCGGTACTGGCGCTAATCTGACGCTGCCTGGGGCGACGCATATCACCGCCGGGCGATCAGGGGGCTAAACCTTTATTCGGTAATAAACGGCGGGTGCCCTGACACTATAAAAAATAAACAAACTAACCAGCGTCACCCGTAACACTTATACGGTGATCAGTGGTGAAAGGGTTAACTAGGGGGCAATCAAGGGGTTAAAACATTTATTAGGTAGTATATGGGGGTCCCTGTCGCTATAAAACGCTGACGGTGAACCTATATATTTACGTCCCTAACTAGCGTCACCAGCGACACTAATACAGCGATCAGAAAAATGATCGCTTAGTGACACTGGTGACGGGGGGTGATCAAGGGGTTAAAACTTTATTAGGGGGGGTTAGGGGGGTACCCTAGACCTACAGGGGGGTAATACTCACTGTCCTAACACTTCTAACTGTCACAAACTGACACTATGCAGTAATCAGGAAAAAAAAAACCTGCTTGGTGTCAGTTTGTGACGGGGGGGGGGTGATTGGGGGGGGATCGGGGGCAATCGGGGGGGGGGGGGGGATCGGGGTGTTTAGTGTGCCTGGCATGTTCTACTGTGTTGTGTAGTGTTGGTGCACTCACTCACATGTCTTCTCTCCTCGGCCCGGAACGGAAACTCACGAGCCGAGGAGAGATGACATCACATCCTCTGCCTCTGTGTACTATACAGAGGCAGGGGATGTTTCTCATTGGCTGGGAGCGATCGCGAGGGGGGGGGCCACGATCGGATGGCCTCCCCCTCATCTTTGATCGCTGCCAGACCAAAGCCGACCGCCGCTGGCACCGGGGGGGGGGGTCCGGTCAGACCCCCCGCCCGCGGGAAGGCATCACGTATCAGGTACGTGATTTTGCCTGCCCGTGCCATTCTGCTCACGTATATAGGCGTGAGGCGGTCGGCAAGTGGTTAAAACAGAAAAACTGAAATATCACATGATCAAGTCCAATCAGTATAATCAAACACAGCTGGACTCAAATGAAGGTGTAGAACCATCTCAAGGATGATCAGAAGAAATGGACAGCACCTGAGTGTCACAGCAAAGGGTCTGAATACTTGGGACCATGTATATTTCAGTTTTTCTTTTTTAATAAATAATGAGATGCTCTTTTGTTACATTATCATCTTTAAGTGAATCTTGCAGGAATACTATGATCAAGTGCAGATAGTTAAGAAATCATCCTCAAATGATTTCTTCAATCAGGGAAGATGGAAGTAGATTTTTTATAGAGAATAGTTGATAAAGAGTCACTCTGAATAACTTCTTCATCTGTATGACTTTTAAAGAACTGTCCAAATCTCTATGTGTGTGCCTGCAGCTTCACCGCTACCTGTTTGCCACTACTTCCCATCTGCATGGTACTTCCAAGTAGAGCTAAAGAAAAGTCACTCTGAATAACTTTTTCCCGCTTGACTTATTGGGATCCCGGGGTATTTCTGTACCCAAAGTCATAGGCCATCACCGCCCATCTCACTGACTTGTGCACTAACAACCCTCAGCCTCTGGTAGTACCCTTCCCTTGGGCTTTTACTCACGTGATCAACAGTCCATGTGCCACTCATAAACGATCAATCGCCCAGTTTCCTTCCGCTTTGTTGCTTCTTCTCCCGCAATGATCCTTAGCTCCTTTTCTCCTTTCCTCCCCGCAGGGGCGGCCAACGACACCAGCGACTGCATGCTGTGAAGTGTCGTCTCTTCCTTCATGGAGGACCGGTTCTCCCCCCCCCCCTTACTGTAGGGGGGAAAGCCCCGTTGGCTCCCCAGAGGGGAAAACCTCCCTCCCCCCTCCGGGAACCGGGCTGGCTTCCTCAGCTCCTCAGAGCAGGACTGCAAAAACTCCTCCCCGGACACCACGTGACCCCCTTTTATATGAGAGTCCCGGGTAATTCCAAGCAGATTAATTATTGGCCGAGACTAGCATACAAACTACCTGCCATTCAAAAATGGAAATTAACAACAACAGGCCTGCTGTAATATCACAAGCCTGTTTAAATTTATCTGACTTAGAAAACTACCAAGAAGGGTCACCTACCTAAAAGTAGGTGCCCGCTACATATATATATATATTGTATGTCTCCTACCTTCACTCCATTCTAGTGTTGCATCCACCTTCGAAATCTTTAGTATTTGACCATTCCAGTAGTGTTGGATGCCTGTGTTCCACATCTCACACTGGGGTTCAATACTCTGACCCCTATATCACTACAGGACACAGAATTACAGGTAGGAGATATGGACCAATGTAGACTATAGTGTCTTCTTTTGCAGGGAGCTGCTTTTGTCCAATGTTAGGGCCAACAACAGAATTGTTTTCAATTGGCCATGCACACACATGACCAGAATTGTTCTACTAAGGCTTCTAACAGGCTTTCCAAAAGGGGGAGCCAAAGAAAACTTGAGAAAATAATAATGATGTGGCTACTATGCGAATAATCATAAGAGCCATGCAAAATCTGAATGTTGTTGATTTGCCATTTTGTTGCACATGTGCAGATTAATGACACACAAATGGTTTGTCATCTGTGAGGGCCCGTGTAAGGTTACCTTTTGAAGACCTAGCACCATTACACTAATTATTTTAGTAATCGGACTTTGAAGGCACAACAATATTAAACTACAAAAAGGTAAGTTTGTTTAGGGGTTTTTTATTTATAAAGTATAAAAAGACAATGGACAAACATAGATGTTTAAAAACACATCAGACTAGGCATAGGACCTAATATTGGTATACCGTATGGAACCTATCCTGCAAGCTTGTATAGCAATGAAAAGATTATAAGTATGTAAACAAATCACTTAATCAAAGTGGAGGAGAGATACTTCCCCAAACGTTACACAGTAGATAGTCATAAAACAGACAAAATGCTGCAGGTTTGGTGATCCACGGTGGGGTGCTCTCTGATTGCTCTACATGCTTCGCGTTTCACAGAACGCTTCCTCAGGAGCTAGAGATTCTAGATTAAAATACATAAAAGAAGACAACAGAAAAAGACAAATTCAAAAAATGCAAACACTACAAAAAATATACATAGAAATTTCAGAGCTGTAGGTATAACCACTGCCAGGTATAATGACTCATGGGACAGGCCCTATACAAGATTATGGTCTCCAAATGACACATAGTGAGGCCCGGGGGTCAGGATCAGCCAAATTAGGGGAGACGAAGAGTACATACTTAAATGAGAAGATTTCAAATACTATACATATGTATGTGTGTATAAATAGTATATAGTCAGATTTTATAATGGAACAGTGCAAGGGGAGAAAGAGACACACATACATATGTATAGTATTTGAAATCTTCTCATTTAAGTATGTACTCCTCGTCTCCCCTAATTTGGCTGATCCTGACCCCCGGGCCTCACTATGTGTCATTTGGAGACCATAATCTTGTATAGGGCCTGTCCCATGAGTCATTATACCTGGCAGTGGTTATACCTACAGCTCTGAAATTTCTATGTATATTTTTTGTAGTGTTTGCATTTTTTGAATATGTCTTTTTCTGTTGTCTTCTTTTATGTATTTTAATCTAGAATCTCTAGCTCCTGAGGAAGCGTTCTGTGAAACGCAAAACATGTAGAGCAATCAGAGAGCACCCCACCGTGGATCACCAAACTTGCAGCATTTTGTATGATTTAGCTTTATGACTATCTACTGTGTAACGTTTGGGGAAGTATCTCTCCTCCACTTTGATTAAGTGATTTGTTTACATACTTATAATCTTTTCATTGCTATACAAGCTTGCAGGATAGGTTCCATACGGTATACCAATATTAGGTCCTATGCCTAGTCTGATGTGTTTTTAAACATCTATGTTTGTCCATTGTCTTTTTATACTTTATAAATAGAAAACCCCTAAACAAACTTACCTTTTTGTAGTTTAATATTGTTGTGCCTTCAAAGTCCCATCCCTAGACTCTATGTATTCATTACTATAATGTTGGGGACGCTGGCACAATTTTCTAACTAGTACCTGCAGAGTCACCCTGCATTTTTAGGTACTTTAGCACTAGGCCCCCTGTTTGATACTAATTATTTTGTTGTGCTTTTTAATACTGGATCCATAAAAAATGATGTTGTCTTCTTTTTACTACATTAAATCTCTACCCAAGCTAAATGCAATATGATGAAAATGGAATGATAGGTGCCATAACTATTTCAATTTCATTTAAATTCAGTGGCTAAAGATCATTTCATCTTTACAGCAAAGGGATTAAGGCTTATTGCCTGAACAATAAGCCCTTGGATTTAAACCATGATTTGTTCGGCTCCTTTCATAAAAAGCAATTATTTTTCTAGCAGCTTAAATAAACATGGACACAGTTCTGCTGATGCTTTTTAATGGGATCGTCCATTGGCTTCTCAAGTAGAGACAATCAATAGATTGCAATTAAATGTTTAAATAAGATGCAGATAGTATTATTTGTTTGCTTTAGCAGTGTCCACTCTCTATATGTCCTTTGGCTACAGAATTGAAGAAAACCTAAATATACAATTTTTATCTTTTTTTTTAATTAAATGTAATCTACACGATTAAAATTGCAAGCCAATTTGAAATATATTCACTTTTCTGTATAATTTTAGTATAAAGGAGCAGAGTCAGATTGGTAGAACATAGTTATTGATTCTATGTTGTGATAAACCGTGTTCTGTAATGTGATCTTGTATTTGGGATTTCCTGTGAGCTCTGATGGCCATCTTTGAACAATAGACTGCAGTAGAGCACCATTGCTTGCTCATGACAATGAACTATAGGCAACTACTATTAATGATCTGTTGCTGCAGTTACAAACAATGTAAAATAATGTAAAAAAAAAAAAATAAAGGTTGAAAATAAAAAATGTTTCCCCACCCTATTAATCCTCATGTCCGAAGTACTGAATCCTCTGCATGACAATGTTCGGGATCACCAACCAGTAAAATTAGTGCCATTGTGTCAATTTCACAAACCCAACTTGATCTTACTTTAATACCACATTTTTAATTTATGCCAACTTATCAGAAAATAGGAAACTCCAGAAAGCAGACACCCTGGAGAATAAAATGGTATGCTGGAACGGGCCATGCTGTGAAATATTATATCAAGAATGTAATTACATGCCCCTGTTAAACAGGGCCAGAAAAATTGGGCCTTAGGCGGTGGTGGTGGCACAACACTGTAAAGCCTCACAGATACTTTTGTTGAGCGCAGGAACAGGCCCAGCTGTGAAATATTAGATCAAACATTGTAATTACATGCCTCTGTTAAACAGGGGCATAAAAATTGGGCCTTAGGCAGTGGTGGTGGTGCCACAACACTGCAACCCCTCACAGATACTCTAGTTGAGTGCAGGAACGAGCCCTGCTGTTAAATATTTGATCAAAAATTATAATTACATGCCCCTGTTAAACAGGGGCAGAAAAATTGGGCCTTAGCCACTAGTGGTGGTGCCCAGAACCAAAAATGTTCTTAGAAGCTATCAACATGAACATTGAGGAGGAGTAGGATAGTCACTCAGCATAACAGGATAGTCACTCAGCATCAGCATAGGTAGTCTTGAAGGGATCTCCCATTCATAAAAAAATGAATCAGTTACATCAGCATCAGGTGCTTGGTAGCTGGTGATTCAAGACTGATTCATTTTTATGAAGGTGAGCCGATCAACCGAGACGGTGGACAGGCGCACACTGTGATCGGTTACAAAGCCTCCAGCAGCACTGAATGTGCGTTCCGAAAGAACGCTGGATGCAGGACAGGACAGTAGCTCAATTGCATACTGGGCAAGCTCTGGCCAGTGATCCATCCTCAAGACCCAGTAACGCAGTGGATTTTCTGTTGGAGAGGTCTCCAAGTTTGATCTTGCCCCTAGGTATTCTTGCACCATGTACAACAGACGCTGGCGATGGTTACTGGAACCGATCAGACCTTGGGGCTGCGGACTAAAAAATTATCTGAACGCATCAGTCAGACAGCCACCTTCTCCACCGCTCCTTCTGTGACTGACCGAAGCCTCAGCAACACGTTGTCCATGAGTACCAGGAAATTGTAACCTTCCAGGATCTGTAAACTCATTGCACAAATGCCTCCTGAAGATGTTTCATCCTCTGCTCCCTCTGCAACGACTGGATAAGTTCCGCCACCTTACCCTTGTAACGTGGATCAAGAAGGGTTGCCAGCCAGTACTGATCCCTCTCCTTGATACCACGAATCCGAGGGTCCTTTCGCAGGCTTTGCAGGATCAGGGAGGCCATGCAGCGTAGGTTTGCTAAGGCATTCGGTCCGGAGTCCTCTGGGTCACTAAGGACGACCTGATCTGCAGCCACCTCCTCCCAGCCACGTACAAGTCCATGGGCTTCTGAAGACTGAAAACAATCCCTTGAAGACTGCTGCTGATGCTAAGTGCCAGGCTCCACCTCCATGTTGACACAATCCTCGTTCTCCTCCTCTTCCTGTGTGATAGGTTGGCCTGCAGGAATACTGTCTGGATAAAGGGGCCTTAAGAGGTAAGGAAGTCCTCCTCATCCTCCCTCTGTTCTGCCTCAAGTGCCCTGTCCATTATTCCACGCAGTGTGTGCTCCAACAGGAAGACTAGAGGGACAGTATCACTGATGCATGCACTGTCACTGCTCACCATCCTCGTGGCCTCCTCAAATGATGACAGGACAGTGCATGCATCCTTGATCATGAGCCACTGGCGTGGCGAAAAAAAAGCCAAGCTCCCCTGACCCTGTCCTGGTGCCATACTCACACAGGTAGTCATTGATGGCCCTCTGCTGCATGTGCAGCTGCAGCAGCATTGCCAATGTTGAGTTCCACCTGGTGGGCATGTCACAGATGAGGCGGTTCTTGGGCAAGTTGCATACCTTTTGGAGGTCAGCCAGCCGAGCACTGGCATTATATGACCGGCGGAAATGCCCACAGACTCTCCTGGCCTGCCTCAGGAGATCCTGTAAGCCCGGGTACCTGCACAAGAACCGCTCCACCACCAAATTAAGGACGTGAGCCAAACAGGGAACATGGGTGAAGTGTCCCTGTCTGAGGGCAGAGAGGAGGTATTAGTTATTGCATTTGTATATCTTTTTGATACAGCAAGTCAGAATGTGAAGGAAGATGATGGCATTTTAAAATTTAATTTTGCACATAGACTGTTTGAACATAAGTTATGTAAATGCCTTACCCCACATTTTATAACTTTATGACCACTGACAGTTTAAGTGAAAAACATTGATTATCTTGTTAGAATGGCATCTAAAAATTTTGGTGGGATATATTAGGCAGCAAGTAAGCATGTTGTCCCTAAAGTTGGCGTGCTGAACCCACAAACAACGGGCATTGCAGTTTGTTGTGTATGGGGCTGCACAGCAGCAGACCAGTCATAGAGCCCATGCTGACCCCGTATCCACAACCAAAAGCACCTACAATGGGCATGTGAGCATCAGAACTAGACCACAGAACAATGGAAGAAGGTGCCCTGGCCTGATGAATCACAGCCTCTTTTACATTATGGGGATGGTTGGGGTGCGTCTGCATAGCTTACCTGGGGAAGAGATGACACCAGGATGCATTAGGGGAAGAAGTCAAGCAGGCATTGCTTTGGGCAATGTTCTGCTGGGAAACTGTGGGTCCTGCCATTCAGGTGGATGTTACTTGACATATACCACCTACCTAAACATTTTTGCTAATCAAGTACACCCTGTTATGAAAACGCTATTCCTCAATGGCAGTGGTCTCTTTCAGTAGGATAATGCACCCTGCCACACTCCAATCGACCATCTGTGGGATGTGCTGGAAAAACAAGTCTTTATGGACACATGAGATGAGAGTGATACTTGACGGACCAGATGGATGGGCCTGTGGCTTGATCAGTAACGGCACATAGCTCCACTTCCACTCAGACGCTAACAAGGTGGAAGTGGGGTACTGATATTAGCTGGAATTATTAAAGATGAGCTAGTTGTACCTTTCCGTGTTTAAGATGGACTCAAAATCAACTCCCAAATCTGCTGTCAGTTTTTAGAAGAAACTTTCGTCAAACAGTGGTACAGGAAAAAGACTGCATCTTTGCAGAAGACCGTGATATTTATGCAGGACAATGCTCCATCGCATGCATTGAAGTACTTCACTACATGGCTAGCCAGTAAAGGCCCTAAAGATGAAAGAATAATGACATGGCCCCTTCCTCACCTGACCTAAATCCTATTGAGAACTTGTGGGCCCTTCTTAAATGGGAGATTTATGGTGAAGGAAAACACTACACCTCTCTGAACAGTGTCTGGGAGGCTGTGGTTGCTGCTGCACAAAAAGTCGATCATCAACAGATCAAGAATCTGACAGACTTCAAGAATGGAAGGCTTATGACTGTTATTGAAAAGAAGGGTGGCTATGTTGGTCACTGATTATTTTTTTTTTTAACTATCAGAAATGTTTATTTGTAAATTTTGAGTTATTTGTTTATTATTCTCACTTCAGCAGATGAAAAGTGAGATCGGAAAATGTCATTTTCCATTTAGTTGCATAATTATTCTGCACATTAATGCCCCGTACACATGATTGGACATTTCGACAACAAAATCCATGAATTTTTTCTGACGGATGTTGGCTCAAACTTGTCTTGCATACACACGGTCACACAAATCTTGTCGGAAATTCTGAACATCAAGAACGCGGTGACGTAGAACACGTACAACGAGCCGAGGAAAGTGAAGTTCCATAGCCAGAGCGGCTCTTCTGCTTGTTTCCGCGCATGCGTGGAACTTTGTGTGTTGGAATTGTGTATACACGATCAGAATTCATGACAACGGATTTTGTTGTCGGAAAATTTGAGATCCAGATCTCAAATTTTGTGTGACGGAAATTCCGATGGAAAATGTCTGATGGAGCCTACACATGGTCGTAATTTCCGACAACAAGCTCCCATCGAACATTTTCCGTCGGAAAATCCGACTGTGTGTACGGGGCATAATAGTTGCCCAATAATTGTGCACACATAGATATTCTCCTAAGAAAGTCAAAACCTCACTTTTACTTTCTTAAATATTCAGGTTTGAGGTTATTTAACATTTTGGAATGGCCAAGAGCACTGTAGTTATTTAATAATGAAATGAATCCTCAAAAATACAACTTGCCTAATAATTGTGCACACAGTGTTTATACCAATGTTTGTGGACTCTATAAACTTTCCTAAAGACAAAATAATATACACAGATTTGGGTTATTTTCAAAAAAAAGAATGAAATGTAGTAGTAAGATAAGAAAGAATATTTATTTACAAAAAAGACAAATAAAAAAATATAAAAAACGCAAAATTTTCTGTCTTTTTTTTGTTTATTTGGTAAAAAAAATTGTGGTGATTACCACCAAAAGAAAGCTCTATTTGTCTGAAAAAAATGATAAAAATGTCATAGGGAAACAGTGTTGTATGACCACGCAATTGTCTTTCAAAGTGTGACAGAGCTGAAAGCTAAAAATTGGCCTGCGCAGGAAGGGGGTGAAAGTGCCCTGTATTGAAGTAGCTATTATGACCCAGCCAGAAATGCTGGGGGTTGTTTTTCAAGGTGACTTCTCATCAAAATAAAGCTTGGAGACATGGATGGATGGGTGAGTTTGGGTTGAATATAAAAAATTAATTAAATAGTGTTTTCAGTTTGTGGTGCTCAGATGCAGTTTAGTTCTGCTTTAATGTATTTTCATGAATAAAATGAAAACTTTTAAATGATGATTTAGTGTTATACACATATGGTCCTGAATACTAAATAAGAAATTCCAATTTTTCTGTTTAAGAGTTAACTCTAAGTCTAGGTTCACATCTATGCGGCTGCCCTTGATACGTTTTTTCAGGCACGTTTTTCAGTGCATTAAGCCTTTTTTAAACCAGTGCATGCGTTTTTGCATGCAGTTTTCATGCATTTTGCGTTCTATGTTTTTTTTTCCTCTTTAAACGCACTGTAAAACACACTGTATATAGCTGGTTGCTAAGAAGGGGGGGGGGGGGGGGGGGAGGCTGCAGCATCCTTAGTAACCGACGAGTCATCAGCGGGGTTCCCTGCTGAAAACTGAATGTAAAAAAAATTAAAAATTGCCGGCAAAATTTAAAAAAAGAAAATGGCATGGGGTCCCCCCCAAAATCCATACCAGACCCTTACCCGAGCATGCCGCCCGGCAGGTCAGGAAAGGGAGAGGACGAGTGAGCGCATCCCCCCTCCTGAACCATACCAGGCCACATGCCCTCAACATGGGGGGGTGGGTGTTTTGTCCCTATCCGATGACATAACTCGGAGAGTGGGTGATGTCATCGGATGCATAGATGTGAACTAGTACCATAGGAAACCATGTTAAACGGACTGTAGTGCGTTTTTGCAAACTGCAAAACGCACTAAAAACGCATACATGTGAACCTAGGGTAAAACAAGGGGTGTCAGCATTGCAGGATTGACAATTTATATAGAGATTCTAAAACACTGTTCTATTGGATCAAGAATAAATTGTGTTTTTCTATCCACCTGGAGTTCAGCTTTAAAATGGATAAAATCTCACGGTTTCAGAAGAGATAGGTGAAAAGAACCACAACATGTTCTTCAAATGTCGGTCACTTGATTGAGCAGGGAGAACATTATATCAAAGACTTAGATCCTATGACATTTATCAGAACAGCATGCTTCTGCACACCTTAATTTATCATATTAAATAGAAAATGTGTCTTTCAGCATACAAGTCTCTTGATGATGGTCTGGAAATATCAAACTCCTTAGTGTGCCCAAGAGAAGCCATGCTGGTAACAATGCATTCACTAATACAGAGTTTTACTAGCTCAGGAAATCCTATTAAAATAATAATAAAGTTAAGCTATTGAACAATATCCCCACCTTGTTGGCATTATTATGTGCTGAAACTGTTGTTGTGTACATCACAGGCAGGCTGCATCCATTTATTGATTAAAAATGATGCAAAATCAATGATAATAAGAAGTACCACAGGGGCAAAAAAAGTTATCAACTGAATTATTTTGAAAAAATAAGTATATATATATATATATATATATATATATATATATATATATATATATATATATATATATATATATATATATATACGGTGAGGCAAGAAAGTATTTAGTCAGCCATTAATTGTGCAAGTTCTCCCACTTAAAAAGATGAGAGAGGCCTGTAATTGTCATCATAGGTATACCTCAACTATGAGAGACAAAATGTGGAAACAAATCCAGACAATCACATTGTCTGATTTTTGAAAGAATTTATTTGCAAATTATGGTGGAAAATAAGTATTTGGTCACCTACAAACAAGCAAGATTTCTGGTTCTTACAGACCTGTATCTTCTTCTTTAAGAGGCTCCTCTGTCCTCCACTCATTACCTGTATTAATGGCACCTGTTTAAACTTGTTATCAGTATAAAAGACACCTGTCCACAACCTCAAACAAATCACAATCCAAACTCCACTATGGTGAAGACCAAAGAGCTGTTGAAGGACACCGGAAACAAAATTGTAGACCTGCACAAGGCTGGGAAGACTGAATCTGCAATATGCAAGCAGCTTGGTGTGCAGAAATCAACTGTGGGAGCAATAATTAGAAAATGAAAGACATACAAGACCACTGATAATCTCCCTCAATCTGGGGCTCCATGCAAGATCTCACCCCATGGGGTCAAAATGATCACAAGAACGGTGAGCAAAAATCCCAGAACCACACGGGGGGACCTAGTGAATGACCTGCAGAGAGCTTGGACCAATGTAACATAGGCTACCATCAGTAACACACTACGCCGCCAGGAACTCAGATCCTGCAGTGCCAGACGTGTCCCCCTGCTTAAGCCAGTACATGTCCAGGCCCGTCTGAGGTTTGCCAGAGAGCATTTGGATGATCCAGAAGAGGATTGGGAGAATGTCATATGGTCAGATGAAACCAAAGTAGAACTGTTTGGTAGAAACACAACTCGTCATGTTTGGAGGAGAGACAATGCTGAGTTGCAACCAAAGAACACCATACCTACTGTGAAGCATGGGGGTGGCAACATCATGCTTTGGGGCTGTTTCTCTGCAAAGGGAACAGGATGACTGATCCATGTACATGAAAGAATGAATGGGGCCATGTATCGTGAGATTTTGAGTGCAAACCTCCTCCCATCAGCAAGGGCATTGAAGATGAAACACGGCTGGGTCTTTCAGCATGACAATGATTCCAAACACACCAGTCGAGCAACGAAGGAGTGGCTTCGTAAGAAGCATTTCAAGGTCCTGGAGTGGCCTAGCCAGTCTCCAGATCTCAACCCCATAGAAAACCTTTGGAGGGAGTTGAAAGTCCGTGTTGCCCAGCGACAGCCCCAAAACATCACTGCTCTAGAGGAGATCTGCATGGAGGAATGGTCCAACATACCAGCAACAGTGTGTGACAATCTTGTGAAGACTTACAGAAAACGTCTGACCTCTGTCATTGCCAACAAAGGATATATAACAAAGTATTTAGATGAACTTTTGATATTGACCAAATACTTATTTTCCACCATAATTTGCAAATACATTTTTTCAAAAATCAGACAATGTGATTGTCTGGATTTGTTTCCACATTTTGTCTCTCATAGTTGAGGTATACCTATGATGACAACTACAGGCCTCTCTCATCTTTTTAAGTGGGAGAACTTGCACAATTGGTGGCTGACTAAATACTTTTTTGCCTCACTGTATATATAAAAAATGTTAAAACATTTTCCACCTTTAATGTGACCTTTAAACTGTACAGCTCACTTGAAAAGCAAACTAAAATCTTTTAGGGTGGAGGAAAGTAAAAATAAAAAAATAAAATAATATGGTTGCATAAGTGTGCACACCCTTAAACCAATACTTTGTTGAAGTGCCTTTTGATTTTATCACAGCACTCAGTCTTTTTGGGTGTGAGTCTATCAGCATAGCATATCTTGACTTGGCAATATTTGCCCACTCTTCTTTGCAAAAACACTCCAAATATGTTAGATTGCGAGGGCATCTCCTATGCACAGCCCTCTTCAGATCACCCCACAGATTTTCAATGGGATTCAGGTCTGGGCTTTGGCTGTGCCATTCTTCCACAAAGCTGGCCGGATTGCCCCCCTCTGCTCCTTCAGCCAGACCCACGATTTTGAGGTTATTTCTCCTATTCCTGTTCTCTGCGTCTTCAACTCTATATTCGAGTGCCTTAACTTTGGTTTGAAGAGTGTGGAGTGCTGCAGAGTGTTCCATCACCTCATCCTCTGTGGTACTGTCCCTCTGCTCAGTCTCTGTCACTCTTGAACTTAGCTTATCCATGTCCTGCCGTAGGAGGCTGACATCCAGCTGAACAGCCTCGATTTTTGCCGTTAGCATGGCCTGACATGTGGCTATGGCCGCCATTACCTCTGCCAACCAGGGTGGCAGGGGTTCCACTGACTCCATAAGGCCCGTCTGTGAGGCCTTGTGCGAGTCTCCATGTGCGCAGAGGAGAGAGGCGGTAGTTCCTCCGCAATCGGTGGGAAATTAAGCTTCTTTCCCCTGCCGGAAAATGCGCCCGATGATCTACACCTCATCCTGGTAATGCAGGGATGGTATTTGGGAGAGTGCACTCTCAGGATCCAGGTAACAGCCAGAATCCCAGCGGAGCTCAAGCTTTTTGCGTACGTTCGATTTTCACCATTTTGCAAAAAAGGCGCAATGTAAAAATAATATTTTTTTGTTATTTATTAACTTGATACAGGTTAAGCTGTGTTTTTATCTGCTAATAATGTTTTTAGTGTATTTTTTGCGAATATATTGGTTTGATAAACATTTGCGCAAATACCGCGGGGTCTAAAAAATTTGTAGCGCCTTCTTTTTATTCTAGCCGTCATATGCCTTCAGAAAATATATGGTTTTGGGAGTCTTTCACAAATTATGAAAGCTGTAAGGGAAAAATGAAAACCTTCAGATTTTTAGAGAAATGTGGATATTTACACTTTTGAGTCTGTTCAATTTTCACTATTTCACGAAAAGGCACAATTTGATAGTTACAAATATTTGTTATTTATTAACTTAATACAGGTTAAGCTTCTATATTTAGTAGGAATTTTGTAAAATGTACCGTGTTTTTATCTGCTAACAATGGTTTTATTTGGTGTATTTTTTGCAAATATATTGGATTACAAAACATTTGCGCAAATACCACAGGGTCTAAAAAATCAGTAGCACCTTCTTTTTATTCTACTGATCATGTGCTTTCAGAAAATATATGGTTTGGGGGGTCTTTTACAAACTCTGAAAGCTATAAGTGAAAAATAAAAAAGCAAAGGAAAAATTGCAAAAATGGTCTGGCCACCTGAGTGTACAAAATTGAGCACAGGGCCTGGCAGCGAAAGGGTTAAACTTTTGCTGGACAGCTTGGCCTGTTAAAGCGGAACTAAAGAAAAAAATTGTGAACAGGCAGGCTTGCAAAGTGCAAAGTCTCTTCTGCAGTAAAATAAACCCCCCTACCTGTCTGCAATTTCCTTTAGAATATTAACTAAGCTGCGCGCGCACAGCTCGGTTAAAATTTCCAGCACGGTCCTAGTGTGTAGACTACAACCTGGAAGAAGCTGGAGAGAAAAGGACAGTGCCAGCGAGGGACTTAACAGTTCTCAGAACATTGGAGTAGTGGTAAATATTTTTAACTTCATGTGCTTGACAGAAAGTCGTTTCGGATTCATTTGTTAAGTAAATCATTTCATTTAGTAACAGAAATAAAAAAGATGTATCTCTGCGCTGTGGTGGGGCGGCAGCTAACACAGATAAGTAATATACCAAACTTAAAAAATAATCTTAAGAAAAAGTGTGTAGCACCAAAAGTAAATGAACAGCGATGAAAATACTGTGTTATAAATGGACAGCACATTGAAATAAAGTCCAAAGAAGTGTTAAAGTGAAAAAATGCTAAAGTGAACAAAAAAAATATATACAGTGGCTTGCGAAAGTATTCGGCCCCCTTGAACTTTTCAACCTTTTGCCACATTTCAGGCTTCAAACATAAAGATATAAAATTTTTATTTTTTGTGAAGAATCACCAACAAGTGGGACACAATTGTGAAGTGGAACGAAATCTTTTGGATTTTTGAAACTTTTTTAACTAATAAAAAAATGAAAAGTGGGGCGTGCAAAATTATTCGGCCCCCTTGCGTTAATACTTTGTAGAGCCACCTTTTGCTGCGATTACAGCTGCAAGTCGCTTGGGGTATGTCTCTATCAGTTTTGCACATCGAGAGACTGAAATTCTTGCCCATTCTTCCTTGCAAAACAGCTCGAGCTCAGTGAGGTTGGATGGAGAGCGTTTGTGAACAGCAGTTTTCAGCTCTTTCCACAGATTCTCGATTGGATTCAGGTCTGGACTTTGACTTGGCCATTCTAACACCTGGATACGTTTATTTGTGAACCATTCCTTTGTAGATTTTGCTGTATGTTTGGGATCATTGTCTTGTTGGAAGATAAATCTCCGTCCCAGTTTCAGGTCTTTTGCAGACTCCAACAGGTTTTCATCCAGAATGGTCCTGTATTTGGCTGCATCCATCTTCCCCTCAATTTTAACCATCTTCCCTGTCCCTGCTGAAGAAAAGCAGGCCCAAACCATGATGCTGCCACCACCATGTTTGACAGTGGAGATGGTGTGTTGAGTGTGATGAGCTGTGTTGCTTTTACGCCAAACATATCGTTTTGCATTGTGGCCAAAAAGTTCGATTTTGGTTTCATCGGACCAGAGCACCTTCTTCCACATGTTTGGTGTGTCTCCCAGGTGGCTTGTGGCAAACTTTAGACGAGACTTTTTATGGATATCTTTGAGAAATGGCTTTCTTCTTGCCACTCTTCCATAAAGGGCAGATTTGTGCAGTGTACGACTGATTGTTGTCCTATGGACAGACTCTCCCACCTCAGCTGTAGTTCCCTGCAGTTCATCCAGAGTGATCATGGGCCTCTTGGCTGCATCTCTGATCAGTCTTCTCCTTGTCTGAGCTGAAAGTTTAGAGGGACAGCCAGGTCTTGGTAGATTTGCAGTGGTCTGATACTCCTTCCATTTCAAAATGATCGCTTGCACAGTGCTCCTTGGGATGTTTAAAGCTTGGGAAATCTTTTTGTATCCAAATGCAGCTTTAAACTTTTCCACAACAGTATTACGGACCTGCCTGGTGTGTTCCTTGGTCTTCATGATGCTCTCTGCGCTTTTAACAGAACCCTGAGACTATCACAGAGCAGGTGCATTTATACAGAGACTTGATTACACACAGGTGGATTCTATTTATCACCATCAGTCATTTAGGACAACATTGGATCATTCAGAGATCCTCGCTGAACTTCTGGAGTGAGTTTTCTGCACTGAAAGTAAAGGGGCCGAATAATTTTGCACGCACCACTTTTCAGTTTTTTAATTGCTAAAAAAGTTTAAAATATCCAATAAATTTCGTTCCACTTCACAATTGTGTCCCACTTGTTGGTGATTCTTCACAAAAAATTAAAATGTTATATCTTTATGTTTGAAGCCTGAAATGTGGCAAAAGGTTGAAAAGTTCAAGGGGGCCGAATACTTTCGCAAGCCACTGTAAGTCCAATCTTGTGGATGAAAATCAACAATAAAAAATAAATAAATAAAAACGTCAGGCCCATGTCCGAAACTGAGTTGGCAGTGGCACCCATTGTCATATGTTTTTATTAATCATTTTACTTTGGCTTTTTTTAACATACAACTCCAATAAATACTACACTATGGAGACTTCATCTGGCTCCCAGTGAGCTTTATTTACTACAGCTACATCTGGATGGTGCGAGTTGCTGAACAGCTTTCTCCACAACAGATGGCGAATCTACACTGAGTGCATGTTTGCTGCTGTAACGGCAGCCATCTTTCCGGTGAGTGTCCATTTCACAGGGGTGCGGTGGATGATTCAGGAGCACTGTACTGGATCTCCTCTTCACTTTTCAAGTCACCACCAAATTTTTCTGCACATCTTTGCACTGAACTATTGTGTTTTCAGCAATAAGTTTATATTGCTGATCCTATCATGGGACTGTGCATTTAAATCTATATTTTTCACTACGTTGTTTTTTTATTGTTGATTTCCATCCACAAGATTGGACTTATATATAAGTATTTTTGTTCACTTTAGCATTCTTTCACTTTAACACTTTTTGGACTTTATTTCAATGTGCTGTCCATTTATAACACAGTATTCGCTCATCGCTGTTCATTTACTTTTCTCGCTACACACTTTTTCTTAAAATCAGTTCATTTGGTCATAGAATGATTTGCTTTTCCGTTTCATATATTTGCTTTGAATATTCGTTGTTCCGTATCAATTCGTATTTTCGGAAGTTATTTCAGAAGATTGGCTATATTCATTTTAACGTGTTAATTAGTTATTTCAGGAGATTACGTATCCCTGCTAGTCCACCCCACAAAGAGAAATGGAATGAACTGACTGGACGATATCGACTGGAGTCGCGTGCATCCGAAAGTAACAAATGGAACAAAATTATGAATTTCGGATTCATGCCTTATGTTATGATGGGTTCACCTCCATCCAACCCAAACACAATAAATAGGAATCATTACCTTATTTCACTTGTATACCTTACTGCATTTGTTGCATGCTTTATTCTATATATAGTGTATTTTTTATAATGTTAATGTAAAATGAAATGGATCAAAATCAATGTTGTTACGCTATTTCAGATGCTTAAAACATTTAAAAAAAGCCCCAAACTTTAGGATCATGTCATCCGAATGAAACAAATGAAATTGTTGTTTCATTATAATTTATTTAGGATTTGTGTAAATTGGTTACTTTTGTGATTCTGATACATCCGAATCTCCGAATAACGAAAATTTCATCCGAATTTCAATTCGTAATGAAATGCATCGCACATGTCTAGAGATGGAAATATAACTGATCTACTGCCATGATCAACAAGTAATAAAACTATGTTGACGGAAATCAAAAAAACAAAAACTGCAACATCGGTGTAACAATAGTCCATCCTATGATTACCTAATTAGCACTTCTTTTCAGCTAAAAAAAAATCTGTAAATGTTTTTTTTTTTCCATGAGAAAAGTAATATATTATACTAGAAAAAATGAAAAATGCAGACTCTGTAAAAACAAAATATAATAATTCTAAATTTTGCAAATAAAAGAAAATGGATTATTGCACAATGAACATACATAAGGCTGTAGCATTTGTAAATTAGCAGACATTGCTACTTTCAGCACAAATCAATGAATACACACAGCTAATCATGAAACAGTAGATGAGCAATTTGAGTCCCTTACTGCACAATTAGGAATTAGCTGAGTTCTGCTAAGCAGCAATTTAGAGAGGAAATTTTTTAGCACAACTTTGAAAATACAGCACAAGCTCACATTTATTGGTCAATCCTGTGCACTTCTAACCACTTGAGCCCCGGACCATTATGCTGCCTAAGGACCAGAGGTCTTTTTCCAATTTGGCACTGCGTCGCTTTAACTGCTAATTGCGCGGTCATGCAATGCTGTACCCAAACGAAATTTGCGTCCTTTTCTTCCCACAAATAGAGCTTTCTTTTGATGGTATTTGATCACCTCTGCGGTTTTTATTTTTTGCGCTATAAACGGAAAAAGACCGAAAATTTGGAAAAAAAAAGATATTTTCTACTTTTTGTTATAAAAAAAATCCAATAAACTCAATTTTAGTCATACATTTAGGCCAAAATGTATTCGGCCACATGTCTTTGGTAAAAAAAAATGTCAATAAGCGTATATTTATTGGTTTGCGCAAAAGTTATAGCGTCTACAAACTAGGGTACATTTTCTGGAATTTACACAGCTTTTAGTTTATGACTGCCTATGTCATTTCTTGAGGTGCTAAAATGGCAGGGCAGTACAAACCCCCCCCAAATGACCCCATTTTGGAAAGTAGACACCCCAAGGAAATTGCTGAGAGGCATGTTGAATCCATTGAATATTTTTTTTTTGTCCCAAGTGATTGAATAATGACAAAAAAAAAAATATTTACAAAAAGTTGTCACTAAATGATATATTGCTCACACAGGCCATGGGCCTATGTGGAATTGCACCCCAAAATACATTCAGCTGCTTCTCCTGAGTATGGGGATACCACATGTGTGGGACTTTTTGGGAGCCTAGCCGCGTACGGGGCCCCGAAAACCAATCACCGCCTTCAGGATTTGTAAGGGTGTAAATTTTTGATTTCACTCTTCACTGCCTATCAC
The DNA here is from genome assembly GCA_037952835.1 of Lithobates septentrionalis. Lineage (NCBI taxonomy): Eukaryota > Metazoa > Chordata > Amphibia > Anura > Ranidae > Lithobates > Lithobates septentrionalis. Next base: position 1,615,575 of record JBBDGP010001949.1, read on the forward strand.
AGTTTCGGAGGCCATGGAATGCCCAGGTGGCACAAAAGCCCCCCAAATGACCCCATTTTGGAAAGTAGACACCCCAAGCTATTTGCTGAGAGGCATATTGAGTCCATGGAATATTTTATATTTTGACACAAGTTGCGGGAAAGTGACACATTTTTATTTTTTTTTTGCACAAAGTTGTCACTAAATGATATATTGCTCAAACATGCCATGGGAATATGTGAAATTACACCCCAAAATACATTATGCTGCTTCTCCTGAGTATGGGGATACCACATGTGTGAGACTTTTTGGGAGCCTAGCTGCGTACGGGACCCCGAAAACCAAGCACCGCCTTCAGGCTTTCTAAAAAAAAAAAATTTGTCTCTTTCCCGCAACATGTGTCGCAATAGAAAATATTCCATGGACTCGACATGCCTCTCAGCAAATAGCTTGGGGTGTCTACTTTCCAAAATTGGGTCATTTGGGGGGGTTTTGAACTGTCCTGGCATTTTATGCACAACATTTAGAAGCTTATGTCACACATCACCCACTCTTCTAACCACTTGAAGACAAAGCCCTTTCTGACACTTTTTGTTTACATGAAAAAGTTATTTTTTTTTTGCAAGAAAATTACTTTGAACCCCAAAACATTATATATTTTTTTTAAAGCAAATGCCCTACAGAATAAAATGGTGGGTGTTTCATTTTTTTTTTCACACAGTATTTGTGCAGCGATTTTTCAAACAAATTTTTTGGGGAAAAAACACACTTTTTTAAATTTTAATGCACTAAAACACACTATATTGCCCAAATGTTTGATGAAACAAAAAAGATGATCTTAGGCCGAGTACATGGATACCAAACATGACATGCTTTACAATTGCGCACAAACGTGCAGTGGCAACAAAATAGATACATTTTTAAAAGCCTTTAAAAGCCTTTACAGGTTACCACTTTAGATTTACAGAGGAGGTCTACTGCAAAAATTACTGCCCTCGATCTGACCTTCGCGGTGATACCTCACATGCATGGTGCAATTGCTGTTTACGTTTGACGACAGACCGCCGCTTGCGTTCGCCTTAGCGCGAGAGCAGGGTGCGACAGGGGTGCTTTTTTTTTTTGCTTTTTTTTTTTTGCTTTTTTAGCTTATTTTTAAACTGTTCCTTTCATTTTTTTTTTTTTAATCATTTTTATTGTTATCTCGGGGAATGTAAATATCCCCTATGATAGCAATAGGTAGTGACAGGTACTCTTTTTTTAAAAATTTGGGGTCTATTAGACCCTAGATCTCTCCTCTGCCCTCAAAGCATCTGACCACACCAAGATCGGTGTGATAAAATGCTTCCCTAATTTCCCAATGGCGCTATTTACATCCAGCGAAATCTAAGTCATAAAATGCTCGTAGCTTCCGGTTTCTTAGGCCATAGAGATGTTTGGAGCCACTCTGGTCTCTGATCAGCTCTATGGTCAGCTGGCTGAATCACCGGCTGCATTCTCAGGTTCCCTGTTGAGACAGGAGAGCCAGAGAAAAACACTGAAGATGGTGGAGGGGGCATTCCCTCCCACGGCTTGTAAAAGCAGTCTAGAGGCTAATTAGCCCCTAGGATTGCTTTTACATGAAAGCCGACCGCTGCCTGAAAAGAATGATACCAAGATGATACCTAAACCTGCAGGCATCATTCTGGTATAACCACTCAAAGTCGTGAATGGCGTACCTGAAGACAAAAAAATGGTTAACAATAAAGCACAGTAAACGGTAAAGTATAAAAAATTGCATACCTGAAAAACAAACATGATAAAACATAATAAAAATAAAACATTGCAGAATTGAATACAGTAAAAAAGAGCAGAACAATAGAGAGAGAGAATAGAGAGAGAGAGAGAACAATAAAACGACAACTATTTTTTTTTATTTTATATATTTTTTTTTTTTTTTTTACACTTTTTTTGTAACTAACTTTTATAACTGTAACCGGTTCCAGGTTCGGGTCTCTCAAAATGCGATGGCATCTTGGGAGACCCTGTGAAAGTGCGCCTAGTCTGTGGAATGCTGTACCCTACGCTAATACTCAACTAGTGAATGGTAGCGTTCAAAACATTCACCAATGCAAAGACCAGGATTGTCAGGACAAGAGGGACAATAATAGCAGGTGTCACGCCTATATCCGCGCTTGCTGCAGACACAACATCTTTTTTGGGGGGGGTTCGCTGGGTAGGGGTACTCGGGAGGACATAAAAAAAATGCCTCTCATGCAGCCGACTGCATTTGGTTGGGGATGTGAATGGGGGAAGCACGGGCGCTGCAGAAGTGGTGGGTTCCCAATTAGGATTGGCGAATGCAGCAGGAAGGGCACTATGGGCACGACGGGCCTGTGTTTGTCTTTTTGGTGGCAGCGGGACACTACTTGTGCTTGCCACCTCACCAGCTTGAACTGCACTTATGGGACTCGCCACGTCACCAAGTGTTACTGCAGCGCGGGTTTGACTACGACCGGGGTGTACTAGGCCGCTGGTGCTTGCCAGTTCAATAAAAAGCTACCAAAAAAACTGTTAGCGATCGCAGGGATCAGGCCTGACTCTGCGAACGCTGCAGTTATGCGTTTAGTGTTTTGTAAGTGACAGTGATCGATCGATACTGCACTTGGGTGGGCTGGGCTGGGCCAGGCGGAGGGGCAAAACGCAGGTGCTAGCAGGTATCTGGGCTGATCCCACTAACACTGCGTTTTTGGGAACCCTAAACTGCTGGGGACGCTAGTATAGATCTGATCGGATCAGATATTGATCCGTTCAGATACTATACCACTAAGGGAGGTGTATGCTGCGTGCGTGGGTGTTAGTGGTACTGGCGCTAATCTGACGCTGCTTGGGGCTGGTGCTTGCCAGTTCACCAAAATGCTACCAAAAAAACTGTTAGCGATCGCAGGGATCAGGCCTGACTCTGTGAACGCTGCAGTTATGCATTTAGTGTTTTGTAAGTGACAGTGATCGATCGATACTGCACTTGGGTGGGCTGGGCTGGGCCGGGCGGAGGGGCAAAACGCAGGTGCTAGCAGGTATCTGGGCTGATCCCGCTAACACTGCATTTTTGGGAACCCTAAACTGCTGGGGATGCTAGTATAGATCTGATCGGATCAGATATTGATCCGTTCAGATACTATACCACTAAGGGAGGTGTACGGTGCGTGCGTGGGTGTTAGCGGTACTGGCACTAACCTGACGCTGCCTGGGGCTGGTGCTTGCCAGTTCACCAAAATGCTACCAAAAAAACTTACTGATCGCAGGGATCAGGCCTGACTCTGCGAACGCTGCAGTTATGCGTTTAGTGTTTTATAAGTGACAGTGATCGATCGATACTGCACTTGGGTGGGCTGGGCGGAGGGGCAAAACGCAGGTGCTAGCAGATATCTGGGCTGATCCCGCTAAAACTGCATTATTGGGAACCCTAAACTGCTGGGGACGCTAGTATAGATCTGATCGGATCAGATATCGATCCGTTCAGATACTATACCACTAAGGGAGGTGTATGCTGCGTGTGTGGGTGTTAGCGGTACTGGCGCTAATCTGACGCTGCCTGGGGCGACGCATATCACCGTCGGGCGATCAGGGGGCTAAACCTTTATTCGGTAATAAACGGCGGGTGCCCTGACACTATAAAAAATAAACGAACTAACCAGCGTCACCCGTAACACTTATACGGTGATCAGTGGTGAAAGGGTTAACTAGGTGGCGATCAAGGGGTTAAAACATTTATTAGATAGTATATGGGGGTCCCTGTCGCTATAAAACGCTGACGGTGAACCTAAATATTTACTTCCCTAACTAGCGTCACCAGCGACACTAATACAGCGATCAGAAAAATGATCGCTTAGTGACACTGGTGACAGGGGGTGATCAAGGGGTTAAAACTTTATTAGGGGGGGTTAGGGGGGTACCCTAGACCTAAAGGGGGCTAACCCTAACTGTCCTACCACTGTACCTGTCACAAACTGACACCATGCAGTAATCAGAAAAAAAAACAAAAAAAAAACTGCTTGGTGTCAGTTTGTGACGAGGGGGTGATGGGGGGGGGGGGGGGGTCGGGGGGCGATCGGGGGGGGGATCGGGGTGTTTTGTGTGCCTGGCATGTTCTACTGTGTGTGTGTGTTGTGCACTCACATTACAGTCTTCTCTCCTCGGCACCGGAACGGAAAATACAGAGCCGAGGAGAGATGACATCATTTCCTTTGCTGCTGTTTAGCATACAGCAGCAAAGGAATGTTCCCATTGGCCAGCGGCGATCGCGAGGGGGGGCCACGAACGGATGGCCTCCCCCTCACCTCCGATCGCCGGGGAACATAACAGGACCGCCTCGGGCACCGTGGGGGGTCCGATCGGACCCCCCACCCGCGGGAGGCAAATCACGTGTATGTACGTGATTTTGCCTGCCCGTGCCGCCTTGCCGACGTACATTGGCGTGAGGCGGTCCTTAAGTGGTTAAATGGGAACGACCTAATTACTGGTGATAGGTTTCAAAGATAATCAAATTTCACTTGTTACCCCGTGTACATGCTAGATGTGGCAAGAATGCCAACAGAAACGAGACAGCAGTTTCCTAATCCAGTCAGTGGAACTTCACTCTCCCAATCAACATTGATTATTTGTAAACCTCTTACTGATAGAATTAGTAAATAGATAGGAAAATATATCATATTTACTTGTTTTAAACTTTTTTTTCTACATTTCTTAAGTTACTTCCTAGTTTCCTGCCTAGGTAAATGATGTCATAAATCCCAGGCGTCTTTAGGAATTGAGGAGAGGTCGAGGAGAGGTTTTCCCAGCTAAGGGTGCACTTCTGCATGCATGCTTGAGCTTAGAGCAGATGTATTCCAGGAAGTAAATGCTACATGAATCATTTGCCCTCACTCAAGATGGTCACAGCCAGAAATGCTAGGGGGGTTGTTTTTTAAAGTGATTTCTCACCAAAATAAAGCATAGAGACATGGATGAATGGGGGGAGTTTGCTTTGAGTTGTAGCACAACCCCCTTGAGCACTGCTTGGATTTACCTGCTGATCTGCACCGCCATGGCCTCATGAACATTCCAACCCACCTGACACTCTGGGTTCAGACATATTTGCACCACCTTAAAGTAGCCAGTCAAACAACTCAAACAACTCGTTTATATTCTATTAACGTTTACTGAAATAACTCAAAGAGAATATTGTTACAGAGAGGAGGTAACAGATCCTCTGAGCTTTGGGTAACAGTCCCAGCTCAGCAGAGGAATTCCTCTACAATATTACAAGTTAAGATAATTTAGGTTGTAACAGTATATTATATACATGTATGTACAAAGGAATACCACTGGAACATAACCTGAAAGGATAAGCAAGAGTTAAGCATTAATTCTGGCAAAACCTTTAAAGGGGGAACCCAGGCTGGCCTATTCAATCTTTAATCCTAATGAGAGATCAAGTTTAAAAGGAATGATATAAGGGCCCTTTAGTAGTAATGACAGCAATGTCCACATTGTAGGCCTGATGGTCTTCACCGGCAGTTGGAGATTGTTAACTATATACAATAAGGTGCAGTAACAAGCCAATGGTATTTCTTCAAATGGATACAGCTAAAGATGTCTATGTATAGTGTTTAAAGATAAGTGTAGTAAAGTATTCCCAAGGTAGAGCTGTTGGTACACAGTGTCCCAGTGAAGTAATAAGAAAAGGTTTGCAAAGGTGGGCAACTGCCCTTTCACCAATGACCAGGCTGATTCAATGCCTTCTGGACAGCAGCTACCAGAGTGACGTCCCTGTAGTGGGTCCGCTGTGACAATCTACCAATGCGAAGCTCGAAGCACGAGTTTTGGATTACCAAGACAGTGCTGGATGGATTTCTGATGAACAGCAAACAGTGTTAGGCCCTTCTCGTCCAGGTTGGAATGTTGTACCCTGCGTGGTAGGCCGCGACCTCACCCTCCCTGCGTGGAGAGGTCTGTCGCGCACGAGGCCCAGGAGGAAGAGGCGGGTCTCTGGCTTCTTTTATAGCTCTTCCCAGCAATCTCTCTGATGATAGCAAAGATCCCTGGTATATATAGTCCAGGTGTATAGTCATGCGGAGCAATTGCCATTCTGAGGAACTATCAACCCCACAATCCCTTTGGTTTGGCTCACAAATATGATGTCAGTTAGTGATACTGGGCACTAGAGGGACAACACGATATACAGAAACAACGAAGGATCACCACACTTTGCAATCGTAGTCCACAGTGCTACATCTTCCCTCCACTTGAAAGTCTTTGGTCCCTGAAGACAGAACACAACCTGTGGGATCACCTTACTGTATCATAAGAAAGTGAATGGTTAATCATCTGACAAACCAGAAGTTGTAACAGCCAATAACTGACCCAAAGAGGATCATCTAACAGTAAATTATATAGATCATCAGGTGAAGTCATATTAATTTAGTCACAGGCCAATAACAAGTTATTGGTCCAACCAGTAGTGTCAGGAGGTGGATCAAGGTCATCCTTTACTAAAGGTTCAATAAATGAGGCAAGTGCTTGACTAGAACATTGAGCGGTAGGAATACATTCGTCAGAGTTTACTCCAAAGGTATCATACGTCAGTCTTTTCGGAGGGCATATTTTCTGTCTCAACCTGGAGTAGATACTTTCCAGTGGCTCTGGTCCCCTATAGGTTCCCCAGAAACTACATCCAGGTTCAGGCTCGGGTTCTGAACCAGGCTTTGGTTCAGGTCCTGGTGCAGGCTCTGGTTCAGGAACAGTCTCTCTCTCTGCTTTATTAGTAGGAGGAATGGGAGTCTCCAACACATTAGATACTTCTTTTTATCCATACAGGGATGGAAGCACGTAGTCTCTTTCTAGTTACTTCTGTTTAATCCTAATTTTATTTTGTATTATTTACTTCATTAACTTGCCTATTCCCTTCTCTCCTTTGGGCTAACCCCCACGTGATGGGGCTGTCATCTCCCATCCCGTTATCAGATACAGCTATATATGCCATGGTTGAGTGTGTTGCATTATCCATTTAGGAGCTCTGGCTCCATCATTTCCGGGAGCTGCGATGCATCCCGCGGGCCTTCCTCCTCTCCCTCTTCCCTGGGTGGATGGACATCCTTGCGCCATACATCGATGTCACGCTATCAGCGGTGGAGTTGCAGCTCCGTGTCACATGATGCTGCCCCCCCGTGGCAGTTTACATCGAGCGGCTAAATGGAGGGATGTATGATACTGGCGCCGGTATTGGGCAGCTTGTCCGCCCATTTGCAGGCGCCTCCCCTCCACAATACCCACCAGTGTGACGTTGGTGGGCGTGGTGGCTGTGCCCTTATAGGCCTCATTTAGAGGCAGCTGTTTCACAATGGTGATTTTATCTGTTCACACTGGTTTACTCTATGCATCACTCTGGACTTTAGGGTTCTATGCACTAGTCTCAGGTAAATTGTCACTCACTTTTATCACTAGTTCTTATTGGCACATTTAGGTTGAACTTTATCTCTTCTGCTTGGTGATTTTGTCTCTCATTTTTAACTATTTCAACACTTTTCACCTATACTAGCTCACAGATAGGGATGGGCCGAACACCCCCCGGTTAGGTTCGCACTAGAACACACAGAACAGGCAAAAAGATTCAGCAGAACACACAAACACTGTTAAAGTCTATGGGACACGAACATGAATAATCAAAAGTGCTAATTTTAAAGGCTTATATGCAAGTTATTGTTATAAAAAGTTTTTGGGGACCTGGGTCCTGCCCTAAGGGACATGTATCAATGCAAAAAAAATTTTTAAAAACGGCATTGATTTTTTTAATGCTTAAAGTAAAACAATAAAAATGAAATATTCCTTTAAATATCATGACTGGGGGGTATCTATAGTATGCCTGTAAAGTGGCGGGATCCCCCCCAGTCCATTACCAGGCCCTTTGGGTCTGGTATGAACATTAAGGGGAACCCCGAACCAAACTTAAAAAAAAAATTGCGCGGGGATCCCCCTAAAATCAATACCAGGCCCTTCGGGTCTGATATGGAAATTAAGGGGAACCCTGTGCCAAATTTTTAAAAATTGGCGTAGGGGTCCCCCTCACAATCCATACCAGACCCTTATCCGAGCATTCAACCTGGCAGGCCGCAGGAAAAGAGGGTGGGACAAGAGAGCCCCCCCTCCTGAACCATACCAGGCCACATGCCCTCAACATGGGGAGGGTGCTTTGGGGTAGCCCCCCCAAAGCACCTTGTCCCCATGTTGATGGGGACAAGGGCATCATCCCCACAACCCTTGCCCGGTGGTTGTGGGGGTATGCGGGTGGGTGGCTTATCAGAATCTGGAAGCCCCCTTTAGCAAGGGGACCCCCAGATCCCAGCCCCCCGTGTGAATTGGTAATGGGGTACAAGTACCCCAAAAGTGTCAAAATGGTAAAAAAGACAATACCCGGTTTTTGACAATTCCTTTATTAATAATGTCTTCTTCTTTCCCCCGCTTCTTCCTCCACCAACCTCTGGTCTTCCACCCGTTTGCGTAAACGGGTGACCCCACCCCCCTCTGATGCCATGGGAAAGCCATAGGGATGTCCCCGTGGCATCAGAGGGGGCAAAGTCACCATGTGGCGCCCTCAGTTATATAAGAACTGTCACACGCACAGAAGCGTCACACAGTGGGAGCCTCCTATTGAGGTGGATCGTCCGGAGGATGAAGCGGGGAAGAAGAAGCCGGAGGAGGAAGCAGAGGACTGGAGAAAAACCAGAAGAAGATGGAGGAAGAAGGATGTCATTCTTGCTGGGCCATGGGCCATCCACGCCACCTCAGCTTCCGATGCTGAGGCCCTTAGGGGATCTCTGGCTCTTAGGGCCATACTCCTATCATGCAAGTATATTTTGTAAATACTTCAATCTATTTACTTCATACTTTTTTCTCCTTGGCAGGGTCAGACCATTAGAATTTATCTCCATCATATTACATTACTCATCCAATTCACGTGCATGCTCCTGAAGAGTGGATAAATCCATGAAATGCATAGAGCTATTATATGTCCGTGTTCTCATGTATTGCATGTTTTACTTGATATTTTTTAGTATATGTATTATGTGAAACCAATTGTCTGCAATCTTGTTGCCAACTGCCCTCATTGTATGTACATTAATTTATATGAATTACCTATTTACAGCTATTACCTTTTGTACCACCACCCCCTCCCTTTAGAATGTAAGCTCTATGAGCAGGGCCCTCCTGTACCTTTTGTATTGAACTGTACTGTAATTGTGTTGTCCCCCCTATACATTGTAAAGCGCTGCGTAAACTGTTGGCGCTATATAAATCGTGAATAATAATAATAATATGAATTGTATTAGATATTATATGTTTATTTATGATTACCATTATATATTACTATACCGATTTCCAATAAAATTAAACTTGTATACCTACGTGCTTCATTTAAAGTCCCAACTCCTTGCCCCTTGTTGTTTCATTTAGATAGGGATGGAGGCGATTGGCCTTACAAGGTCACCGCCTCATTTAAAGCCAAGTGTTCTTTCTTCTTTTTATACATTAGACACTTCATTGGATTCCATCTTGACCTCCTTGTCTCCTCCTAGTGAGTGAAGGTCTAGTGTTTCAATTTCCGACAAGGGGAGACGTGTCTTCCTTTCTAAAGGGTGTCCCCTGACGGTTTTCATCCCCAATCCCGGGAGTGATAGGTTTATCTTCCAAAGGCAAGACCCACAACCAATCAAGAGTTAATTCTTTGTCATCGCTATCCTCTTCAGGTGGCATGGGTGGGCAAGGTTTTCTGGCCCTAGGCCTCAGTGTAGGGGACTGGTAAGTCTCTAGGATAGAGGATGGGGGTACTTGGACAGCCTCAGATATGGGAAGCAAGTGGACAGCCTCAGATATGGGAAGCAAGTGGTTTCAATGCCAGGTCTTCAAAGGTCCAGTCTTCCCTTTAGGCCGAATCTGGTATACAGGGAGCCCAGGTAATTGCTTACAGACAATGTAGGGTTGGGAGCGCCATCGATCAGCCAGCTTATGTTTCCCTTGCACCCCTAGGTTGCGCAACAATACTCTGTCCCCAGGTTGTAGATCCCGAACCCTCACTCTAAGATTAAAGTTTTTCTTGTTCCTCTGTTCTCTGATGGTAGAGGCTTCCTTGACTTTCTCATAGGCCACTTTTGGATTCTTCAGAAATCTGTCAACATACCCCCGGTAGGAGGCCTGAGAGGTGTGATCTAATATTGTTCCAAAAGCCAGGTCCACTGGCAAATGAGCTTCTCTTCCGAACATTAATCAGTAAGGGGAGTATCCAGTAGATTAATTTGAAGTACTATTATAAGCATGAGCCACGGCAGCTATATGATCTCCCCAATGTTTCTTCTCCAAATGAAGGGTTTCCAACATGTTCAGCAGGGTACAGTTGAAATGCTCAGGTTGTGGATCCCCTTGAGGATGGTAAGGAGTAGTTCTGGATTTCTTTATACTTAAGAGTTCACGTAATCTTCTGATCAGCTTGCTCTCAAAATCCCAACCTTGATCCAAGTGTAGGCGCTTAGGCAGCCCGTAATGAACGAAAAACTTCTCCACTAAAGTTTTTGCTACCGTACTGGCTTGTTGGTCCCTAGTGGGGAAAGCTTAAGTGTATCGGGTAAAGTGATCTGTCACAACCAGGACATTACTTTGTCCACTCAGGTCAGGTTCCAAACACAAGGAATCAATGCACACCAGCTCCATTGGTCCCTGGCTTTGAAGATGGCCCATTGGGGCTGCCCTGCCTGGTAAGGCTTTCTTCTGAATGCATCTGATGCAAGAGCGACAGTAGCTTTCCACCTCAGTTCTCATGGACGGCCAGTAAAATCGATCCATAACTAACTTGAAGGTTCTATCTGGGCTTAAGTGACCATGATAATCATGAAGAGCAGTCAACACTATTAGTTGGTGTTTCTCAGGTAGGAACAAGTGACAAACACCTCCTGGTTCTTCAGATGGACCTCTCCTGTATATGACTCCATCTTCCAACCGCATTCGTTCCCACTCTCTATGGACTGCCGCTTCAATAGGGGTATTCAACAGTATCTGGGGGTCCTAGGCAGCTAACGATTTCCTTATAAGACTCCCCAACGGATCTTCCCGTTGGTCCCATCTCATATCCTCTCTTGTCAGCTGAGGCAATTCTTGGCTTTGCACTTGAGTCAAATTACAGTAATTTTTTGGTTCTCCCGCAGGGGTGACTCCCATAGCTACGGCCCCTATGGCCCCTCTGTGTTTATGATCTACTCCTTAACACACAGCCTTTACTTCTTCCAAGGGTAAATGGACCCAACTCCTCTGCCCAGCGTTGGTGAAATGAGGCCTTTGGGAAAAAGCATCAGCGTCTCGATTTCCCACTCCTGGTCGGTATTTCAAACCGAACAGGAATTCAGACAGCATTGCCAACCACCAATGTCAAGTGGCATCCAACTTGGCAGTGAACAATAGGTAAGTCAATAGGTTGTTGTCAGTCTTCACCACAAAGGTAGCTCCGTACAAATAGTCACGTAGCCTAACTACCACAGCCCACCTGAGGGCCAAGAACTTCAATTTGTTTACAGGATAGTTCTTCTCAGAGGGGGTGAGACTGCGACTCACATAGGCCACCGGGCAGAGTCTCCCCTCCGACTCCTGATACAACTCTTACTCTACTGGTATCCACGTGCAATTCATAAGGTTTATATGGATTAGCATAGGCCAGCAAGGCTCCTCTTCAGTCGGTCAAAAGCCCTTTCACACTTCACCATCCACTGCTCTTGAATAGACTCACGGGCTTCCTAGGGCCTCCCTTCTGAACTTTCTGCTGATCCCCCTCCGTTTTTTTCTGTAAAAGCTTGGTCGGGCAATCTGTGAGAAGTTCTTCAGAAATCTTTTATAGTAGGAGCAGAAACCCAGAAACTACCTCAACTCAGTGACGGTGTTCGGGCAAGGCCAGGAAGTAACAGCTTCCAACTTTTGAGGGTCAGTAGCTATTCCCTCAGCTGATACTACATGCCCCAGATACGTGACTGAAGTCTGGTAGAATTGGCACTTCTCCAGCGACAGCTTCAGCCCCTCGGTGTGTAATCGTTGGAAAACTTTCTTCATGCAAACTTCATGCTCCTCCAATGTTCTGCCGAATACAATGATATCATCAAGATACACTAGCACTTCTACCAAATTCATATCACCCACAGTGTTCTCCATCAGTCTCTGCAAGGTGGCAGGTGCCCCTGTCAATCCTTGTGACATTCGGTCAAACTCCCTAGGGGGCTGATGAAGGCCGTCTTTTCTCGGTCATCCGGTTGCATGGGTATCTGGTAGTATCCACTCTTTAGATCCAGCACACTGAACCATTTAGCCCCTGATAAGCATTGCAGAGCCTCTTCTATGCGGGGGGTTGTGTACTGATCTGGGATAGTCCTTCGTTTCAAGGTTCAGTAGTCGATACACATCCGGAGGGACCCATTCTTCTTTTTCACTACCACAATCAGGGAAACATAAGGGCTCCTTGAGTCCTTAATGATCCCTGACCTCTTCAGTTCAGCCAGCTGTTCGACGATCCTCCGGATCACCCAAAGGAATTTGCCTGGCTCTTTCACAAAAAGACTTATCTTCAGTTAGCCGAATTCGATGTTGAGCACTCCTGGCACAGCCCACATCAAAGTCGTTCTCGGAGAACATTTTCTCCCATCAGACTATTTGAGCTTTGATCCGCTCCTCCCAGCCGGAGGGCAGATTTGGGCAGTGGATGGTAGTCCCTCTTCCATCTCCCTTCTGAACTAGCTCATCCCCTGCCACTGTGGTGGCAGCACTCACTTTCCCAATCACCATCTGGGGCTTCAGGTTGGGTGACCAGTGACGTTCCTCACACTGACAGAAATTTGCCCCCTGCTACTCAGTAAGGCCCTAGTGGGTATGATCTCCGGGACCAGTTCTATTCCAACCTCCTCCTCTGTTGAATCAGCTTCCACCATCACCTAAGGACCCGGCTGGTCCCACGGCAGCTTAACCGTGGCTTTCAGACAGGCCCTCTCACCAGTTTGCAACACCCTTTCATGGGTATGTTGGCTGTGTCACCACAGTCTTCCTACTCCTTCTGCAGGTGCCTTCTTCTCCTGCAACACTCGCTGAAAAGCCTGCATTAGCTGAGGAAGAATCTTCCCTACTGGGGCACCTCCAAGGCCAGTGGAGTGAGTAGCCCCCTCACAAGGTTGGCGTTGGTGCCTATGAACAAGGAATTTCAGGCCTGCCCAGGAGGTCGGGGGCAGACAACAGCCAATGTATTAAAAGTTTCTGGTTTTCCAGCCAGGGCAGTATCAAAGGTTATCTTGATGGGTATGTATCCGTCGTATGGGCACTTCTGAGTCCCTATGCCCCAAATCTCTAACTCCTCGAGCTTGCACAAAGGGATATGCTTCAAGTAGTAGTGGTAAAAGTCTTGATACAACAACATCACCTGAGCTCCAGTATCCAGTAGGGCTTGAGTATAGATGTCCTCTACTTGTATAGAGACTATAGGGAAGGCCCCACTAAGTTCTTTGGCAGGTTTCCAGCTGGGGACTTTATAGTTTGTGCTCGAATCAGCCTCTTTGACATCAGTGGAGTTGGTCTAACTACTTCAGTGGTTCTCAACTCCAGTCCTCAGGACCCACTAACAGGCCAGAATTTAAATATTACCTTGGGGAGATGCAGACTAGAATACTGCAATCACTGAGCAGCAAATGATATCACCTGTGATGTATTTCAGTTATCCTGCAAACCTGGCCTGTTAGTGGGTCCCGAGGACAGGAGTTGAGAACCACTGAACTACTTGCTCAGGAGGTGTGCATTGATTTCCTGCCCTGGTTTTCCCTTCCCTGAGGGTTTTGTCTCTTTAGTATTTCTGGGTAAGGAGGGTCTTTTCCTGGTTTTGGAGCACAGTTTTCCCTCGGAACTCTCAACTAGCTCCTTCACTGAGGTCCTCTGAAGTTTCCCACTGGCTTTGGGAAGAGTAATTTTTGTAAGGCTCTCAGAACTTCAGTGAGTAATTGAGGGCTGATGCCAGCCTTGGGACACTCAGCGCAGAAGTGTCCAACCTCTCCACACCCATAACATCTCTTTTCACACCCTTGAGACAGTTTTTGTTCCCCTTGACGAGTACCTTTTTCTTGAACCTTTGCTTTAGTCTCCATCACTTGCATCAGAGTGTGATACATCTGGGTTTGTGCCTGAGCTACCTGGGCCATCAGTTTGGTTGGCCCGAGTTCAGTCACTGGCTTGTTAGTGTCAGGAATGGCCAATCCCACCGGTTCAGACACAGTTCCACTATCCTCATCTGAGAAACTAATTTCCACATGAACAGCTTGAGCCAACACTTTTTCTCTGTTGCCAGCAGTAGGGCCGATTCTCTCGATCTTTGTTTTTTCTTTTCTAATAGGGCCTCCTCCTCTCGTACTTCTCTTATCAATGCAGGGTACGTGGGCACCACCTGGGTTCTCTTCAATAGCAACTTTAACACTATAGGATGGTTTGGCCGAGCCCCTTGCAAAACCTGGTCTAGGCGAGCTTGGTCAACATCTCTGGGGTCAATAACCTTCTTGAGGCATTCTGTCTACTCGAGATATGTATTCAGGCAGACTCTCTCCCTTTTGTTGGTGAGTGTGATTGAATTTGTACATTAGGTCTGCGGTAGTTTCTACCCTCCCAAACACAGCATACAGAGCATCTATGTAGTCCATGGTAACACAAGTTTTCTTGCCCATCCTCGGATTACGAATTACATCAGCCGCCGGACCTCGAAGTGTCTCACTAAGCCATTGCCATTCGAAAGCCTCTGAAACACTCCACTGTTCCATGGCCTGGAGGGCCTGACTCATCCAGGTTTCAAACTCATCTTCCCCCACAGGAGAAAAACCTAAGTCTTCGATAGCTCTGGTTGGCATTTCCAGACCCATTCTTCACTAAGCTATCGACTAGCCAGCTCATACCCATGTAGAAAGAGAGGGGGGAGCATTGGACCCTTGAGAGTCTTTCTCCTGAGCCCTGGTCGATGGCTGCCTCTCCGCACGCTCTCCCCTCACTTTGAGTGGAATCATTTTAGCAATCACCCCTTCAGCCAGACGTACCTCTTCCTTCTGAAAACACACAGGTATCTCTTCCTGCCACTCCAGTAGTACCCTGACTTGATCCAAATCGTATGTGGCTTCAGTTTCCAAAATGTTGGCCCGGTGTCTTGGGGCCAGAGCTCTCAGCCACCTTCTAAACTCTCTCTCAGCGTGCTCACTTCCTGAGATCTCCAGAACAGTGTTCCTCTCCATTTGAGCTCCCTGACTTCTGCCCCAGGCAACCGCAGCCGCCAAAGCAGCTTTCCACGCGGAATGTGGCTCTTGTCCAGGTTGACTAGGGCTGGCTGCAGATGGCATCCTGGATGAGCCCCCAAATATTCCAACCCACCTGACACTCTGGGTTCAGACATCTTTGCACCACCTTAAAGTAATAAGTCAAACAACTCAGTATGTTTATATTCTATTAACGTTTACTGAAATAACTCAAAGAGAATATTGTTACACAGAGGAGGTAATAGATCCACTGAGTTTTGAGTAACAGTCCCAGCTCAGCATAGGAATTCCTCTACAATAACACAATTTAAGATCATTTGGGTTGTAACAGTATAATATATAAACGTATGTACACAAAGATACCACTGGAACATAACCTGAAAGGATAAGCAAGAGTTAAGCATTAATTCTGGCAAAACCTCTAAAGTGGGAACCCAGGCCAGCCTATTCAACCTTTAATACTAATGAGAGATCAATATCAATAGGAATGATATAAGGGCCCTTTAAGTAGTAATGACAGCAATGTCCACGTTGCAGGCCTGATGGTCTTCACTGGCAGTCAGAGCTCATTAACTAAATCCAATAAGGTGCAGTAACAAGCCAATGGTATTTCTTGAAATGGATGCAGCTAAGGATATCTATGTACAGTGTTCAAAGATAAATGTAGTAAAGTATTCCCAAGGTAGAGCTGTCTTTACACAGTGTCCCAGTGAAGTAATAAGAAAAGGTTTGCAAAGGTGGGCGATTGCCCTCTCACACACGACCAGGCCGATTCAGTGCCTTCTAGACAGCAGCTACCGGAGCAACATCCCTGCAGCGGGTCCGCTGTGACGATCTCCCGATGCGAAGCTCGAAGCACGAGTGTCAGATGACCAAGATGGTGCTGGATGGATGTCTGATGAACAGCAAGCATTGTTAGACCCTTCTTGTCCAGGTTGGAATGTCGTACCTCGCGTGGTAGGCCGCAACCTCACCCTCCCTGCGTGGAGAGGTCTGTCACGCATGAGGCCCAGGAGGAAGAGCACGAGAGACGGGTCTCTGGCTTCTTTTATAGCTCCTCCCAGCAATCTCTCTGATGATAGCAAAGATCCCTGGGATATGTAGTTCAGGTGTATAGCCATGTGGAGCAATTGCCGTTCTGAGGAACTACCAATCCCACAATCCCTTTGGTTTGGCTCACAAATATGATGTCAGTTAGTATAAAATAATAAATGTGCCCGCGCTACTATAATGTCACATATAAAATATATAATATATGTAAAAAATATTATATCACATATAAAAGAAAAACCTTGTGGAAATATTTAAATATAATAAATATATATGAAACCGTACAGGTAAAATATAGTGCAAATATCTATAAATAATAAATCACCAAGTGCATATAAAAAGTGCAATCGTGGTATTAATTTATGGAAAGTGCAACGTGCTGAAATATAAATGCCAAACACTTTCCTGTGACATATGAGTGTTCAACCAAATCAACAAATACAAATCACAGAAAACAAACGTGAATAAATAGTGTCCATAAAATAAGTATTCATCATGCTTCTTCTGATGGGTGTCTGAATCACAACAAGCAAAAATGTGCTCTCCCGTGACACCCCACATGTGCTTGCGCTCACCTTCAATCGTATGACACAGTAATTAAACGGTGTCAAAATACGCATTGGGGCCACTCCTGGGCTCACTCAGGATACAATGATGCAAAACACTCCTCACAGGTGAAACCAAGATCCACAATCATAGAAGAAACAAACAGAGGGACTCCATAGTGTAATATAGCCAGGACATTTATTAGATGAAAAAAGCCCTCCAGGAGGGTACTCACATTAGATGGGTGCTATAGTGCACCAAACTGTACAGGTATAAAACGAAAGCAGCTAATCGTATGGCGTGCGGTGTGGCATGTACAATCCTCCTCCTCTGCTGACAGCTCCGTCCTACCCCTCCCCGACGCGTATTCGGCACAGGGATCACGTGCCTTCCTCTGGGGGATATCATTGGACGGATGCACAGTGTGAGATATATATGCTGACGGCGGCCATTTTGCCGAGGACCGCCGACAGCTGTAATAAGAAACGAATAACTAAAGCGGACATTTTGCCTGTGCCCACCGGTCTATAGTGTGTTAGACTCCAATAATGTATAATAATTGGAAGGTGGAACCAAGTCACACAGCGCCCATCATCCAATAGAGCTGTGTCAGCGGCCATTTTGCCTAGGCCCGCAGACAGCTCTAGTGATGGGCTACACCTTAAAGTAAATAACAATGATTATCATCAAATGACAGCAATTACCAGCTTCTTGATAAATTATCTAAATAATAATAATAAATAGAGTAATCTTAATTAGTTGTAGTGTAGTTTAATAATGTGTATAAATAAATCAGGATAGAGCTGTACATATAGGAGCCATGTTACACCGCACCTCATCTAACATTATAGATCAAAACAACCCTAATAAATCGCCTTTATTAAAACAAATATTTAGCTGCATAAACTACTCCTCCTCAGAGACTCCTGAAAATCACTAAATCATAAAAAAGATTGACGTATCAGATCCCCATATTAGAGTATAATTAATTGAAATAAGTTAAAATATATATATATAAAATAAATACGTATCCCTAATCTTCCTGCCAAATCAGAATTACGAATTATATAATATATCCTATAACAAATATATAAAAAAATATATATTTTACTACTAAAAAATGTCAGAATAAAATAATATATAAAACATTCTTTTATATGTGATATAATATTTTTTACATATATTATATATTTTATATGTGACATTATAGTAGCGCGGGCACATTTATTATTTTATATCAATTTACACGCAATGAAACGTGGTTTAGTGCTTGCAGCTTAATTCGTTTACTCCTTAGAGGCATCAGTCCATCTGTGGCTCGCAAGACACCTATATTTTGTTTGTATCTTTTTTCATACACTTGCTAGTAGCCTATGCATCCTTTTGCCTTCTTTGAAAACAGGGAGATAGATCTGGAAGATCTATTCTCAACCAGCAATAGTAAGGAAAATGATATCACACACCTCTTTAGAAAACTGGGGCACTGTATGGATAAAAAAAGTAACATATGGTGGGATCGCTCCACCATGGATAAGTATTTAAAAGATGGCATGGTCCCCAGGAAACTAAGATGGGATGTTCCCATAAATGACGGATTACTAGGTGAAGGTGATATAGAGGAATGGTACTCCTTCTTTTCCATTAAGGGAAAAGAGATTATGGAATTTCTCCTTAAACGCAAACAACGCAAATTATCAATTATAGAGGGTCAGATTAAAGAAATTAGGGATAAACTAGTTCCTTTTGTCAATACACCTGAGTATGATAGACTCATGGGGGAGCTGCACAAGAGTATGCAGAAAAAAGTTATAGAAAATAAAAATACTAAGAGGAAAAAATATCTGAGGGATTCCGAGGATTACCAAAACAAACAGGTTTTTCGATGGCAATCCACATTATTAGCCAATGCTAATGTTAATACACAGCCGCAGGCAGGAAATGGTGGTTCGGGTGACACGAGAGCATCACAACCACCAGGACAGCAACTTTACCAGCAACAGAGTGCCAAACAACCAGGGAGAGGATTACCCTCAAACCACCATGAAGGCAGACAACCTCAAACCCCCCCACCGTCAACCACCAAGGAGACCATACTATGATCAGCAGGAACGATCAAACTATGGAGGTAACTACACCCAATACCCTGGTTATGGTCCGCCTAACAACCAGGGTAATTGGCATGATGGTAGACCACCACATCGTGGCGAAGGGAATAGAGTCCAACAAAATTATTATGATAGGGGGTATCAGTCCAATCCCCCCCCTCAGCGGCGAGGTGGACAATACAACTCCTATGGCTACAGAAAACAGCATGGATACCAGCAAGGTACCCCGCATAGGTCTCAAGGCAACTATGAGTACCGACAGGGAACACCATACAGAGGGAATTATCAACCTCACAGAGGTCCCCCACCAAACCAATATCAACAGAGGGGTAACCCCTCGGACTCATATGGGAATACACAAAGGGGTGCTGTTTACTATTCACCAAAACCTCAGAGAGTGAGGTATGAAAACCCTCCGCAAGATCAATATAGGATACCAATACATAATAGTTACCAACCACTGGAGAACAATGAAGATTTTTTTGATGATGAGTCTTTTTTAGGGGGGACCAGGGGAGGGCCCTCCCACGAGCTAAGAAATCAAGGAAGAGAGGTGGGAGAGCAGGAAGAAGAGTACAGCAGAAAAAGAAGGCGAGAAGATTAGGAGAGGGGATTTTTAATCTCAGTGGGGCTCCGCTTTCTAGGGAAGAACTGCTGGTGCTCGACAAAGGCATTAAGTTCGCCCCCAAGAAAGGGCTCAACAAATTCGAGACATATATTGGAATACAAAAGTTTATCCGAAAGTTGAATATTAAGAAATATTATGCCCTGAATCCTATTGAAAAAGCTACTGTAAATAACAGGTACACCAATCTGAGGAATAACTCGGTTTTTAACCCCAATATAGCCAACAATAAATACGTAGATCTATTTAAGAAATTGGTGACAACTGAACTAGAGCAATTACCCACAAAGAAATTTTATGAACATAAGGATTTTACTAAAGGTTTGAATTCACTAAATAAAAGAACAGATATAGTGGTGAGGCCAGCGGATAAAGGCGGGGGGATAGTTGTACTATCCCTACAGCAATATAAGGGAGAAATGGAACGAATACTGAGCGATACTGATACTTACCGACCACTGGACAGGAATCCTTCCAAATCCTTCAAAAGTATATTAGAAAATATTGTTCATGATGGTGAGGAAGAAGGACTCCTGAGTAAACATGAAGCGAAATATCTTGTCCCTACAGTTAGCAAGATACCGGTGATATACTTCCTACCGAAGATACATAAGGACAGTAAAAACCCCCCGGGAAGGCCAATAGTAAGTGGCATTGAATCTTTGACTTCCCGGTTGGGGGAATATATAGACATCCACCTGCAACCACTAGTGAAAAGAACAAAAGCCTACCTCAAGGACACTAAGCACACATTACAGTTATTAAGTGAATGTAACGCACGAGATAATATTATCATGGCCACAGGGGACGTAGCCTCACTGTATACTAACATAGACCATGAGGGAGCCATGAAAGCGGTTGAGTGGGCCCTTAGGAAGGAGGAGCCCGTGGATGGAGATTTTGTTATATTTATCCTTAAATGTTTAGATTTTTGTGTACGCCATAATTTTTTCTGGTATGGGAACAAGTTTTACTTACAGATAAAAGGTGTCGCTATGGGCACTAAATTTGTCCCCAGCGTAGCGAACTTGTATATGGCCAAATGGGAAGAGGAAGGAGTTTTGAATGGAGTATGTGATAATATTTTATTGTACAAGAGATTTATTGACAATCTGCTGATCGTTTGGAAGAGAAGCATGGAGGCATTAATGCAACTACTGGATTCCATGAACCGCAACGATCTCAATATCTCCTTAACCTGGGATGTTAATAAGGAAAACATCCATTTTTTAGATCTGGAAATTTTTAACACCAATGAAGGTATCATCACCAGATCATTTTTTAAAGTAACAGATCGTAACTCTTATATACCCATTACCAGCTGTCACTACAAACCCTGGCTGAAGAACATTCCCAGGGGCCAATATATGAGAATGAGAAGGAATTGTACAAAAATTGAGGACTATGAGTGGCAGTCCAACAAGCTAAGTAGCATGTTCCTAGATAAAGGATACCACAACGATTTCCTACAGAAAGAAAAAATGGAGGTCGAACGTCTTGAGAGGGACAATCTATTGAGAGACAAGATTGAAATCACGGAAAGCAACGCTAATGACAATATCAGTATCGTTCTGGATTACTCCCTACAAAATAATGAAGTACAAAAAATTATACGAAAATACTGCAATGTCCTAAAGCAGGACACTCACCTTAAAAGTGTGCTCCCGGAGAAACCTAAAATTGTTTTTAAAAAGGCACCCAATTTAAGGGACATATTGGTACACAACGTAGTTGAGCCACCCCCACCGAATCCTAGAATGTTTTGGGATCTTAAGGGCTTTTATGGGTGTGGTAGATGCTACAGCTGTGTGAGAGTTCCAGGGAATGATAGAAGGTTAAAGGAATTCCATGACCCCAGAACCCATCAATCTTATATTATCAGGGAATTTATATCGTGTGACACTATTGGGGTCGTATACGCTTTAAAGTGCCCATGTAACTTTATCTATGTGGGGCGCACCACCAGAGCCCTAAAAGACAGATTAGAGGAACACGTACGCAACATCCGTAAAGGGTCAGACAAACACCATTTATATATCCATTTTGAGAAAATGCATAATAAGAGTACTGTGGGGATGAAATTCTGGGGGATAGAGGCCCCTAAACGACACTGGAGAGGTTCCAATTTCACGAGAGATATCAGCAAACGGGAATCTTGGTGGATACACCAATTGGGTTCTCTGTTCCCTGGGGGGCTCAATAGGGATTTTGATTTAACATGTTTCCTCAGTAATTTTTAATTATATAAGGGCATAGCTTTTGATTATTGTACCACTCAGATGGTTTTTATGCAAATTATGTTTTACGCTGGTTTTTACATATATTTTTAATAGTACCTGTATTGATATTGTTTTATATATTATTTTATTCTTACATTTTTTAGTAGTAAAATATATATTTTTTTATATATTTGTTATAGGATATATTATATAATTCGTAATTCTGATTTGGCAGGAAGATTAGGGATACGTATTTATTTTATATATATATATTTTAACTTATTTCAATTAATTATACTCTAATATGGGGATCTGATACGTGGATCTTTTTTATGATTTAGTGATTTTCAGGAGTCTCTGAGGAGGAGTAGTTTATGCAGCTTAATATTTGTTTTAATAAAGGCGATTTATTAGGGTTGTTTTGATCTATAATGTTAGATGAGGTGCGGTGTAGCATGGCTCCTATATGTACAGCTCTATCCTGATTTATTTATACACATTATTAAACTACACTACAACTAATTAAGATTACTCTATTTATTATTATTATTTAGATAATTTATCAAGAAGCTGGTAATTGCTGTCATTTGATGATAATCATTGTTATTTACTTTAAGGTGTAGCCCATCACTAGAGCTGTCTGCGGGCCTAGGCAAAATGGCCGCTGACACAGCTCTATTGGATGATGAGCGCTGTGTGACTTGGTTCCACCTTCCAATTATTATACATTATTGGAGTCTAACACACTATAGACCGGTGGGCACAGGCAAAATGTCCGCTTTAGTTATTCGTTTCTTATTACAGCTGTCGGCGGTCCTCGGCAAAATGGCCGCCGTCAGCATATATATCTCACACTGTGCATCCGTCCAATGATATCCCCCAGAGGAAGGCACGTGATCCCTGTGCTGAATACGCGTCGGGGAGGGGTAGGACGGAGCTGTCAGCAGAGGAGGAGGATTGTACATGCCACACCGCGCGCCATACGATTAGCTGCTTTCGTTTTATACCTGTACAGTTTGGTGCACTATGGGAGGAGGGACACACGGACGACGACGTCTCTGGTTGTTTGCACCTGCCGGAGCTGTCGGTCGCCGGTGTGTCATTCCCCCCCCCACAGTCCTATAAACCGAAGTCAAGGAATTTTCCTCTCCTAAGCACGAACCCCAATATCTGGGCATTTGTCACACAAACTTCTCAAGCAATTGAAGAGTCTAACTTTCGTCCCTCCGTATCTTCTAATTTAAGTGCAAATCAAAAAGCCGCCATTAAATCTCTTGAATCTAACCAAAAGATAATAATTAAACCTGCCGACAAAGGCGGGAATTTAGTTATCATGGAAACATCCCAATATATCAATATGTGCAATAAGATTTTATCCAATCAAGACTGGTACCGCCCCATTTCTAGAACCTTAATACAAAACTTCAATACTGAATACTATAACATAATTTTTAAGGCATATCATAAAGGTATCATAGACAAGAACACGTGGGATTACCTCAATGTAAGGGACCCACGAATCCCTACTTTTTATGCCTTACCAAAGGTACACAAATCCATCCTGGAACCTCCAGGACGTCCCATAATATCTGGTTGCCTACCTTTGACGGAAAATGCCAGCTGCCTGGTAGACAACTACTTACATCCCCACGTTACCTCTCTCTTTTCCTACATCAAAGACACCATAGATTTATTAAGAACCATCGAAGGTATCTCACTTTCACCAGGCACCTATTTAGTTGCACTGGACATTGAAAGTCTATACAACACTATTCCCCATAGCAAGGGCATTGAAATTGTGAGTAACCATCTATATGAGAGAGGTCCCTCATTTGAGAAATATAATGGATTTGTTCTAGAACTTCTCAACTACATACTGAGACATAACGTCTTCATGTTCAATTCTTCCCACTACCTCCAGGTGCAGGGGGTTGCGATGGGGACCAAATGTGCCCCATCGTATGCCAACCTGTACCTGGGGGGGTGGGAAAAAGATCTTTTTTCCAGGGACGACCTGACCCATTTACTGGAAAAGGTCGTTTCCTGGTATCGCTACATAGACGACGTGTTGCTATTCTGGTCTGGGTCAGAAAGAGAATTGAAAGAATTCTTTAGATTGATCTCCATTAATAACTTTAATCTTCGTTTCACTATGGAACATAGCACAACTGCGATTAACTTCCTTGATCTCACTATTTCAATCGACGCCAATGGAAAATTAGACTCGTCACTTTTCAGAAAACCCTCGGCTGGGAATACTATTCTCCACGCGGATAGTTCACACCCAGGCCCCTTGCTGAAGAGCATTCCCTATAGCCAGTACTTGCGCTTAAGACGCAACTGCAGCAAGGACGCAGATTTTCAGACAGCAGCCAAAGACCTATACAAAAGATTACTATCCCGTGGATATAGCCACTCATGTCTCAAAAGGGCATACAATAGGGTCAAAATACAAAATAGAGATTTGTTATTATTTTCAACAAAGCCCCCCAAAAAATCTGACACGGTAAGATTGATCACCCGCTACTCTAGTCAACATAGAGAAATTAGAAATATCATAGCCAAACTCTGGCCTCTTCTATCTGCTGACTCAGCAGTCAGCAAACATATCAATCCATTTCCCGAAATAACCTATAGACGGGTTCCCTCACTGAAGGACCGTTTAGTCCACAGTCACTTCCAAGACACCTTGAAAAATAAAAAATCTCTCCACACAGGTATTTCTCCATGCGGTAAATGTGACATTTGCCGTTATGTAGAAAATACATCACAGTTTCTACTTCCTAACGGACAGTGGCACTCAATCAAATTCAAGGCCACCTGCCAAACTCCGGGTATAATCTACTTAGCTCAATGCATTTGTGGTGGCTTTTATGTCGGCAAAACGAAACGACCATTCTACAAACGAATTAGAGACCACATAAAACCCATCC
Source organism: Lithobates septentrionalis (assembly GCA_037952835.1). Taxonomy (NCBI): domain Eukaryota; kingdom Metazoa; phylum Chordata; class Amphibia; order Anura; family Ranidae; genus Lithobates; species Lithobates septentrionalis. The sequence goes on from JBBDGP010001949.1 coordinate 1,640,346, forward strand.
TGAAAAAACAAATGGATACAGCTATTGCCAGGCATGTGGGTCTGTACCATAACTTCAACCCCAGAACCATCAAGTTCTGTGCTCTGGAGCATGTCCCGCTGGACGAAAGAGGGGGCAGTGCCGATCGGACACTGCTCCAGCTTGAAGCCCGCTGGATTTATACTCTCCAAGCTACCCATTTCCCGGGCTTGAACGAAAGCCTTAGTTACAGGCCCTTCCTCTGATTGTCAGCTGCCCATGCAACATTCCTTGGTGTCATTGTCCACCTGACACCCTATTTTCCTTGCCCACCCAGTCTCCCTTTCCCTTTCCCTCCATCTTCCTTCCCCCTATGTCATTTATATTAAATGACCTGTTTCTATCATAAATGTATTTACTTTTCACATTATACTCTGTAAACTTTGTACGTTTTGATTATTATGTATTGATGTGTAACTAGGCTTTATTAGGTAATTTTGCCTCAATGTAATCACAATTTGATCTATATGTATAACGTGTTGTTCCTTTGAAGCACCGATCGAGATTGGAAGGTCTGTGGTCCCTTCCTACTCGATCGGCTACTCCTTTGGCCCATCTCGGTCGAACCGCTCTCAGCCCAGTCTTTGCTGAAACAGCGGAGAGGGGGCTGCCGCATCCACACGGATGCCCGGGGCACATCCCTGAGATGTGCCCATTCCGCGCCGTGCATCCCCTTTGAACCAGCTCCATCGCTGGGCACCATCGGAGCCCTTCCCCCGCCCCCTTCGCCCCATGACGCGGCTCCTGTGCGGGAGGAGCCGCCGTGCGCGGCAATGCGCATGTCGGCCCCCTCCGCCGGCGCGGTGCCTTGTGGGACTTGAAGTCTGGACGGGGTTCTTGGTCCCTTGGGCATGCGCACTGGCGCCATCACGTCCGCATCGAGCCGGCAACATCACACGCCGGCTCGATGGGGAGCAGTATTTAAACCGGCTTATCTGACAGCTATGTCTGCCAGCGCCGGAGGATGCAAGCCAAGATTCAGGCAAGGTAATGTGACTGGTGTCGTACACCATACCCTGCCCTATATCCATGCCTATATACTTTCTCTTCTCATGTACCTATTGAACTCTTGTTGAGTCATAACTTTGTATATATATTCTTTTCAAACTTAGTAAAAATCTTTGTACCTTGAGCATAGTTATATTATTATTATGCCAAATGACAGTACTACTCTTACTATCTGCCTACAAATATTTCCTTAACTTAAATTATCTAGCCCCATTTTTTCTGTGTAGTAACAATATCCCTTGTTCTTATTTCATTCCCTAGCTTTAACATATTTATTACTCAAACACTCCTGGCAATCATCATTTTACCACTTTCGCTGACCAACTGCATTTTTGGTTGCAGCTCTAATTAACCCTCGGCGTAAGTGTCATTTGATTGATTTTGACTCTCTTTTAAATTCAATTAACCCCTTGTATAATGATATCCCTTTCTGACACTGAATACTTATTATCTATACAACAGCTTCTCCTTACTGCTCCCTGTGGTTGCATTTAAGCCCCCTTGCTGTCATGCTTGGCTGCGTCTGTATATGCCGGTTCTGACGAGATTCCATAGGGTCAACTCCGGGGGTAAGCCTTCATGGACACTTCAGAGTGACAACACATACTTTTTCATGCTATTTAATGTTGTATCAATACCGAAAAATATTTATGTATGTATACAAAAACTTTTATTCTTTTTTCTATTTTCTGTAGAATCACTAAAAGTATTGGATGACTCACTATATAGTTGCATATCCCTTGAGAAAGCGACAAATGCGAAACATGTCGGGCTAGTATGCAATAATTACCATCTGTGAACCTGTAGTGTATATTCTTTCTTGTCATTCCCTATTTTTTGACCACCTTGTTTTAATTGTAATGTCAAAATGAATATATCTGTTATAATATATGTGTCTTTTAAATGTAAACAATAAACTGTTCTTTTTTAAAAAAAGAGAAAAAATATACAGCTTTTCCGTATACTTAATTTATTTGCACCGTGAAAATCCCTCTCTTTTGCATGTCCATTTAAACTATATTTGGTGCACTATAGCACCCATCTAATGTGAGTACCCTCCTGGAGGGCTTTTTTCATCTAATAAATTTCCTGGCTATATTACACTATGGAGTCCCTCTGTTTGTTTCTTCTATGATTGTGGATCTTGGTTTCACCTGTGAGGAGTGTTTTGCATCATTGTATCCTGAGTGAGCCCAGGAGTGGCCCCAATGCGTATTTTGACACCGTTTAATTACTGTGTCATACGATTGAAGGTGAGCGCAAGCACATGTGGGGTGTCACGGGAGAGCACATTTTTGCTTGTTGTGATTCAGACACCCATCAGAAGAAGCATGATGAATACTTATTTTATGGACACTATTTATTCACGTTTGTTTTCTGTGATTTGTATTTGTTGATTTGGTTGAACACTCATATGTCACAGGAAAGTGTTTGGCATTTATATTTCAGCACGTTGCACTTTCCATAAATTAATACCACGATTGCACTTTTTATATGCACTTGGTGATTTATTATTTATAGATATTTGCACTATATTTTACCTGTACGGTTTCATATATATTTATTATATTTAAATATTTCCACAAGGTTTTTCTTTTATATGTGATATAATATTTTTTACATATATTATATATTTTATATGTGACATTATAGTAGCGCGGGCACATTTATTATTTTATATCAATTTACACGCAATGAAACGTGGTTTAGTGCTTGCAGCTTAATTAGTTTACTCCTTAGAGGCATCAGTCCATCTGTGGCTCGCAAGACACCTATATTTTATTTATTTATTTATTTATTTTTTTATGATGTCAGTTAGTGATACTGGGCACTAGAGGGACAACACCCGATATACAGAAACAACGAAGGATCACCGCACTTTGCAGTCCTAGTCCACATTGCTACAGAATATTAAAAATGAATCAAAGTGGTTGTAAACTCAAATGGCTAAAACTGATCTAACCCCCATGTGTTTGTTCGTTTGGCAGTGCAGTGTGGTTTGTTTTTATTTTTTTCAATCGTAAATACCTTTTTTCTTTATGCTCATTGGTGATCACATGTCCTCCCTCTGCTCTGGATCTTGATCTAAGGGAGCTAAGTGGGAAGGGCCGAGATTGTTTTGGGTAAACAGTACAGTCAGTGAATGAAGGCTGGAGGAGAGGGAAGGGGAGATGAGAAGAGGAGAGGGGAGGGGTGGTGAGGAGATCTTGTTCTCACTACACACTACGGAGCTGACAGGGAGAGAGGGAGGGGGAGGAGGGGGAGATGCAGAGACGCACAGGAGATAGCTGGAATGACAGAGGCACGTAAACTGACCATGATTTCATGGCTCAGCAGCCATGATAAACGTGGTCAGCTCACAGAGGGGAAGTCAAGACCAAGCAGGATCAACCAGGTACTGTAGAAGATACAAAGGGGCAATTGAAAAGGCAAAAGCACTATGCTATATCTTATGCCTTAAAGGGACAGGAACATGATTTTTTTTGGGGGGGTAACAACCACTTTAAATAGTGTTTTTGGTTTGTGGTGCTCAAGTGCAGTGAAGAACAGCTTTAAGCCGCACTAGTTAAACCATGCATAAATAGGCAGAATCCTTTCAATTAACCACTTCCAGAATGTCCACCGCACATATGCTGTTGCAGGGCAGCCCGGCTGTGTGAACCAAGAAAACTGTACGTCAGTCCATGCATTAGATACAGCGGACACGCCCCGGCCGCCAGAGGCGTGTGCCGTGGGAGCTTGCCCAGAGGTCCGGCAGACTCGATGTCCTCCAGCCACTCGTCATCACGGGAAAGAGAGGCAGAACAGGGATTTACCTATGTAAACAAGGCAGAGCCCCGTTCTGACAGGGGAGGAGAGAGAGACCAGCTGTTCCTAGTGATCAGTAAAAGCAATCTCTCTCTACTCCCAGTCAGTCCATCCCCCTGACAGTTAGAAATCACCTCCCTAGAGAACACTTAACCCTTCGATCAGTGTGTTAACCCCTTCCCTGCCAGTGCCATTTATACAGTGATCAGTGCATTTATATAGCACTGATCACTGTATGGGTGTCACTGGTCACCAAAAAGTGTCACTTAGGGTCAGATTTGTCCGCCACAATGTCGCAGTCCTGCTAAAAATCCCTGATCCCCACCATTACTAGTAAAAACAATAAAAAAGAGTCTCTAAATCTTTCCCCTATTTTGTAGACGCTATAACTTTTGAGCAAACCAATCAATATACGCTTATTGCATTTTGTTTTTTTTTACCAAAAATTTGTAGCAAAATACATATTGGCCTAAACTGATGAATACATTTGTTTTTTTATATTTATTTATTTTTTTTTGGATATGTATTATAGCAGAAAGTAAAAAATATTTATTTTTTTTTCAAAATTTTTTGTTTATAGAGCAAAAAATAAAAACCGCAGAGGTGATCAAATACCACCAAAAGAACATCAATTTTGTTTGGGTACAACGTTGCACGACTGCGCAATTGTCAGTTAAAGCGACATAGTGCCATATCACAAAAAATGGCCTGGTGGGTAAATCTTTCCAGGGCTGAAGTGGTTAAGTACCGCCAAATTTTGTCACAGGGCCCTTTGTGTGCTGCATCATTTTCACTTTTAGCCATGTCTAAAAGTGGAGTAAACACACATGCACTATTCTGAATTGCACAAACAGATTGAGAAAGACAATCCCATAATATTATAGAGTTACGTAAAAAAAGTTACTTTCTTGTCACAATATGGCCGTTTTCTACCCAAGCAGTACTGTCACTGACCTGAAAATGTCCATCCTTTGTGTAATATTTATTCTTTAGCAGTGACATGTGATAATGGGATATTCCCCTGGTTAGCTATAGCTAATAAAAAGGCAATAATTATAGTCAATGAACCAATTATGATAGGCATCCACAAATGAATAGCTGTGGTCAGTAATGCATTTTTTCCTAGGTTACCCTAGGGTGAAGTCGCAACCTCAGCTTATATTCAATGGTGCTGCTAGGGATGTACTGTGGAAATAAAAGATGGGTTATAATGGAAGGTGTCCTGTGAATCCAATAAATGAGTTGTTATGGTATTTTTGTTGCTGGAGGTAACTAGAATGGTGGCCACTACAGTGTCCTGTGTTGTACTGATACAAAATTCAGCACCAATGGTGTCTGCAGAGTGCTCTTCTGCTTCTACCAACATGGCAACCAGAGCAGTGCCGCCATGCATATAGTATATCCTCCTTCAATGACTGCACAGCTGCTGGTATTATAAAAGGTAATGCAAATATCCTAGCATCAAAGGGAATTTAGAATCACATGAATAAGGTTTGGGACAATGATTTAACTTGATATTTCTGATGGGCATGTAAACTTCTGGCCTGTGGCTGCCTCTGATCCTGATACCTTTCTCTGTAGTTTGTTTCTGGTTTAAACATAATAGTACTGAATCTCAAAGTATTATTATGTGAATATTTAAACTTTTTAGATATACAGTATCTGCACTTGACTGATTGAAGATTTACTCATTTACTATATGAACACATGCCCTGGTGAATCTTAAAATTGTTCCCTAAACATACATATGAAATTATTATCTGTTTTGTTGCAGATGTCTCTTATATGACTGTTACTTTGAGGATTCTTGAAAGAGAAAAAGCCTTGTAAATCCTATTAACAAGTGCTTGGAGACGATTCTACGCAGGATCTGTGGCAGGTTTGTATGAGGGTACATTTTCTCGAAGCTGGTGAGTTCTGTTCTTGCAGCCAAGATGGAAATATTCCAATAAAATATATCATCTTCAGATCTATTGCTGTGTAACAGCAGTTTGGACAACCTCTTCTCCTGACCTCTTGTTAAGAACCATATCTTAAATTTCTACCAGATAAGATTTTTTTAAGCATGCTTCCTAACACTGTTCTGAAAGGGTTGTCCTTTGCCATCACAAACTAGGTAATTGTTTAACTTGCCTTTTTTTCCTACCAAGTTCCACTGTACAAGAATTTAGATGGCAAAACCTAGACATTAACCAGTAGAACAGTACGGTTTTAGAGAGCTTGCAATCAATTTTTACTGCAACACAATGGGGGTTAATTTACTAAAATCAGAGAGTGCAAAATATGGTAGAGCTCTGTATAGAAACCAATCAGCGGGTTGTAGGAAGCGGGTACCCGAAGAGGGGGCATGTCAGTGCTAACCTCCGCTTGCCAAGTTATACACGATGAGGAGGGCTGTGGCCAGCTTCTGGTATTAGCTTGCTAAACAGACAAGTATGGATGACATCATTCAAGCTCACTAAACAAGGGGGCGGTAGCAACTGAGCTCTGCCTGAGCTCAACAAGGTGGGCATTGACAAATTGGGCTTCTGATGGGGAGGAGTTGACAGGCAGCAGGATTTTTTACAGAATCATTAAGAGCTTATTTTTTAGGAGAAGCAAAGAGAGGCATTTCTACAACAATCTATAGACCAACATTTCATTTTTTGGTACTTAAGAGATATCCTAAATACAGGCTTATACTTCTAGAAACTGCATCTACACCATAAGCAAATTAGCCCATGTTTACTTAAAGACATTGGTCAAACTACTTTGTGTTTATCACTAATCTGCCTTTATAAATATCACAGGCTCAACCTTGTAGCCTCCATGAACACTGCCTTTGGAACCATGGTTCTAAACAGAGCCCTTAAATATCTGATACTATTATGTTATTTCTTAGCCATCCATACCATGTACTGTAATGCCATGGCACTAAATAAAAAAAACAAAAAACAGAATGTTGCCCTTACAGTTCAAATATTGTACCCATTGAAATAAAATCATTCAGGTATTTTTGTGTTGATCTTTTTTTCACACTCTGACTTTACTAAGCATGCTATTTGTCTGAGCAGGCATAATCTAGGAGGATATGCAAGCCAGAGACAGCCAGGCAACAAGATTTTTCAGAACAAGTCAACAATGGCAGTCTACATACTTTCCTTAAGAAAAGTAGGATATGTTCATAATTCAGTTCACTGTTCACTCACAGCTAAGCAGTCTCTGATTGTATCCTGTAGAGCTGTGGCTATAGATAAAGGTAATTTGAAAAAATGTAAATATAAGATACATGTCTACTGGTTTGATTACCGAAGATTATGCAAAAGTAATGAAGTTGCCTGGAGTAATTTTAGATTTGATTTGAGGAAACCATGGTCCTGACTCCTGCATAAGAAGCACATATACGTTCCTAATGTCCAATGTAGGTACATACATGAATGAGCATTTGCTTGCTGAGAATGTAGATTGGGTGTGTTTGAATTATAAGATATATGACTGATTTCCATCATATCCACAGACTTCACAGATGGTGGAGCACATTTCCTATTTGCTATTTGTGATTCTTTGGAAACTTCTCTTATTTGGTTGCTGAGAGAATCTGGAATATATTTCTTTTAAAGACTGAACAACACATGATGAGTTAACCCAATGTTAAGTGGGTATTATTACTGTAAGAAATCTAGGAGTACTGAATGAAGTGGAATTATCATACAATATACTGCATATTTATAAGATACTAATCATGCTCAATAACATTTTATAGACTAGATTGATGGCTACGTCCCCCTGTAAGGGCCCCAGCATGGATAGCTGGAACATTGCCTACACAGATGGTGTTAAAAATTCCAATAAAATAATTGGATTGATATAATACTATACATGTTAGCATGAGTTTTTTTTTTAAATGTGATATATATATATATACAGTCAAGTCCATAAATATTGGGACATCGACACAATTCTAATCTTTTTGGCTCTATACACCACCACAATGGATTTGAAATGAAACAAACAAGAAGTGCTTTAACTGCAGACTTTCAGCTTTAATTTGAAGGTATTTACATCCAAATCAGGTGAACGGTGTAGGAATTACAACAGTTTGTATATGTGCCTCCCACTTTTTAAGGGACCAAAAGTAATGGGACAATTGGCTGCTCAGCTGTTCCATGGCCAGTTGTGTGTTATTCCTTCATTATCCCATTTACAAGGAGCAGATACAAGGTCCAGAGTTAATTTCAAGTGTGCTATTTGCATTTGGAATCTGTTGCTGTCAACTCTCAAAATGAGATCCAAAGAGCTGTCACTATCAGTGAAGCAAGCCATCATTAGGCTGAAAAAACAAAACAAACCCATCAGAGAGATAGAAAAAACATTAGATGTGGCCAAATCAACTGTTTGGAACATCCTTAAAAAGAAAGAACGCACCGGTGAGCTCAGCAACACCAAAAGACCCGGAAGACCACGGAAAACAACTGTGGTGGATGACCGAAGAATTATTTTCCCTGGTAAAGAAAACACCCTTCACAACAGTTGGCCAGATCAAGAACACTCTCCAGGAGGTAGGTGTATGTGTGTCATAGTCAACAATCAAGAGAAGACTTCACCAGAGTGAATACAGAGGGTTCACCACAAGATGTAAACCATTGGTGAGCCTCAAAAACAGGAAGGCCAGATTAGAGTTTGCCAAACAACATCTAAAAAAGCCTTCACAGTTCTGGAACAACATCCGATGGACAGATGAGACCAAGATCAACTTGTACCAGAGTGATGGAAAGAGAAGAGTATGGAGAAGGAAAGGAACTGCTCATGATCCAAAGCAATCCACCTCTTCAGTGAAGCATGGTGGTGGTAGTGTCATGGCATGGGCATGTATGGCTGCCAATGGAACTGGTTCTCTTGTATTTATTGATGATGTGACTGCTGACAAAAGCAGCAGGATGAATTCTGAAGTGTTTCAGGCAATATTATCTGCTCATATTCAGCAAAATGCTTCAGAACTCATTGGACGGAGCTTCACAGTGCAGATGGACAATGACCTGAAGCATACTGCGAAAGCAACCAAAAAGTTTTTTAAGGGAAAGAAGTGAAATGTTATGCAATGGCCAAGTCAATCACCTGACCTGAATCCGAATGAGCATGCATTTCACTTGCTGAAAACAAAACTGAAGGGAAAATGCCCCAAGAACAAACAGGAACTGAAGACAGTTGCAGTAGAGGTCTGGCAGAGCATCACCAGGGATGAAACCCAGCATCTGGTGATGTCTATGCGTTCCAGACTTCAGGCTGTAATTGACTGCAAAGGATTTACAACCAAGTATTAAAAAGTGAAAGTTTGATGGATGATTATTACTCTGTCCCATTACTTTTGGTCCCTTAAAAAGTGGAAGGCACATATACAAACTGTTGTAATTCCTACACCGTTCACCTGATTTGGATGTAAATACCCTCAAATCAAAGCTGCAAGTCTGCAGTTAAAGCACATCTTGTTTGTTTCATTTCAAATCCATTGTGGTGATGTATAGAGCCAAAAAGATTAGAATTGTGTCGATGTCCCAATATTTATGGACCTGACTGTATATATATATATATATATATATATATATATATATATATATATATATATATACACACATATATATATATATATATATATATATATATACACACACAGTATCTCGCAAAAGTGAGTACACTCCTCTCTTTTTTGTAAATATTTTATTACTGTATATCTTTTCATGTGACAACAGTGAAGAAATTACATTTTGCTACAATGTAAAGTAGTGAGTGTACAGCTTGTATAACAATGTGCGTTTGCTGTCCCCTCAAAAAAATTCAACACACGGCCATTAATGTCTAAACCGCTGGCAACAAAAGTGAGTACACCCCTAAGTGAAAATGTCCAAATTGGGCCCAAAGTGTCAATATTTTGTGTGGCCACCATTATTTTCCAGCACTGCCTTCACCCTCGTGGGCATGGAGTTCACCAGAGCTTCACAGGTTGCCACTGGAGTCCTCTTCCACTCCTCCATGATAATCACAGAGCTGGTGGATGTTCGAGACCTTGCGCTCTTCCACCTTCCGTTTGAGGATGCCCCACAGATGCTCAATAAGGTTTAGGTCTAGAGACATGCTTGGCCAGCCCATCACCTTTACCCTCAGCTTCTTTAGCAAGGCAGTGGTCGTCTTGGAGGTGTGTTTGGGGTCGTTATCATGTTGGAATACTGCCCTGCGGCCCAGTCTCCGAAGGAAGGGGATCATGCTCTGCTTCAGGATGTGACAGTACATGTTGGCATTCATGGTTCCCTCAATGAATTGCAGCTCCCCAGTGCCAGCAGTACTTATGCAGCCCCAGACCATGACACTCCCTCCGCCAAGCACAGGGACTGACAGTAACACCAGGGATTTCACACAATTGAAGCAATACAAAGAAAACAGGGTACTCTATCATACAAGTACATGGTACAGCAGACACATATCAGTAATATGAAATGTTGGGGTAACAAACACTTTCATTATTGTATGCAAAACTGTCATTTAGACATGCATGAGTGGGATGGGTTGGGGGTGGAGGTTTATGTAAATGCCAGACTACATCATTGTACCTAAGATATATTATTTGATGTTGGTATACCCCGCAAAGCGAAAACCCTATAGCATTAACATATGAATACATTTTATAAGTAAAGGTGATCAATGATTACTTCACTGGGGGGTAAGCTATCAACAGAATCCCCTCAGACTTTGTGACTGTTGAGATACTTAATTGTCTGGGATTATTACTCATTTTCCAAAGATCAGGAGAATATATCCTATCTAACATAAGATCCAAAATATTAGTCATGGAGAGATGAAAGTTATTCCTCCTGATAGTATGAGCTGAAACAGATACCAAATGTCCTAGTCTTATAAAACCACCTAGGGACCAACTGAATATTTATATGGTCCTTGCCTGTGGTAGTTCTGCTGGGTTTGGACTTGTGATTAGGATGATATGCAGATTTTGGGAATCCTAAATTTGACCCAGCCATCAGAACTGGCTGGTCCATATATTCTACAGCTACATCAAAAGCAAGAACTTTCCTTACACCTAGTAAGGTACCACCCCCAAAGGTGATTGGCCAAAGGGGAAGACTCCATCCCACATCTCTACTTCTATAACATTTAGGTGGTTGTAAATATTTACATATCCCGAGTGAAGTGACTAGCCTCAAATGATACCCATAGATGAAAAAAATCCTCCTACGTAGGTGGTACCTATCTAGTTGCAGTTTTATCTTCTCTACAGCTGGTAAATTTGCAGAATTTATACAACTAGTCTGAGCTTTCAGAAATCATGGGGCAGGGAGATCAAGTTACACTTTGCAGATCTCAGTGAAAAGAGCTCTGTGAGCTAATTGGAGGAATAGGAAACACCCTCCTTTACACAGCACACAGGAACAGAACTGAGGCTGTCAATCACAGGCTGTGTACTGGAGCTCCCTCCCCTGTCACTTTTTACCTCTCGGTGTCAGGAAAACTTGTCAGAAGTGACTCATGCAGGTAACAGAGGAACAATGCAGCTGACATAAATTACACTTAGTGCTCTGGATTGAGACAAGTACACACTATAGAGGAATATGCTTTGTTCATACTTTATGTCAGAGGTTTACAAGCACTTTAAGTGGCAAGGAACTAAACAATGTAATTACAGGATAGGACAAGACCACCCAAAAGGTAACGTTTACATCTGTTTTTCTTCCATATTTATTTCATATCAAATAGCTATTATCTCTGTTTTTGATTTTCTTTCTTGATTTTTGTAATTGTTACTGTATTTCTGTATATTTCCATGCAGTGTTTCATGTTTTTGGTCTTCTGTGTACTAAGCAAGGAATTTACACATTGTGTACACATTGAGAGAACATTGTGCTACCTGTGTATTACCAGTGCCTGTAAACTCAGCTGTAAGTTATCTGCAAATCTGTGAGAGATTACACATTGGGGTTGATTTACTATAGCGCGAATATGTGAATGAGCAAATAAATACGCACAAAATAGCCATACCGCGTAAATTAGCGCAAAAATGGAATTCACTATAGCGCGTGGTAAAAAATACTCACAAAATCTAATTCACTATAGGTCATAGACAACAGAGACTGTCCAAATCATTAGTTGAGGTAGAAAAACGGGAATTGCACATGGAAATAATGTTTAGAGCATGATATGATAGCCTAATTGGTTCTTAACCACTTGACGACCGCCTCACGCCGATGTACGTCGGCAAAGTGGCACGGACAGGCAAAATCACGTACAGTGTACGTGATTTGCCTTCCGCGGGTGGGGGGTCCGATCGGACCCCCCCCGGTGCCCGAGGCGGTCGTCCTTTGTGCCCCGGCGATCGGTGGTGAGGGGGAGACCATCCGTTCGTGGCCCCCCCCCTCGCGATCGCCGCCGGCCAATCGAATCATTCCTTTGCTGCTGTATGCTAAACAGCAGCAAAGGAAATGATGTCATCTCCCCTCGGGTCGGTAATTTCCGTTCCGGCCCGAGGAGAGAAGACATCAATGTGAGTGCACCAACACACACACACACAGTAGAACATGCCAGGCACACAAAACACCCCGATCCCCCCCCCCGATCCCCCCCCGATCCCCCCCCAATCACCCCCCCCCCCTGTCACAAACTGACACCAGCAGTTTTTTTTTTTGTTTTTTTTTTTTTTTTTTCTGATTACTGCATTGGTGTCAGTTTGTGACAGTTAGTGTTGGGACAGTGAGTATTACCCCCCTTTAGGTCTAGGGTACCCCCCTAACCCCCCCTAATAAAGTTTTAACCCCTTGATCACCCCCTGTCACCAGTGTCACTAAGCGATCATTTTTCTGATCGCTGTATTAGTGTCGCTGGTGACGCTAGTTAGGGACATAAATATTTAGGTTCGCCGTCAGCGTTTTATAGCGTCAGGGACCCCCATATACTACCGAATAAATGTTTTAACCCCTTGCTTGCCCCCTAGTTAACCCTTTCACCACTGATCACCGTATAACCGTTACGGTTGACGCTGGTTAGTTTGTTTATTTTTTATAGTGTCAGGGCACCCGCCGTTTATTACCGAATAAAGGTTTAGCCCCCTGATCGCCCGGCGGTGATATGCGTCGCCCCAGGCAGCGTCAGATTAGCGCCAGTACCGCTAACACTGACGCACGCAGCATACACCTCCCTTAGTGGTATAGTATCTGAACGCATCAATATCTGATCCGATCAGATCTATACTAGCGTCCCCAGCAGTTTAGGGTTCCCAAAAACGCAGTGTTAGCGGGATCAGCCCAGATACCTGCTAGCACCTGCGTTTTGCCCCTCCGCCCGGCCCAGCCCAGCCCACCCAAGTGCAGTATCGATCGATCACTGTCACTTACAAAAGACTAAACGCATAACTGCAGCGTTCGCAGAGTCAGGCCTGATCCCTGCGATCGCTAACAGTTTTTTTGGTAGTATTTTGGTGAACTGGCAAGCACCAGCCCCAGGCAGGGTCAGGTTAGCGCCAGTACCGCTAACACCCACGCACGCAGCAAACACCTCCCTTAGTGGTATAGTATCTGAACGGATCAATATCTGATCCGATCAGATCTATACTAGTGTCCCCAGCAGTTTAGGGTTCCCAAAAACGCAGTGTTAGCGGAATCAGCCCAGATACCTGCTAGCACCTGCGTTTTGCCCCTCCGCCCGGCCCAGCCCACCCAAGTGCAGTATCGATCGATCACTGACACTTACAAAACACTAAATGCATAACTGCAGCGTTCACAGAGTCAGGCCTGATCCTTGCGATCGCTAACAGATTTTTTGGTAGCGTTTTGGTGAACTGGCAAGTTCACCCCGGTCGTAGTCAAACCAGCACTGCAGTAACACTTGGTGACGTGGCGAGTCCCATAAGTGCAGTTCAAGCTGGTGAGGTGGCAAGCACAAGTAGTGTCCCGCTGCCACCAGAAAGACAAACACAGGCCCGTCGTGCCCATAGTGCCCTTCCTACTGCATTCGCCAATCCTAATTGGGAACCCACCGCTTCTGCAGCGCCCGTACTTCCCCCATTCACATCCCCAACCAAATGCAGTCGGCTGCATGAGAGGCATTTTCTTTATGTCCTCCCGAGTACCCCTACCCAGCGAACGCCCCCAAAAAAGATATTGTGTCTGCAGCTAGCGCGGATATAGGCGTGACACCCGCTATTATTGTCCCTCCTGTCCTGACAATCCTGGTCTTTGCATTGGTGAATGTTTTGAACGCTACCATACACTAGTTGAGTATTAGCGTAGGGTACAGCATTGTACAGACTAGGCACACTTTCACAGGGTCTCCCAAGATGCCATCGCATTTTGAGAGACCCGAACCTGGAACCGGTTACAGTTATAAAAGTTAGTTACAAAAAAAGTGTAAAAAAAAAAAAATATATATATATATATATATAAAATAAAAAAAAATAGTTGTCGTTTTATTGTTCTCTCTCTCTCTATTCTCTCTATTGTTCTGCTCTTTTTTACTGTATTCTATTCTGCAATGTTTTATTGTTATTATGCTTTATCATGTTTGCTTTTCAGGTATGCAATTTTTTATACTTTACCGTTTACTGTGCTTTATTGTTAACCATTTTTTTGTCTTCAGGTACGCCATTCACAACTTTGAGTGGTTATACCAGAATGATGCCTGCAGGTTTAGGTATCATCTTGGTATCATTCTTTTCAGCCAGCGGTCGGCTTTCATGTAAAAGCAATCCTAGCGGCTAATTAGCCTCTAGACTGCTTTTACAAGCCGCGGGAGGGAATGCCCCCCCCCCACCGTCTTCCGTGTTTTTCTCTGGCTCTCCTGTCTCAACAGGGAACCTGAGAATGCAGCCGGTGATTCAGCCAGCTGACCATAGAGCTGATCAGAGACCAGAGTGGCTCCAAACATCTCTATGGCCTAAGAAACCGGAAGCTACGAGCATTTTATGACTTAGATTTCGCTGGATGTAAATAGCGCCATTGGGAAATTGGGGAAGCATTTTATCACACCGATCTTGGTGTGGTCAGATGCTTTGAGGGCAGAGGAGAGATCTAGGGTCTAATAGACCCCAATTTTTTCAAAAAAGAGTACCTGTCACTACCTATTGCTATCATAGGGGATATTTACATTCCCCGAGATAACAATAAAAATGATTAAAAAAAAATAAAAATGAAAGGAACAGTTTAAAAATAAGATAAAAAAGCAAAAAAATAATAAAGAAAAAAAAAAAAAAAAAAAAAAGCACCCCTGTCGCCCCCTGCTCTCGCACTAAGGCGAACGCAAGCGGCGGTCTGGCGTCAAATGTAAACAGCAATTGCACCATGCATGTGAGGTATCACCGCGAAGGTTAGATCGAGTGCAGTAATTTTTGCAGTAGACCTCCTCTGTAAATCTAAAGTGGTAACCTGTAAAGGCTTTTAAAGGCTTTTAAAAATGTATTTATTTTGTTGCCACTGCACGTTTGTGCGCAATTGTAAAGCATGTCATGTTTGGTATCCATGTACTCGGCCTAAGATCATCTTTTTTATTTCATCAAACATTTGGGCAATATAGTGTGTTTTAGTGCATTAAAATTTAAAAAAGTGTGTTTTTTCCCCAAAAAATGCGTTTGAAAAATCGCTGCGCAAATACTGTGTGAAAAAAAAAAATGAAACACCCACCATTTTAATCTGTAGGGCATTTGCTTTAAAAAAATATATAATGTTTGGGGGTTCAAAGTAATTTTCTTGAAAAAAAAAAAACTTTTTCATGTAAACAATAAGTGTCAGAAAGGGCTTTGTCTTCAAGTGGTTAGAAGAGTGGGTGATGTGTGACATAAGCTTCTAAATGTTGTGCATAAAATGCCAGGACAGTTCAAAACCCCCCCAAATGACCCCATTTTGGAAAGTAGACACCCCAAGCTATTTGCTGAGAGGCATGTCGAGTCCATGGAATATTTTATATTGCGACACAAGTTGCGGGAAAGAGACAATTTTTTTTTTTTTTTTGCACAAAATTGTCACTAAATGATATATTGCTCAAACATGCTATGGGAATATGTGAAATTATACCCCAAAATACATTCTGCTGCTTCTCCTGAGTACGGGGATACCACATGTGTGAGACTTTTTGGGAGCCTAGCCGCGTACGGAACCCCGAAAACCAAGCACCGCCTTCAGGCTTTCTAAGGGCGTGAATTTTTGATTTCTCTCTTGACTGCTTATCACAGTTTCGGAGACCATGGAATGCCCAGGTGGCACAAACCCCCCCCAAATGACCCCATTTTGGAAAGTAGACACCCCAAGCTATTTGATGAGAGGTATAGTGAGTATTTTGCAGACCTCACTTTTTGTCACAAAGTTTTGAAAATTGAAAAAAGAAAAAAAAAAAAGTTTTTTCTTGTCTTTCTTCATTTTCAAAAACAAATGAGAGCTGCAAAATACTCACCATGCCTCTCAGCAAATAGCTTGGGGTGTCTACTTTCCAAAATGGGGTCATTTGGGGGGGTTTTGTGCCACCCGGGCATTCCATGGCCTCCGAAACTGTGATAGGCAGTGAAGAGTGAAATCAAAAATTTTCACCCTTAGAAATCCTGAAGGCGGTGATTGGTTTTCGGGGTCCCGTACACGGCTAGGCTCCCAAAAAGCCCCACACATGTGGTATCCCCGTACTCAGGAGAAGTAGCTAAATGTATTTTGGGGTGCAACTCCACATATGCCCATGGCCTGTGTGAGCAATATATCATTTAGTGACAACTTTGTGCAAAAAAAAAAAAAAAAATGTGTCACTTTCCCGCAACTTGTGTCAAAATATAAAATATTCCATGGACTCAATATGCCTCTCTGGAAATAGCTTGGGGTGTCTACTTTCCAAAATGGGGTCATTTGGGGGGGTTTTGTGCCACCTGGGCATTCCATGGCCTCCGAAACTGTGATAGGCAGTAAAGAGTGAAATCATAAATTTACGCCCTTAGAAATCCTGAAGGCGGTGATTGGATTTCGGGGCCCCGTACGCGGCTAGGCTCCCAAAAAGTCCCACACATGTGGTATCCCCATATTCAGGAGAAGCAGCAGAATGTATTTTGGGGTGCAATTCCACATAGGCCCATGGCCTGTGTGAGCAATATATCATTTAGTGACAACTTTTTGTAAATATTTTTTTTTTTTTTTTTGTCATTATTCAATCACTTGGGACAAAAAAAATAAATATTCAATGGGTTCAACATGCCTCTCAGCAATTTCCTTGGGGTGTCTACTTTCCACAATGGGGTCATTTGGGGGGGTTTTGTACTGCCCTGCCATTTTAGCACCTCAAGAAATGACATAGGCAGTCATAAACTAAAAGCTGTGTAAATTACAGAAAATGTACCCTAGTTTGTATAACTTTTGCGCAAACCAATAAATATACGCTTATTGACATTTTTTTTACCAAAAACATGTGGCCGAATACATTTTGGCCTAAATGTATGACTAAAATTGAGTTTATTGGATTTTTTTTATAACAAAAAGTAGAAAATATCATTTTTTTTCAAAATTTTCGGTCTTTTTCCATTTATAGCGCAAAAAATAAAAACCGCAGAGGTGATCAAATACCATCAAAAGAAAGCTCTATTTGTGGGAAGAAAAGGATGCAAATTTCGTTTGGGTACAGCATTGCATGACTGCGCAATTAGCAGTTAAAGCGACGCAGTGCCAAATTGGAAAAAGACCTCTGGTCCTTAGGCAGCATAATGGTCCGGGGCTCAAGTGGTTAAATATGTGGTATATTGTTTAGAGATAATCTGCTTTTAAACTGCTGAAAAAAGTGATGAAATATCATTGAAAGTCTAAAAAGAAAAAAATTCCCCCACTTTCTACAACTATGTACCAGCACAAGTGCGCATGCTCAGACATGCAAAATACCCTCATATGCATGCTATATAGCCAAATGCAAGTTTCAACCATTGAAAATAATTGTTACTTCCACAAAAAAAACACATTTTAGAGATGAACTGTTTATTTCTCTAAAATAAATTGTCCTTGCTAAGTTTTTATGTTGCTTTTTCTTTGTATATATATTTTTTTAAGAATGCTGGTAATGTGTAATTTTTTAATGTTTTGGTAAAATATATTTTTCACAAAAATCGAATCTGAAACTCCCACAGGTGTCTTCACAAGCCAAAAACAATACCATTGCTGATGCAAATTTTAAATGAGTCACAATTGTGTGTGTTGTTTTGTATTTCCACGTTATCATAATTTTACCCCCAAAAATCACTATTCTACACTCACACACCAAGAACCACCAAATATCACAGAATAAATCAAGAAGCATAACTCCTGACTAATGTCTTTCCACCACCTATAGGTATATGTCATATGTTTACCATGGGCAAGGACAATAATTAGCCTTAAGAATTCCTCACCAGCACTAATTGCAGCCTCTGACCAAGCAAAAAGCAACAAAATTAGAGATGGTTCAGCATGCTGACAGTAATCAGCCATACCCAGCCTTCAAAACAGTAGTAGAACAGCAAACAGCATCTGGAGCCAGAAGGAATGTCAGCCAAGAAAGTCTTTAACAGGAACACAGGAGAGCCTCTCTAGAGATGTGACCAAGTAGGCAGGACTGACGAGCAGGATATCATCAACAGGTGAGTCACTGTGGAGAGAAAGGAGCTGGCAATTATCCGACAGCTTTGTGGCCAGCTTTGAGAGGGAAGGGTTGAGCCCAGCCCTGACACATACCCAGCCTTCAAAACAGATGGCATATGCCAGAAACAGGTTGTTCAAATGGTTCTCTGGCCTTACACAGGACATCTGCATTAATTAACTTATTGCACCCCTGGGACTTAGGGCTGTTCGACACCACAGAGATACAGCCTACATCCATGTGGCAGCACAGTGGCTAACTGGTTAGCACTTCTGCTTAGCAGCACGGGGGTCGATGGTTCGTGCTAGCAATCCTAGCTAGGTTATATAAAGGCCTGCAATTGTGGCAGTTGTTTGGTCTGAGAAGAGGCCAGAATGTTTGTTTGCAGTGCTTATATTGGTTTACAAATAGATATATATATTTTTTGGGGGGGTGTGCATAATTCCCGACCCACACCCCACTAAGGCTGTGGTTTGATGATTGTTTTATGTGTTTGCTGGTATAGTTTTGCATTAAAGCCCTCAAAAGTGTATTTTTGTGGGCATGGTTTCCAAATTGTGTCTTTGTCCAGTCTGAACATGTGTGATTTTGTTTGTGCGCTGCCTTTTTGGATTCTGTATTAATTTTGTCTGGTTTTGGTCATGATCCTGCAATTTAACTTTTTAGGGGTTTGGGGTGAAGAGTTCTGATCACCAAAAAGGTTTGTCATGGTTGTTATTAGCTTGATTTGTATCACTGCTTTTCTACCTTGTAGATTAGATTGTAAGCTCTTTTGAGCAGGGCCCTTCTAACCATATTGTCAAATGCTGGAGCATCATTTTTATGCCTTTTATTTTTATTTTTTTGCCCAAGTACATTATTGTACCAAATGTTTATACTAATGTTGAAATAAAAAGTTGATTCTTTTTTGCTTTATGTTTGCCTTTTGCAGACTATAAGACCCCTTTCACACTGCCAGCATTTTTCAGGCGCTACAGCGCTAAAAATAGCTCCTGTATAGCGACTGAAAAAAGCGGCTCCATTCACTCCAGTGTGAAAGCCCGAGGGCTTTCACACTGGAGCGGTGCACTGGCAGGGCGTCACAAAAAGTCCTGCCAGCAGCTTCTTTGGAGCGATGAAGGAGCGGTGAAATCACCGCTCCTCCACCGCTGCTCCCCACTGAAATCATTGGGGCAGCGCTGCAATACCGCCGGCAAAATCGCCCCGCTAGCGGCCAAATAGCGCCGCTAAAACGACGGTGTGAAAGCTGTCTAAATACATATATAAGTGCAAACTGTTTTAAATCTAGCTGCATACAAAAGTATTTGGTTGTGCACACATGCAAGTCCTTGAGTTGGAAGTGTAACGAGGGGAGAGGGAAGAAAAACTAAAATAAAAAAAATAAAAAAATCTCTGCTCCAATGCTGAATTTCAGGGCTCTATTAATTCTTTTGTGGACTAGGTAAACCATGAAATATGTAAACTAAATGTGAATTCTCTCTAACCGGTTCAGTTTTACTGCGACAGAATGGCACGAGTGGACGAAACTACGTTACCTTACGTCGGGCGTGCGGCCGCCTAGGGGGTGCGCACCCCCTAGGCAGGCCTGTACTGGCCATAGGGACTACCGGGAGATTCCCGGTGGGCTGATGGCTCAGTGGGCCAGTCAGGTGCAGTCCTGGAGCCGCTCCTCTCTGACAGTGAGTGATCGCAATTTCACTCCTGTCAGGAGGAGAAGCTTCCTTCCATTAGGTGTTATGCTCCCTCCAGCCTGCAGGGGGAGATAGACCAATGGCAGACTTTCCTTCCTATCTCCCCTATCACTTGTTATCACATGACTGGAGAGAGGAACGAGAAGCTGCCTTCAAAACGGTGAGTACATGTGGGAGAGGGAGGACACTGATGTGAAGGGCTGCTGATGGGGGCTCTCTGATGGGGACTGTGATGTGAAGTGAGCTGCTGGTGGGGACTCTGATGTGAAGTGGGCTGCTGGTGGGGACTCTGATGTAAAGTGGGCTGCTGGTGGGGACTCTGATGTAAAGTGGGCTGCTGGTGGGGACTCTGATGTAAAGTGGGCTGCTGGTGGGGACTCTGATATGAAGGGAGCTGCTGGTGGGGACTCTGATGTGAAGGGAGCTGTTGGTGGGGACTGCTATGTGAAGTGGGCTGCTGGTGGGGACTCTGATGTGAAGGGAGCTGCTGGTGGGGACTCTGATGTGAAGGGAGCTGCTGGTGGGGACTGCTATGTGAAGTGGGCTGCTGGTGGGGACGCTGATGTGAAGGGAGCTGCTGGTGGGGACTACTATGTGAAGTGGGCTGCTGGTGGGGACTGCTATGTGAAGTGGCTGCTGGTGGGGACTGCTATGTGAAGTGGGCTGCTGGTGGGGACTCTGATGTGAAGGGAGCTGCTGGTGGGGACTCTGATGTGAAGGGAGCTGCTGGTGGGGACTGCTATGTGAAGTGGGCTGCTGGTGGGGACTCTGATGTGAAGGGAGCTGCTGGTGGGGACTCTGATGTGAAGGGAGCTGCTGGTGGGGACTGCTATGTGAAGTGGGCTGCTGGTGGGGACTCTGATGTGAAGGGAGCTGCTGGTGGGGACTACTATGTGAAGTGGGCTGCTGGTGGGGACTCTGATGTGAAGGGAGCTGCTGGTGGGGACTCTGATATGAAGGGAGCTGCTGGTGGGGACTCTGATATTAAGGGAGCTGCTGGTGGGGACTCTGATATGAAGGGAGCTGCTGGTGGGGACTCTGATATGAAGGGAGCTGCTGGTGGGGACTCTGATGTGAAGGGAGCTGCTGGTGAGGACTGCTATGTGAAGTGGGCTGCTGGTGGGGACTCTGATGTGAAGGGAGCTGCTGGTGGGGACTCTGATGTGAAGTGGGCTGCTGGTGGGGACTCTGATGTGAAGTGAGCTGCTGGTGGGAACTCTGATGTGAAGGGAGCTGCTGGTGGGGACTGCTATGTGAAGTGGGCTGCTGGTGGGGACTGTGATGTGAAGTGGGCTGCTTGTGGGGACTCTGATGTGAAGGGAGCTGCTGATTGGGACACTCTGATGTAAGGGGGACGCTGTTGGGGACACTCTGATGTAAGGGGGATGCTGTTGGGGACACTCTGATGTAAGGGGGATGCTGTTGGGCACACTCTAATGTAAGGGGGACTCTGTTGGGGACACTCTTATGAAAGGGGGACGCTGTTGGGGGACTCTGTTGGGGACACTCTTATGTAAGGGGGACACTGTTGGGGACACTCTGATGTAAGGGGGACGTTGTTGGGGACACTCTGATGTAAGGGGGCGCTGTTGGGGACACTCTGATGTAAGGGGGACGTTGTTGGGGACACTCTGATGTAAGGGGGACGCTGTTGAGGACACTTTGATGTAAGGGGGACGCTGTTGGGGACACTCTGATGTAAGGGGGGTGCTGTTGGGGACACTTTGATGTAAGGGGGACGCTGTTGGGGACACTCTGATGTAAGGGGGGCGCTGTTGGGGACACTCTGATGTAAGGAGGACGCTGTTAAGGACACTTTGATGTAAGGGGGACGCTGTTGGGGACACTCTGATGTAAGGGGGGCACTGTTGGGGACACTCTGATGTAAGGGGGACGCTGTTGGGGACACTCTGATGTAAGGGACACTCTGATGTAAGGGGGGCGCTGTTGGGGACATTCTGATGTAGGGGGGGCACTGTTGGGGACACTCTGATGTAAGGGGGACGCTGTTGGGGACACTCAAAATTAAAGTGGGCTAATCATGAGGAAGTCCAGGGCCAAATTGTTGTCCCAGTCCAGCCCTGCCCCTAGGCGGCCGTGACGATCAGATTTCTTTCAGAACCGATCAGTCTCCAGGCCCAGGCCAATGATTTCTGGCCTGGACCTGCTGATCGGTTCTGACGAATGAAATGCTTCCCCTGCCTGTGAGTGTAAACACAGGCAGGGGAAGTGATGTAATCTCCCTTTCTGGAATTCTTTTCTGTTCCAGAGAGAGGAGAGAGGAAATCCAAACGTGAGTTGCACCAACACTACACTGACACAGTACACGTAGGCGTGCATTTAACCCCCGATCACCCCCCCAGTTAACCCCTTCACTCCCTGTCACTGTGTCACCCAGTGCAGTGTTCATATTTTTCTTTGATCACTGTACTGGTGTCATTTGTGACACTAATCAGCATTATAGTACTTAGTAGTAGGCCCAGAAAGATCTAGGGAGCCCCCCTAAACCCCCCTAATAAAGGTTTAACCCCTTGATCATCCCCTGTCACCAGTGATCACCGTATTAGTGTCAGGGGTGATGCTGGTTAGTTAGTTATTTTTTTATAGCGTCAGGGCACCCGGCATACATTACCTAATAAAAGGTTTAACCCCCTGATCACCCGGCAGGTTTTAGCGTCAGTTAGGGTCTGCGTCGCCCCAGGCAGCGTCAGATTAGTGCCAGTAGCGCTAACACACACGCACGCACCATACACCTCCCTTAGTAGTATAGTGTCTGAACAGATCGATATCTTTGATCTGATCAGAAGTATATTAGCGTCCCCAAAAGTTTGGGGTTCCCAAAAACGCAGCGTTAGCGGGATCAGCCCAGATACCTGCTAGCACCTGCGTTTGGCCCCTCCGCCCAGCCCAGCCCAGTCCATCCAAGTGAAGTATCAATCGATCACTGTCACTTACAAAACACTAAACACATAACTGCAGCATTCGCAGAGTCAGGCCTGATCCCTGCGAACGCTAACAGTTTTTTGGTAGCGTTTTAAGCAGTCGCTGACAGTCAGGTGTTCTTTTTTCCTGTGAATCTCATTAGTTGTACCAGTAAATTTAGAGGCCAAAATGTCCAATCGAAGGTACACTAGTGAAGAGGCCTACACGTTTCTGAGCATGACAGATGAGAGTGAAGAGAAACTCACCCATCTGTCAGATTCAGGCTCAGAATATGAACCTGTAGACAGCAGCAGCACCCTGACAGATAGCTCTGACGACGGAGTAGTGGTCCCTGCCAAGGTCAGGCATACCCGACCCTGTTCTTCTGCTGTTGTTGAGGTGCAAGAACCGCAGGGTACTCGTATGGAGCAGAGAGCCAGTACTAGTGCTGCTCATCCTTCTGGTGAACTGGCAAGCACAGTGTACATTTAGCACTGCAGTAACACTTGGTGACGTGGCGAGTCCCATAAGTGCAGTTCAAGCTGGTGAGGTGGCTAGTACAACTAGTGTCCCGCAGCCACCAAGAAGATAAAGACAGGTCCGTCGAGTCCATAGTGCCCTTCCTGCTGCATTTGCCAATCCGATTTGGGAGCCCACCACTTCTGCAGCACCCGTACTTCCCCCATTCACTGGCCAACCCGGAATTCAGGTGGAAACAGTTGATTTTACGTCAATTGATTTTTATTCGCTGTTTTTCACGGAAGATCTCTATAGATCTATTGTGGACCAAAGCAATTTGTATGCTGATCAATTCATTGCCGCTAATCCCCAGTCGACCCTTGCCAGAGATTGGAGACCTATTACGGTCTCCGAATTGAAGACCTTCCTGGGCCTATCCCTCCTCATGGGCATAACTAAAAAAAGTGAGTTGCGGTCATATTGGTCCACTGACCCAGTTCACCATATGCTCTTGTTCTCTGCCTTCATGACCAGGACACGATACGAGCAGATCTTGCGGTTCATGCATTTCACTGACAATGAACTCTGTCGTCCTCGGGGTGACCCTGAATACAATTGGCTCTACAAAATTCGGCCCCTCATAAACCACTTCAGCCAACAGTTTGCAGCCTCGTTTACTCTCGATCAAGTTGTCTGCGTTCCTGATTAAGTTTTCTGGCCGCTTGTCATTCAAACAGTATCTTCCCAGCAGGTGTGCCAGATATGGGGTCAAGATGTATAAGCTCTGTGACAGGGCAACAGGCTATACATATAGTTTTACGGTTTTACGAGGGAAGATATAGTTACGTAGAGCCAGAGAACTGCTCAGACTACATAGGGAGCGCTGGTAAGATTGTGTGGGACTTGGTGTCACCCTTATTCGGGAAGAGGTACCACTTGTATGTGGACAATTATTACACAAGGGTGCCACTTTTTAGTCACTTGTTTGATCATGGAATTGGCACATGTGGCACCGTGCGATCTAATCGCCGGGGCATACCCCAGCGGCTTGTAGATTCCCATCTTAGGCTCGGGGAGAGAGCGTGCTTAAGATGTAATAATTTGCTCGCTGTGAAGTGGAGGAATAATAAAAATGTTTTCGTTCTGTCCTCCCTTCACACAGACACGATGGTCCAAATTCAAACAGCGACTAGTGTTGTGGAGAAACCCCTCTGTGTCCATGAATACAACCTTAACATGGGAGGGGTGGACCTCAACGACCAGTTGTTGGCGCCATACCCAATTGCCCATAAGGCCAGGCGCTGGTATAAAAAAGTGTCTGTATATTTATTCCAATTGGCTCTGCTGAATGCTTATGTGCTATACAAAGCTTCAGGACGAACTGGATCCTTACTTAAATTCCAGGAAGAGATCATCACAGCCCTTCTGTTTCCAGACGGTGCTGTGGCCCAACTTCCCAATCCAAATGGAGGGAGCCGGCAGCATGAGAGGCATTTTCCATATGCCCTCCCTGGTACCCCTGCCCAAAGAAATCCCCAAAGAAGATGTTGTGTATGCAGAAAACGCGGATATAGTCGTGACACCTGCTTTTATTGTCCCTCCTGTCCTCACCAACCTTGCCTTGCATTGGTGAATGTTTAGAACGCTACCACACACTAGTGGAGTATTAGAGTAGGGTACAGCATTGCACAGTCTAAGGCACACTTACACAGGGTCTCAAAAGATGAGATGGCCATCACATTTTGAGAGACCCTAATCTGGAACGTTTACAGTTTACAGTTTATATAATGTGCGTATGTGTGTGACACTGGCGCAAAAAGACTAGTGATTAGATCAAAAAATATATATACACATATACTGGTTGCTGCAGTCAAAAAAACAAATTCATCCAAAAGGTAAAAATCAAATGTGTATGTATCTAGTGTTTGACTGTGCTACCTCCAATATTTTAAACCAAGTACAACAGTCTACCTAAATGAATCATGTATGTGATATAAACAAAAAACAACAAACAAATCAGCTATTACATAATAACACCACCGAAAGACTGTTGTGTATAGATGCTATTACATATAGTCCATTTAAAGCGGTTGTATACCCGCTGTCATTTTTTTTTTTTTTTTTTACACCTGCAAGGGAAAAGGCATAATGAGCTAGTATGCACCGCATACTAGCTCATTATGAGATACTTACCTTAGAACGAGGCGCCGGCATCTCACCTGGTCCACGCCGAGGGAGCCGACATCTCCCCTCGGCGTGTCTTCCGGGTATCGCGGCTCCGGCGCTGTGAGTGGCCGGAGCCGCGATGTCGTCACTCCCGCGCATGCTCTGGTATGGATTATGGGGCGGACCCCCGCGCCATTTTTAAAAAAAGATTTGTCACAGGGTTCCCCTCAAAATCCATACCAGACCTGAAGGGGTTGAACATCGGGCTCATCCCAATTCTATTCCATCTAAACTGAATGATGAAGTCCTGCTTACAGCATACAAGTTTCAATATTCTTAGTATTGCTGCACTGGTTCCTGCGCCAACTAAACTGCAAAGCACTGCCATCTTGTGGCCATTTAACAACCTGCTGTCAGTAACAATGCAGTGTGTTACACAATTCAAAAATATATATATAATTGCAGCACGAAGCATATTATAATTTAATGTTATTAAAATTTACCTTTCCTTTTTAATCTGCAGCTTTGAAATTTTCTGTAAAATGGAGCGCAATGAAATATGGCAACCTGGAAGCATTTCGTACACCATTATCCCCAGAAATTTCCTGCTTGTGTGATTGGCTCACTGATTTTTCCAGAAGTCTGCACTAAGTTACAAGTTTAGGCATAATTTGCAACAAAAATTTCATTTTTAGTGAGATGCTCCTAAAGGTTTAATCATTTCTAAAGGGATGCAGACATTGCACCTTTATTAGACCACTGCAAGTGCATCCACTGATTAATAATGAAGAAGTCACTTCCATTCAAGATCAGTATCCAAAAAACATGGAATAACAAACAGCTATTTCTTCAGAGCAGAAACAGGTAGGAATTAGCAACAAAGTTTGTTAAAGCGTTTGTTAACCCAAAAAAAAAAAAACCTGATCCTGTTCCCTTAAAGCATGTTATAGAGCACAGTTCTGTATGTCATTTGCCCCCCTGTATACCCTAAAATACCTGGTTAATTATGCCTGGCTATACCCTCCCCCCTGTAAACAGACCACGATAATCATGGCTGCTAAGCCCTGACATTGTGGTCTGTTTGCGTGATTCCTTCAGCCGCAGCTCTCCTTTCTGCAGCTCTCCCTGTGTCTGTGTCCTCTATCCTCCTCCCCTCCCCTCCCTGCTCTTACCAGCTCTCTTATCATAAATCTTTTTATCCCCTCTGTACAGGACTGTTTTTAAGGCAGGGTAGAAGGGGCGCAAAGCAGCTGCCTCGTACTTGCCAACTATCCTAGTTTAAATTCCATTATCCCTTGAAGTTTAAGTCCCGTGCTGTGTCCCGATATTTCAGGGTAATGTTCTGTTGCTGCTGCCCAGCTCTGCCCTATTGCCATGTACAGATGACTCACCTGCAGACCCTGTGTTTACATGTAAATAATCTGCACTGATATGTAAATAGCAGCAGCATTAATATGTAAATAGTCGCGGACCACGGCATTGATATGTAAATAGAGGCGGCATTCATATGTACGTCGAGGGAAAAAAGTATTTGATCCCCTGCTGATTTTTGTACATTTGCCCACTGACAAAGAAATGATCAGTCTATCATTTTAATTTTAGGTTTATTTTACAGTGAGGGACAAAATAACAACAAAACATCCAGAAAAACGCATTTCAAAAAGCACTTCTCTTAAAAGAAGTGCTCCTAATCTCAGCTTTATTACCAGTAATAAAAAGACACCTGGTCCACTGAAGCAATCAATCAGATTCCAATCTCTCCACCATGGCCAAGACCAAAGAGCTGTCCAAGGATGTCAGGGACAAGATTGTAGACCTACACAAGGCTGGAAATGGGCTACAAGACCATCCCCAAGAAGCTTGGTGAGAGGGTGACAACAGTTGGTGCGATTATTCGCAAATGGAAGAAACACAAAATAACTGTCAATCTCCCTCGGTCTGGGGCTCCATGCAAGATCTTTCAATGATCGTGAGGAATCAGCCCAGAACTACACAGGAGAATCTTGTCAATGATCTCAAGACAGCTGGGACCATAGTCACCAAGAAAACAATTGGCAACACACTACGCTGTGAAGGACTGAAATCCTGCAGCGTCCACAAGGCCCCCCTGCTCAGGAAAGCACATGTACAGTGGGGACAGAAAGTATTCAGACCCCCTTAAATTTTTCACTCTTTGTTATATTGCAGCCATTTGCTAAAATCATTTAAGTTCATTTTTTTCCTCATTAATGTACACACAGTACTCCATATTGACAGAAAAACACAGAATTGTTGACATTTTTGCAGATTTATTAAAAAAGAAAAACTGAAATATGACATGGTCCTAATTATTCAGACCCTTTGCTCAGTATTTAGTAGAAGCACACTTTTGATCTAATACAGCCATGAGTCTTTTTGGGAAAGATGCAACAAGTTTTTCACACCATGGCCATGGATTTGGGGATCCTCAGCTATTCCTCCTTGCAGATCCTCTCCAGTTCTGTCAGGTTGGATGGCAAATGTTTGTGGGCAGACATTTTTAGGCCTCTCCAGAGATTCTCAATTGGGTTTAAGTCAGGGCTCTGGCTGGGCCTCTCAAGAACAGTCACGGAGTTGTTGTGAAGCCACTCCTTCATTATTTTAGCTGTGTGCTTAGGGTCATTGTCTTGCTGGAAGGTAAACCTTCGGCCCAGTCTGAGGTCCTGAGCATTCTGGAGAAGGTTTTCGTCCAGGATATCCCTGTACTTGGCCGCATTCATATTTCCCTCAATTGCAAATAGTCGTCCTGCCTTGCAGCTGAAAAACACCCCCACAGCATGATGCTGCCATCACCATGCTTCACTGTTGGGACTGTATTGGACAGGTGATGAGCAGTGCCCGGTTTTCTCTACAGATACCGCTTAGAATTAAGGCCAAAAAGTTCTATCTTGGTCTCATCAAACCAGAGAATCTTATTTCTCACCATCTTGGAGTCCTTCAGGTGTTTTTTAGCAAACTCCATGTGGGCTTTCATGTGTCTTGCACTGAGGAGAGGCTTCCGTCGGGCCACTCTGCCATAAAGCCTCGACTGGTGGAGGGCTACAGTGATGGTTGACTTTCTACAACTTTCTCCCATCTCCCGACTGTATCTCTGGAGCTCAGCCACAGTGATCTTTGGGTTCTTCTTTACCTCTCTCACCAAGGCTCTTCTCCCCTGATAGCTCAGTTTGGCCGGACGGCCAGCTCTAGGAAGGGTTTTGGTCGTCCCAAACATCTTCCATTTAAGGATTATGGAGGCCACCGTGCTCTTAGGAACCTTAAGTGCAGCAGAAATATTTTTGTAACCTTGGTCAGATCTGTGCCTTGCCACAATTCTGTCTCTGAGCTCTTCAGGCAGTTCCTTTGACCTCGTTATTCTCATTTGCTCTGACATGCACTGTGAGCTGTAAGGTCTTATATAGACAGGTGTGTGGCTTTCCTAATCAAGTTCAATCAATATAATCAAAAACAGCTGGACTCAAATGAAGGTGTAGAACCATCTCAAGGATGATCAGAAGAAATGGACAGCACCTGAGCTAAATATATGAGTGTCACAGCAAAGGGTGTGAATACTTAGGACCATGTGATATTTCATTTTTTCTTTTTTAACAAATCTGCAAAAATGTCAACAATTCTGTGTTTTTCTGTCAATATGGGGTGCTGTGTGTACATTAATGAGGAAAAAAATGAACTTAAATGATTTTAGCAAATGGCTGCAATATAACAAAGAGTGAAAAATTTAAGGGGTAATACTTTCCGCCCCCACTGTAAATTTTTACATTAAAATACTGCCACTATATACCTTTTTGGATTAACTGTATACCAAGGTTACATGATAAACTTCACAGATTCTCTAGTGCTGAGAGTTCAGGAAGGAGGAGATTTTCACTACAGTCTGCATACACGCTCACATGTGTGATATCAATATCATGTGACCTGGCTAGCTCTGAGAACAAGAAACTTTTCTCTCCAGCATAAAAGACACAACTGAGTATGTGCAGGCCGGCTACTCTGTCTGTATTAGCTGGCCTTCCCCAGAGAGACAGTGCAGGAAGGGGAGGAACTGTGCATACAGGATAAAACAGCATTTTTACACAATGCAGAGGATTAACCCCTTAAGTTCCACAATGACAAGCATGCTATGCTGCATATACAGACTGATTTTACTGTTGTGGGTTTAGTAACACTTTAATCCTATAGAAAATATGTGGAGGGAGCTGAAGGTTCAAGTTACCAAACGTTGGCCTTGAAAAACTTAATGACTTGGAGAGGGTCTGCAAAGAGGAGTGGGACAAAATCCCTCCTGAGATGTGTGCAAACCTGGTGGCCAACTACAAGAAACGTCTGACTTCTGTGATTGCCACAAGGATTTTGCCATCAAGTACTAAGTCATGTTTTGCGAAGGGGACAAATACTTATTTTACTCATTAAATTGCAAATCAATTTATAACTTTTCTGGAATTTTTTGTTGTTATTCTGACTCTCACTGGTAAAATAAACCTACCATTAAAATTATAGACTGACCATTTCTTTTTCAGTGGGCAAACATGCAAAATCAGCAGGGGATCAAATACTTTTTCCCCTCACTGTATATCATGCCCCCCTTGAGGTCATATCTACCATCACTTCTGCTGAATGCTGCCCACTGGGGAGGTAAAGGAGCATGCTTGAAAGTCCTGCCTACAACTATAGTCATTAAGCCTAACATCAGCCTGTTCTGCAAAGGTAAGCAAATTGGAGGTGGAACCCTTCTTCAAAATAATATGGTGCCACAGCACCCTGAATTTTGGTGCATGTGAATACGCACATCTCAGCCAATGCATGAGGGTGTCATTAACAATTAATGGCACTGCTGTGTATCTGCTAAAGGGCAGCAGGTTTCTGTGGTGTCAGGAAAGCGATTTTGCATGTATTCCCGACACACACAAATGTGAACGAAGGCTAAATGTCTCAGGTTATATCGGTGGTCAGTGTAAATCTTCTCATTACATTGGGGCTTGGTGTACAATCCTTTCATTAACACTAGTGGCCAGTGTGAAGGTCCCCCTTACATTGGTGGTAAGTGTAAATCCCTCTTTACATTGGTGGTTACTATGAATGCTCCCATTACATTAATGGTCAGTGTAAATCCCCATTACATTGGTGGCCAGTGTAGAAACTCCTCTTTATATTGGTAATTGTTAAAAAAAAATCCAAACTTGCATTTGTGGTCAGTTGCGAATCCTCCCTTACATTGGTGGCCCATGTAGAAGCCCCCTTTAAATTAGTGGTGAGTGTAAATCTCCCTTACATTGATGGCCAGTGTAGAAATCCCCCTTTATTGGCTGTTAATATAAAATACCCCATTACGTTTTTTGTCAGTGTAAATACTCCATAACATTGGTGATCAGTGTACATTTCCCTTTACATTGGTGGTAAGTGCAGAAATGCCTTTACACTGGTGGTCAGTGTAAATCCCCCTTTACATTGGTGGTCAGTGTAAATACCTCCTAACATTGGTGGTCAGTGTAGAAGTGTCACCTTACATTGGTGGTCAGTACAAATCTTCTTGACAATGGTTGTCAGTGTAAATTCCCCCTTACAAGGAGGTCATTGTATATTTCCCCTTACACTGGAGGTTGGTGTAAATGCTCTTATTACATTGGTGTCAGTGTAGAAATCCCTCTTTTCTATTGGTGGGTGGTGTAAACTCCCCCATTACATGGTGATCAGTGCACATTCCCCCTCACATTGATGGTCAGTGTAAATCCCCCCTCACATTGGTGATCATTGTAAATTCCCTATAACATTGGTAGAATCCCCCACTATATACTTGCCAAAGATTTCCGGCTTTGCTCTACATGATTCAGAATTTGCCACAGTGTACTGCCTCCTAACTAATTCCATCACCCCACCACTGCCACTGATCCCATCAACCCCCCAGCATTGCCATTTCATGATCCATGATCCCAGGAGTCTTAGGATTCCTCTGAGTTTTCTGTCTTTTGATTGGTCCCCTCACCTCCCTAGTCCATGGAGTACCGTTTTTTAGAGCCGACGGTCGGCCTAATTGTAATTGCAACCGATGTGGCAAAGCAATTGC
Source organism: Lithobates septentrionalis (assembly GCA_037952835.1). Taxonomy (NCBI): domain Eukaryota; kingdom Metazoa; phylum Chordata; class Amphibia; order Anura; family Ranidae; genus Lithobates; species Lithobates septentrionalis. The sequence continues at coordinate 1,672,098 of JBBDGP010001949.1, forward strand.
TCAGCTGTTATTACAAGCAGCAGGAGGGGACACCCCTCCTGCCACCTTCCACAGCTCCACTTAGGTCACCCGTTCCACCGGGGGGACCTGAGCCACCAGCTGAGACGTCCGACGGCTGGCTGGAGTCCCGAACAAAGCCAGAATCGGCTTTGAATGGGTCTCCAATGTAGTAACCCAGAATCAACGTCACAACGTCACTTCCAGTTTACTCGGCAGCCAACGGCGCCATTTTAAAAAAATCCACAGTATTCAAAAATGCAGATCTTGGTGTTTTGAATACTTTCAAGTGCAGAGGAGGGGTTTGGGGTCTTTTAGACCCCATATCCCTCCATAAAGAGTACCCGTCACTGCCTATTACTGTCACAAGGGATGTTTACAATAAAAGAAATAAGAAAATAATGTTTTTAAAGCTACCTATCCCTTCATGCTCGCGTGCCAAAGCAAACACATACGTAAGTCGAGCCCACAAATGTAAACAGTGTTCAAACCACACATGTGAGGTATCGCCGTGATTGTTAGACAGAGAGCAATAATTCTAGCAGAAGACCTCCTCTGTAACTCTAAAAAAGTAACCATAAAAAACGTAAAACCGTAAAAATGTTTAAAACGTCGCCTATGGAGATTTTTATGTACCGTAGTTTGTCGCCATTCCACTAGTGTGCAAAATTTTTATTTACTCGGTGTACCGTTACTGTTTTTTTTTTAATTAATTGAGGTGTATTTTTTCCCCAAAAAAATGCTTTTGAAAGACCGCTGCACAAATAAGTTATGACATAAACAATCGTCATTTTATTCTCTAGGGTCTCTGCTAAAAAAATCATAAGATTCATAAGAAGAATCATAAGAAGAGTCATAAGAGGGCCATTGAGAGTTGCAGAGCTGGAGGTGTGACTCTGTGTGTCTGCGTAAATCCAGAAAGTGAACAGGCAGCAATTTCAGCTGCCCACAGTTAAAATGGTTGCAGCCAAACTCAGTGGAGGGAGATTTCTGCAGCATATTTGGCAAGTACAGAATCACAGTATATATATATATATATATATATATATATATATATATATATATATATATATATATATATATATATATATTAATATGCAAAGTGCTTGGAGGGAAGCTTCAGAATGGCAAAGATGTTTTTATTACAAATTATGTGAGCAGACTGCAGTTCCTCTTGTAAACAACAAATCTCAGAAATAGGCCTGGTCTTGAAGTAGTAGTAGTTAAAATCCCTGCAATGCACATTGATCACCCAGAGGGGATTGTTTTTGTTTTTTTTTTCAAAACAAAAGTTTAGTTACTCTTTAAAGTCGTATTTATTAAATTCTTTTTATATAGTAAATGTTCTGGAAGTCAGTCAAAAATCTAAAACTTAATGAAGGAGTCGATGAGCTGAAAAATGTAGGGACCCCTTATTAGTTCACAAAGTCCTCCAAGTTATTATAAGATCATAATGTTTCAATGTGAAATCCTTTCATTATATAAAAGTGTACCTGTGCTGGATGTGTTCTCATCAACAAATGCTTTTGCTGGGTAAAGCCTGTGATAGGGCACGCAGGAAAAGTACTTTTGTCTTTTGTGGAATGGTAGCAGTGTGCCTCATGGGTGTATGCCAAACCAGCTTGGGAAAACAGTTCATCCAGAGATAGGTCAAAGTTCTACAGTAGGCTCAGTTCACACTGCCACGACGTAAGATACAACTTGTGAGACCCCAAGTCACGTGACATGTGAAATCCCATTTTAGTCAACGAGAGCTGTCTTAATTAGTACTACTGAAGTCGCTTTGACTTTAGAAAAGGTTCCTACTACTTCAAGGCGACTTCTATCTGACTTGTGCCCATAGACTTTAAAGCGGATGTAAACCCCATTTATGAAATCTGACCTGGTCACATATATCTGTAATGTTTACTCTCTCCAAAGCCCTAAGTCCCGTGTTTTTCTGCTGCTCCGTTCCTCTGTTATCAGCATGAAAATTTCTGACAAGCTCTCCAACACAGGAGATAAAAGTAGCTGGGAAATTTGTTTTGGGGAGGTAACTTAGAGACAAATAAACAGAGAGCTTGTCTATTCACAGCACAGCTCTGCCCGTTTCTTCATTCCTCTGCCTATGCGGAGGGGGGGCGCGTGCCTTTCCTCCAATCAATTCCGGAACAAATTATGCTTGCAATCCAAGGTTTTACTGTATACACAGATGTTTTGCCTTTCATTTCTATTTTAAACTGAATGGGTATTACAGTAGTAATGTTTTACAAGGTAAAGGTTCATATATACTTTAAATTTTTACATATTTATTGCAGTACATTTCTGGCCAAACCTAATACTTAGTGGTACCTTTGGAAGATAATGGGCTATGCAGGATATTATGCTTTTAAATCAATGAATTAGTTATTACAGAAAACACCTTTTATTTGTTGCATCCCACATACAGTAGTTCCCTATCAAATTAATATTTTTTCCCCCCTTTTCAAATGTGCATATTGTAGTAGTTAATTTGTCTGTAAATGTAATTAGTCCATTTTTAGTCTGAGATGATTCTTATTTGGTTTTGTGTTTGATGCGTTAAAAGTTGGTTTCCCTGCCCTTATAAGAGAGGCTTTTGAGTTGCATTGCCGAGGGATTTCAATGAATTACAGCTGTGGAAGTGATTCGGCTCTTGACGCCCATTTCCTGAGGGACTGAACAGCATTTAAGGGAAACAACAAAACACAATAAGTTAGCTATGATTAAGGCTTTGTAAGCCAAAGCACATTAGCATCATGTTGCTGCACTGGATTGCCTGGATTATTATTAATAATGAATTTGCGGGTCCTATTTGGACTCCAGCTTTAGTGTATATTTCTGGAGTAAGCATACCTCCCAACTTTTTGAGATGGGAACGAGGGACACCTATCAGCAAAAGCATGCAGACATAGGACACGCCCCTTGTCACGCCCCCTTGAAGGTGAATTGTACAAAAAAACAAGATTGGTTAAACCCAGAAATGCTTTTTTTTACTACTACTATTCCTTTATATTGGCTTTTGGAATTTACAAATGCAGCAATTTAGAAATCAGATATAAGGTTTAGCGCTGGAAAACACTTTTTGATAGATAAAAAGTGCATTTTATAAACATCTATACAGATCAGACTAAAATGAGGGGCAAATGAGGAGGAATAAGGGGACAGAGGGACATTGCTCCAAATCTGGGACAGTCCCTCAGAATCAGGGACAGTTGGGAGCTATGAGTAAGTATGGAGGACTGACAGGACCCTATTGTTAGATTGACATTCCTGTTAGTTGTTACAAAGGAATCCACCTTTCTCTTACAATCATCTTCCTGGGAGCAGTTTTGTTTCACCTCTAGGCACCCCTAAAGCCCCCTAAACTAAAACTCCTAACTCTAAAGCCCTACAAACTACACCCCATACCCATAAAGCAACCTAAACCAAATCCCCTTTTATTTTAGCCCTTTAAACTAAGCCTTTGACCCTAAGGCTGGCCATACACTATACAATTTTCCTGTTCAACTTTCCTTTAGATTTACCAAAACCATATAATATGAGGTGAAACCTAAACCCTTTCAATGTGTATGCAATCAGGCAGACCCTTGCACTACATAGTTGAAGGTAAATCTAAAGAAAATTGAACAAGAAAATTGTATGGTGTATGGCCAGCTTTAAACCCCCTAAACTGAATTCCCTTCCTACTAAACCCCCCCAAAAGTGCCCCCCTGTGCACTTTCACTCCCCCCCCGGGCAGGAAGGGGGTGAAAGTGCCCAGTAGGCAAGTGGTTAAAGTGGTTGTAAACCTTTACATATACCTGTACCTAGTAAAGTGGCTGAAATTAAACAAATCCTCCTAAATAAGTTGTACCTGTTCATCTACAGTCTTCACTTCATCTGTTCATCTACAGTCTTCACTTCATCTGTTCAAAGTCCAGAATTTATAAAGCTTGTCTGCGCTGTCAGAAAAAAAGGGGGTGGAGAACTGAAATGACACTCTGCAGAGCTCAGTACGGAGAGCTGAGGCTGTCAATTCGCTCCGAGATCCCTGCCCCTTTTTTTCTCTTGGTGTCAGGAAAACTTGTCAGAAGTGACCCATGCAGATATCAGAGGAACGGGGCAGCAGACAGAAATGACACCTAGTGCTCTGGATTGAGACAAGTACACACTATAAAAGGATATATTTTGTTATTATTTCATGTCTGAGGTTTACAACTACTTTAAAGTATAACTGAAGGCAAAATATTTTCTTGAGCTTTAGATTAGACATTAGATTACCTGTCAGGTTTTTATTGCTGTCCCCTTCAGGCAGATTCACTCTTTCTAATGTGTCCTGTGACTGTTATTACCATTAACCACTTCAGCGCCGGAAGGTTTTACCCCCTTAATGACCAGGCCATTGTTTGTGATACGGCACTGCGTTATTTTAACTGACAATTGCGCCGTGTGACGCTGTACCCAAATAAAATTGATGTCCTTTTTTTCCCACAAATAGAGCTTTCTTTTGGTGGTAATTGATCACCTCTGTTTTCATTTTTCTCACTATAAACAAAAAACAACAAAATGCAAAATGCTAACAAAATGCACTGATTATTGTATAAATGACACTGTCAGAGGTTAACTACAGGGGCGATCAAAGGGTTAACTGCGTTCCCTCAGTGTGTTTATAACTATGTGGGGAAAGTGTTGACAGGAACAACACAGAGATCGCTGTTCCTGATCACTAGGGACAGCAGATCTCAGTGTCCTCCCCTGTCAGAACAGGGATCTGCCTTGTTTACATAGGCAGATCCCCATTCTACCTCTCTGTACAGCGATCGTGGGTGGCTGGCGGACATCGGGTCCGCTGGGCACGCACATCGGCTCCTCCTCTGTGCAGCGGGTGCGCACCCACACTATCTATTGCATGAAACCATGTATAGGCACGTTGTTTCACACAATAGAGGTATCCTGCTGCAGTATATATGCGGTGGGCGGTCTTCCTGACCAGGCCATTTTTTGCGATACGGCACTACATTACTTTAACCGACAATTGCGACGCTGTACCCAAATAAAATTAATGTCCATTTTTCCCACAAAATAGAGCTTTCTTTTGGTGTTATTTGATCACTTCTACGGTTTTTATTTTTTGTTCTAAAAACAAAAAAAGAGCGACAATTTTGAAAAAAAAAAAACAATATTTTTTACTTTCTGCTTTAATACATATCCAATAAAATTTTTTAAAAAAATCGAATTTCTTCATCAATTTAGGCCAATATGTATTCTGCTACATATTTTTGGTAAAAAAATCCCAATAAGTGTATATTGATGGTTTGGTTTGCGCAAAAGTTATAGCGTCTACAAACTATGGGATATTTTTATGGAATTTCTTTTTACTAGTAATGGCGGCGATCAGTGATTTTTAGCGGGACTGCGACATTGTGGCAGACAAATCGGACACTGACACTTTTGACACTTTTTTGGGGACCAGTGACACTAATACAGTGATCAGTGCTAAAAGTTACTGTACTAATGACACTGGCAGGGAAGGGGTTAACACCAGGGGCGATCAAAGGGTTAAGCGTATCCCTAGGGGTTTCTTACTAACTGTGTGGGGATTGCTCTGACTGGGAGAGCACAGAGATCTTGTGTTCCTGCTTAGCAGGAACACAAGATCTCTATGTTCTTCCCTGTCAGAATGGCAATCTGCCTTGTTTAAATAGGCAGATTGCCGTTCTGCCTCTCTGGAGAACGATCGCGGGTGGCCGGTGGACATTGCGTCCGCCAGACCTGCTGATTGGCTCCCCCTTTGTCCAATCAGCGTTCACGCGCACCCCCAAAGGGTACTGCGTGTAGCGACGTACAGGTACGTTGTTTTGCACAGTCGGGCTGCATCATACAGCAGAGTGGAGAGCGAGAAGTGTCACAGTACTGGATGGAGGGCAGGAACGGAGCTGCAAGAGTTCACTTTTTACAAGAACAAGCTGGTGACTGCCCAGCTTCTTAGCAACCAATCACCTGCTGGTTAATGTGAACAGGTAACTCCGGCAGCTCTTGTTCTGTGATATGTGCCACCCTCCTCTTTGCAGTGAGGGGGAGCAGCGGAGGCTAAAGGGGCAGGAAAGTAGTGGAGGGCCTGGCAATGCAGGGCTGTGTTCCTGATCTACCTGTGGGCTGTCTACGGTCAACTGGTAGATCAAGAGAGAGGGCTTGCTGACCCCTGCTCTATAGTGTGTACTTGTCTCAATTAAGAGCACTAACTGTCATTTCTGTCTGCTGCTTTGTTCCTCTGCTATCAGCATGAGTCACTTCTGACAAGTTTTTCTGACACTAAGAGCTAAAAAGCTAAAAATGTGACGGGAGGGAGCTCCAGTACACAGCCTATGATTGACAGCCTCAGCTCTATTCCTGTGTGGAGGGAGGTGTGTCCCCTCCCTCCAATTAGCTCTCACAGCTCTCCTCACTGATCTCTGCAGAATGTAATTTCAGCTCTCCGTCCCTTTTTCTGGCAGCTCAGACAAGCTTTATAAATTCCAGACTATGAATGGATGTAGAGAAGAGAAGACTACAGATAGACAAGGTACAACTTATGTAGGAGGATTTGTTTAATCTCTGTGTATCACCTGAGGCCAGTCACTTCACTGGGTATATGTAAGGGTTTATAACCACTTTAAGAAAAAGATCTGCTTTAGGATCGATTCAAAAGGTAAAAGTGATCAGATGGGTTAAAAAATTAGAATCATTTGCAAGCCATCCGTGGTGCATACTGAATAAATTACTTTGGATATTTGTTTACTTTTGACACTGAAAAGGATTGCACATTTTCCATGTGTGCTGCCTAGAGTGATTGCTTCAGGCATCTTACTAACAGATCCAATGGTCAATCATTAACGTTTGTGTTGGTGCTCCACTACTGATATCTTTCCAAGGGCCCTTTTACACCGAATGCAATTGGATGCATTTTGAACTGCACTCCAACTGCATATACATTGCAAAATCAAGGTAATCCTATGAGCATAGTTCACATCTTTGCAGTGCAGTTCAGTGCAGGTAAAAAAAAATAGAGCATGCTGTCTTTATCCGCACAGCGCAAATGCAGGGAACGTGCTACATGAGTGCTTCAAACACAGGGCGCCCCTTTAAGCCAAGCCCAAAAACGTATAGAAAAATGCACTGCAAATGCAGTGCTAAGCGCAGCGCAGAACCCATTTAGCCCTGGTTCACACTTATGTGATGCGGGAAATGCAGCGAATCCTGTGCATTTCCCACAGCCCAAACGTACGGCGCCCATGTGATCTGATGCGGATGTCAATGTTATCTTAACGACACCCCGAAACAGATTGCAAAACGCACTGCGATTGCCAAAATCACATCACATGGGTGTGCCAACCCATGCAATGCGATTCAGGTGTGGGAGAAAAAAAAAAGATTCTGCACAATTTTGGTGCGGATGCTATGCGATATCAGCCATACAAAATGTATGGCTGAAATCGCACCACACAGGCATCACATGTGATGTGCACAGGAATGCGGCGCGATTCCTGTGTGAATCACATGTGGTCTGAATCGCACAAGTGTGAACCCAGCCTTAATTAAAGAGGAGTTCAAGTCCGTAAAAAAATAAAAAAAATAAATAAAAGTCAGCAGCTACAAACTCTGTAGCTGCTGACTTTAAATATAAGAACAATTATCTGTCCAGGGATCCAGCGATGTCGGCACACCTAGTTGGTTCGTCAGTCGGATTTATTAAGGGAATCAGGAAGTAAAGCCTTGTGGCTTCACAGCCTGTTTCCCACTGTGCATGCGTGAGTCGCGCTGCGCTTTTTGAATGGTCCTGCCGTCTTCTGTGCCCCAGAAGGCAGCAGGGGGAAAGAGGAGGGGCCGGAAATGTTGTAGATCGCCGATCTTACCTGGAAGTGGGAGCGGGTACCTGTCAAAACCAGGTACCCACTCCCCCCTCACCTAGGGTTGCCACCTCATCCCTTTAAACCTGAACACATATGAGTTACACTGGTTCTGAGACAAAATTAATGCAGAAAAGGCACTAAGTGAGTTTAATTACCACCTTAATCAGCCACTGAACATGTGTAATTCATATATGTTCAGGTTTAAAGGGATGAGGTGGCAACCCAAAGGGTGCCAAATATGGCAGTGGAGGGGGCGAAAGCTTCCCCTTTTGGTGCAGCTGCACTTTAACCACTTGCCGACTGCCTAACGTACATGTACAGCGGCAGGTTGGCTCTATTGCGTGAAATCACGCACCTGTAAGTCATTTTGTGCAGTAGCTACTAGTGGGCGCACCGCCAGAGGCGCAATCGCATGCTGATTGGACAGAGGGGGAGCCAATCAGGGGGTCCAGCTGACCCGATGTACACCAGCCACCCGTGATCCTTCCTGAGAGAGGCAGAACGTTGATCTGCCTATGTAAACAAGGCAGATCCCCGTTCTGACAGGGGAGAAGATAGAGATATTGGGGATTATTTACTAAAGGCAAATCCACTTTGCACCACAAGTACACTTGGAAGTGCAGTCGCTGTAGAACTGAGGGGAACATGCAAGGAAGATAAAAAACAGCATTTTTGCTTGTATATGATTGGATAATAAAATCAGCAGAGCTTCCCCTCATTTCAGATCTTCCCCTCAGATCTAAAGCGACTGCACCTCCAAGTACATTTGCAGTGCACTTGAAGTGCAAAATGGATTTGCCTTTAATAAATCAACCCCATTGTGTTCCTGCTAAGCAGGAACACCAATCTCTGTCTTCATCCAGTCAGAGCAACCCCCACACAGTTAGCAAGCACCCCCTAGGGACACATTTAACCCTTTTATTGCCCCTGTTAACCCCTTCCCTGCCAGTGTCATTAGTACAGTAACAGTGCATATTTTTAGCACTGATCACTGTAATAATGTCACTGGTCCGCAAAAAAGTGTCAAGTGTCAGGTGTCCGATTTGTCTGCTGGAATGTCGCAGTCCCGCTATGAGATGCTGATTGCCGCCATTACTAGTAAAAAAATTAAAAATAAAATAAAAATGCCATAAAAATATCCACTAGTTTGTAGAAGCAATAACTTTTGTGCAAACCAATCAATATACGGTTAGACCCCTTTCACACTGGGGCGGTTTGCAGGCGTTATTGCGCTAAAAATAGCGCCTGCAAACCGACCCAAAACAGCCGCTGCTGTTTGTTCAGTGTGAAAGCCCGAGGGCTTTCACACTGAAGCGGTGCGCTGGCAGGAGAAGAAAAAAACTCATGCAAGCTGCATCTTTGGAGCGGTGAAGGAGTGGTGTATTCACCGCTCCTAAACCGCTCCTGCCCATTGAAATCAATGGGACAGCGCGGCTATACCGCGTCAATACCGCGGCTATAGCCGCGCTATATGAGCGGTTTTAACCCTTTTTCGGCCGCCAGCGGGGGTTAAAACCGCACCGCTAGCAGCCGAATACCGTGGTAAAGCAGCGCTAAAAATAGCGCTTTTTTTTACCGCCAATGCCCCCTACCGCCCCAGTGTGAAAGCAGCCTTATTGTGATTTTTTTCAACAAAAACGTAGCAGAATATATATTGGCCTAAACTGATGAAGAATTTAGATGTTTTTATTAGATATGTTTTATAGCAGAAAGTAAACAAATTTTGTTTTTTTTTCAAAATTGTCGAGTTTATAGCTCAAAAAACAAAAAGTGCAGAGGTGACCAAATACCACCAAAAGAAAGCTCTATTTATGGGAAAAAAAGGACCTCAATTTTTTTGGGGTACAACGTTGCATGACCGTGCAATTATCAGTTAAAGTAATGCAGTGCTGTATCGTAAAAAATGGCCTGGTTAGGAAAGTGGAGTTCCACCCAAAAGTAGAACTTGCGCTTATATGCCCCCCCCCCCCCCCCCCTTCCGGTGTCACATTTGGCCCCCTTTAGGGCGGAAACAGGAACCTGTTTTTGAAAGGTCCCCTTCCCCACTTCCAGGTGATGGGCTGTGACCCTCTCTCCCGGAAGTTCGACCCCCTCCTCCTTCAACCAAAAAGGAAGCGCGACGCGCTTCGCACAGTAGGGAACCAGGAGTGAAGCCAAAAGGATGGTTCCCTCACCAGGAATGGCGGCAGCAGCACCCGGGACTCGATCCGAAGATCAGCTGGGGTGCCGACATTGCGGGCTCCCTTGTCAGGTAAGTGCCCTAATATTAAAAGTCAGCAGCTACAGTATTTGTAGCTGCGTTTACTTTTTTTTTTACCCAGGCTGGACCTCATGTACGCTGCTGCTGGTAAACGGACATTTAAGAGCAGTTAGGCATTTTTTTTCAGCTGCCCCTGAACTCTCCTCTATGTTATCTTATGAATACATGTACACAGGGTTGTTTATAGTCGTTTCTAGGCAGTTGCGTTTAGAGGCTTTTTTTGGAAAGCAAAAAATGCATTCAGGACGGATGTTCAGAGGCATTTAAAATGCCTGTAACAGCTTATAAACACGGTAACTTGCATTTAGCCACGTTTTTTTCAGAAGCATTTTTCATTTTTGACAATTTGAAAAAGAAAAAAAACCCACGCTCCTAAACGTGGCAAAACTGACATTTTTAAACGTCGGTTACTATCTGTCAAGTTGAATTGTTCAGGAGAGATTTTAAAACGTCCCGTGTACATTAAGCCTAAGGGAGTAAAACCTTCTGGGGCTGAAGAGGTCAAGCATGCGTCACGCACACTTGAAATGCATGCAGTCACAAACACGCAGTTCTGTGCAGTTTCTGGTGTGAATGGGCCCAGGGTCGGTGCTACCACTAGGCAAACTAGGCAGCTACCTAGGGCGCACTGCTGCCTAGGACGCCTGGCCACTGGTGTTCCTACTCTCTTTTCTCTGCAGCCATCAACTAAGTCTCAGCATCAGCAGGCAGCCGCCGCTCTTTTTCGCACATTGCACATAGACTCCTGAGTGAATGGAAGCAAGCAAACATTCTTTGATGGTCACTGGTAGGCTGCATTGATGGACGCTGGTAAGGCTGCGTTTGATGGGCACTGGTGGGCTGCGTTTGATGGACGCTGGTGAGGCTGCATTTGATGGGCACTGGTGGGCTGCGTTTGATGGGACGCTGGTGAGGCTGCATTTGATGGGCACTGGTGGGCTGCGTTGATGGGACGCTGGTGAGGCTGCATTTGATGGGCACTGGTGAGGCTGTGTTTGATGGGTGCTGGTAGGCTGCATTGATGGACGCTGGTGAGGCTAAATTTGATGGGCACTGGTGGGCTGCGTTTGATGGACGCTGGTGAGGCTGCATTTGATGGGCACTGGTGGGCTGCGTTTGATGGGACGCTGGTGAGGCTGCATTTGATGGGCACTGGTGGGCTGCGTTGATGGGACGCTGGTGAGGCTGCATTTGATGGGCACTGGTGAGGCTGTGTTTGATGGGTGCTGGTAGGCTGCATTGATGGACGCTGGTGAGGCTAAATTTGATGGGCACTGGTGGGCTGCGTTTGATGGACGCTGGTGAGGCTGCATTTGATGGGCACTGGTGGGCTGCGTTTGATGGACGCTGGTGAGGCAGCATTTGATGGGCACTGGTGGGCTGCGTTTGATTGGCACCGGTGGGCTGTGTTTGATGGTCATCGGTGAACTGTGTTTGATGGGCACTTCATTAAAAAGGTGGGGTATACATGGGCAGGGCAAAGGGGTGGAGCCAAGGGGGGTGCAAAATTAGGTTTCGCCTAGGAAAGGGATATGCAATTTAGCGGACCTCCAGCTGTTGCAGAACTACAAGTCCCATGAGGCATAGCAAGACTCTGACAGCCACAAGCATGACACGCAGAGGCATGATGGAACTTATAGTTTTGCAACAGCTGGAGGTCCGCTAATTGCATATCCCTGGCCTAGGGTGTCAAAAATCCTTGCACCAGCCCTGAACGGGCCCTAAGCCGAATCCGCGGTAGAACCAAGCAGTGAACAACACACATTGTCATGTTGGCTAAGTTGTTAATAAAGCTAGACAAGGAAAAAAAATAATGCACCAATCCTCACGCTTTGCTGCGCTTACACCAATAGCACTTCGCAGCATCAGAAGAAGTCCCGCCCACCCTCGGAAGCCCCGCCCTATCCCGTTTGGCCGCAGAACTGATTCGGGTTGATGGTATTGTTTATGCCCGCTGAGCCCCGCCTTTGCTGATGACGTCGCCTGCCGTGTATCGCTCGGTTGTTGTGTTGGTAGGCCGTACTGGGGGGAGCCGGTGACCCGGTAACACTCTTGCCGTTAGTGAGGAGAAGCGGAGCCCCGTGTCGGCTATAGAGGGGAGATGGCGGCTGTGTCCTCCAGACGCTCTCAGCAGCAACAACAAGTGTCCGTCACAGCGGGACAGCAGCAGCAGCCTTCCCCGTCCACCTCACCTCCTCCTAGCAGCCTGGCCTCCCCGCCGCTCTCTCCTCCCCGGAGCCCGGTGATGTTACCCGCCTGTGAGAGGCCAGGCCCGGATAATCAGCCTGAGGGGGAGTTCATGCCCAGGCCCCTGTCTCCTCCCCCGGGGGAAGCAGCTGCCGTGTTATCCCCGGGCACCTTACCTCCAGCCCCGGCCCCCAGCTCGGACAGTAGTAGTAGCTCGTCCTCCTCCAGCCTGTCATCAGGGGGCAGCCCAGCCGAGAGCCCTGAGAGCGGAGGAGGAGGAGGGTCGGGGCCTGTGGCGGGTCTGAGTGCTGTGAGTGGAGCCTTCCGAGAACTGTTCGAGGCGTGCAGGAACGGAGACGTGTCCCGGGTCAGAAGACTGCTGGAGCCAGCGAATGTCAACGCCAAGGACATGGCTGGAAGGAAGTCCACCCCGCTACACTTCGCTGCAGGTGCGGGACCGTCTCTTCTATAGTCAGTGGGTCACAAACGCATGTTAACGCTCACAGGCAAAACGCGTTGCTCTTTAGCGAGGGTGCCGTTATAGGTTCACATATTCGCAGTTCTGCGTGCCGCAGCCCATTTATTTATGTAGGCTGCTCTACCGTCCTTCTCTGCAGGAAAAAGATCCCTGAGGCTTCACGCCACAACGCGATGCTGGAAACCCGCATTCAGTGCCGGTTTCCCACACCACATTCAGATCGTACTGAACTTGCGATCTGCAGCGAGTGTCAGTGCAAAGTTAAAGTGTTTGTAAACCCATTTAATTAGGTCTATGCCAGCCCCTCTATTAGAACCTGGCATAGCACACTGTGTTAGGCTTTTAAAAAAATAAGGCTTTTAAATACCTGTTTAGAGCTGTCTTCAGGCCGGTCACATGACTCGCGGCCGCTGTATACCTCCGATACATGGATACTGCAGGAGGGACCGAGATCCCACTCTGACGTCAGCTGGGGATGTCACATGTGCGCTCAGCCCCTCCTGCAGTAGCCTTGGAAACCGACCGAGAGTCACGTGAATGGCCTGAAGATGGCTCTAAACAGACATTTACCACCCTCATTTTTATAAAAGAATAATACAGTGTGGCATGTCAGGCTCGAATAGAGGGGCTGGCAGTGAGCATTGTAACTTTTTTTTATTTTACTAATGGCGGGGACAGAGACACAGACACAACTGACAGACAGAGAGGAGGGGATGAGAGCAGGGCTGCAGATGACAGAGAGATATACTATGACCACGGTGGTCAGGGTTTAGCAGCCCTGATTATCGTGGTCAGGGCAGAGAGGGGATACAGGAAGTGCCAGTTTTTTTTACAGTTTAGGGGGGGCAGATTACATAGCACAAGCCCTGTGCTGTTTAATCTGTTTTAAGGGACCAGGATATCTATTTTTTTGGGGGGGTTCACAAACACTTTAACCACTTCCTGCTTGCCGGCCATCATATAACGTCCTTGACTTTGAGCGGGGATATCTGAATGATGTCTGCAGCTACAGGCATCATTCGATATCGTCTTTTAGAGCCAGCGATTCCCAGCACCATAAGAATGATCATAGCGGGTGTTCAGCTGCTTGATCTTTCTTACTGGCGGGGAGAGGGGATCTCCCGCCACCTTCTGGTGCTTCTACCGACTCCCCTCTGCCACCGGTGAGTTGGAGAACAGATCCGCCGGCCCCGGATGCTGACGATAGAGATTTCCGGCAGACCAGATGGTCCCTGGAGTCTCTATGATCGCTCGGAGGCCGGGCGCGATGTTATGAAGTCACCCCCGGCCTCTGCATTCAAAAAAACAGTGCTGCCTCGGCTGGAAAACTGAGATCGTTTTTTTTGTTGTTTTTTTTATTTCAGGCTTCTCAGCTTAGAGGTGAGATGTGGGGTCTTATTGACCCCATATCTCACTTTAAAGAGGACCAGTCATGCTTATTCCTATTACAAGAGATGTTTACACTCCTTGTAATAGGAATATAAGTGATCAAAAAAAAAAGTGTCAAACTAGAAATATAAAAGTAAAATTAACAATAAATTTTTTTTTTTTTTTAAAGTGCCCCTATCCCCTTGTGCCCTCACGCAACGCAGAAGCGAACGCATACGTAAGTTGCGTCCACATATGTAAACGGTGTTCAAACCACACGTGATGTATCGCAACGAACGTTAGAGTGAGAGCAATAATTCTAGCCCTAGACCTCCTCTGTAACTCCAAACATGTAACCAGTAAATTTTTTTTTAAAGCTTCGCCTATGGAGATTTTTAAGTACCGAAGTTTGACGCCATTCCACGAGCGGGTGCAATTTTAGCGTGACATGTTGGGTATCTATTTACTCAGCATAACATAATCTTTCACATTATGCAAAAAAATTGGGCTAACATTACTGTTTTTCTTTAAAGCATGAAACTGTTTTTTTTTTTCCCCCAAAAAAAAAGTGTTTGAAAAATTGCTGCGCAAATACCGTGTGAGATAAAGTTACGATGACAGCCATCTTATTCTCTAGCAAAAAAATGATGATTTTTACATGTAGGAGAGAAATGTCAGAATTGGCCTGGGTGGCAAGTGGTTAAGCAACCACTTGACCTCTGAAAAATTTACCCCCCTTTATGACCAGGCCATTTTTTGTGATACGGCAGTGCGTTACTTGTAACTGACAATTGCGCGGTCGTGCGACACTGTACACAAATAAAATTAATGTCCTCCTTTTTTTTTTCCCCCACAAATAAAGATTTCATTTGGTGGTATTTAATCACCTCTGTGTTTTTTTTTTTTTATTTTTTTTATAGCGTCTACTATGGGATATTGTTATTTATTTTTTACTAGTATTCGATTTGCGACTTATAGCATAACTACGATATTGCGGCAGACATTCTGACACTTTGTGGGGACCAGTGACTCTAATATCGTTATAGTGCTTAAAAATATGCACTGTCACTGTACTAATGACACTAGCTGGGAAGGGGTTAAAAGTAGACTTTTTTTTAATTTTTTTTTTAGAATCATCCTTGCGTAGGTGGTTGCAGCATGGTCTCCCGCCAGCTCCAACACTAAGAACCAAGCGATCAAACACTGCTGATCACTCGGTTCTCAGGGCTCCCCAAACTGTCAAGTCACCAGCTCTCTGCTCTGCCCCCCCCTGTTGGGGAGGCGGGAACAGCCAGGCTCAGAGGTTAAGCCTGGTGCTGGTCCAGGCATGTGGTGGATCCCGACTGAACTGGCTCTGTGATGTCAGCAGACAGTGGGCTTCAGCATGCTGTCATCTGAAAACAGGAGTGCAAAACAAACTGCACTCCTGTGATCCACAGGAGAAGTAGAGCCAAAGCTTGTTTTAACAGGGGCAATAAAAGGGTTAACTGTGTGCCTAGCCAGTGTTTTACTACAGCGTGTAAGGTGCTTTTACTAGGGAAGTCATGGATCCTAGTCCCTGCTTCGCAGAGACACAGGATCCATGCCTTCCCTCCTGTCAGAACGGAAATCTGCCTTGTTTACATAGGCAGACCGTCATTGTGCCTCTCTGGATGATGATAGTTGGGTGATATCGAGGCTGTGTGCAATCACAGCGGGAGCAAGCTGGCGGCACGCATTTGCACCCCCTACCCTGAAGTGCAGGTTCACGCATATATACGTGGTTCTGTGCACAGCTGCCATCCTGTAGCAGTAAAACTGCTATAGGGAGGTCGCTAAGTCGTTAATATAGCCATTCAGCTTTAAACTGACTTTCTCTAAATCTACTGGCAGCCACATTCTAAGACTAACCTATCTAACCCTTTAAAGCAAAAATCTCTATACATACCTTTTCTGCAGCCAATCTAGTTTGGTCTCCAGTGGCGGATGCTGTGTGGAAGAGACAGCCGACAATGGCTGGGAAATTACATCACCCATAGAGTTACTTGGGGCTTCCGTTGTCGGCTGACTCTCGTGCACACTCCTACACAGAGAATCTGCCGCTGACAGCTCAGCCTGGGACCGGACCGGAACAGAAAAGGTATGTATAGCAATCTCTTCTTTACAGGGCTAGATAGGTTGGTCTTAGAATGTTGCTGCAAGTAGATTTATGCCGCGTACACATGGTTGGATTTTCCATCGGGAAATGTTGGATGTGAGCTTGTTGTCAGAAAGTCCGACTGTGTGTATGCTCCGTCGAACATTTGCTGTCGGACTTTATGTCAACAAATGTTTGCTATCAGGTTATCAAATTTTCCGCCAACAAAACGTTGTTGTCGGTTAGTCCGATCGTGTGTACACAAGTCCGGCGCACAAAAATTCACGCATGCTCGGAATCAAGCAGAAGGAGCCGCACTTGCTATTGAACTTCCTTTTTCTCGGCTCGTCGTACATCTTGTACGTCACCGCGTTCCCACGTTCGTAATTGTTGGCCAACAGTTGTGTGACCGTGTGTATGCAAGACAAGTTTGAGCCAACATCCTTCGAACAAAAATCCACAATTTTGTTGGCGGAAAGTCTGATCGCGTGTACCGGGCATTAGAGTAAGTTTTAAGCTGAACTACTACTTTAACGAAAACCCCAAATATTGTGTGTTTGCCTGCACCAGATCACCTGGTACAAATGTATTATGCGATCAGTTGAAGTGAGTTTCCAAAAGTAGTGCTTGCACCACTTTTGGTGCGCTGCGATTTCAGCCCATTCAAAATGAATGGGCTGAAATTGCACTGCACGTGAATCACACAAGAACACACATGCAGTTCCTAGTGTGAATGGGCCCTGAACCTTTTTTAACCACTGCCAGTCCGGGCCTTTTCTGGCACTTTGTTTACATGATACAACCAGTATTTTTTGCTAGAAAATTTCTTGAAACCCCCTAACATTATGTATAATTTTTTTTTGTCATGCGATATTTGCGCAGCGTTTTTTTAAACACAATTTTTCGTTAAAAAGTACACTTTTTTTGAATTTTAATGCAACAAAAAAAACCCAGTACATAACTCAGTTTTTTTAGTAAAAGATGTTACATGGGTAAATAGATACCAAACGCGTCACTGCTTAAAATTGCGCACGCCCGTGCAACGGCGACAAACGGCGTAAATGTTACTATTCATAGGTGACCCTTTTAAAAGCTTTTACAGGTTTAGATTTACACAGGAGGTCTACTGCTAGAATTACTGCCTATAATCTGACGTTCGCGGTAATACCTCACAAGAGTGGGATGATCGCTGTTTGCATAAACATCCCCTGTGACAGCAATAGGCATGTGACAAGTACTCTTTATGGAGGGATCTGGGGGTCTATAAAGTGGAACTTTAGTCAGAAAATTAGGTCCTGCTAGATCACTTCAGGTTGGCCCCTTTACAGGTATAGCTGTGTAAAACATTAAAAATAGATGTCTATGCTGTTTAAAATCCAGTAATACACTGTCTCACCCTGCTCTGCACATGCTCAGTTGCTCTCCATTTTTAGGCACTGCCGAGTTTGTAGAGGCTGATCTGCTGACAATCTTAGCGCTGGTTCACACCCCAAAAACAAACTCCAGATCTATTCCGGATGCGTTTTGGCATGCACAATTTTGGAGCGTTCCGGGTGCATTTTTGATGCGTTTTCGATGCATTTCAGATCATTTTCTTTTTTCCTGTTTTTTTATTTTCTCTGTACTGGGGTTTGGTGCATTTTTGATGTGTTTTACTGCGTTCCAGTACAGACTGGAACTGGAAAGGCCTGGAACTGACTGCACTGGTGTGAACTATGCCATTGGAAATGAAAAAACCTACTTTCAATGTGTTTTTTGATGCAGAAAAATAACCGCACTGGACTGCATGTGGTGTAAACTGACCCTAAAAGTGGAAATAAACCCTCCTATCCTTACAGCCAAGGAAGCTTCTTCTATTTGATCTGCAACTGCCATGGTGCTGCACATGTGATCAGTTATTGACAGTTTGGTTAAGGCTGCATTCACACCTGAGCGTGTCTATTTCAGGCGGAAAGTCGCACGTTTTTATCGCAATTTTGTACAGGTCAGAAGGTCACCAATGTAGAAAGCAGAAAAATGCCTGTAATCTGCCCAAAAAGAAGCTCATGTACTTTTTTGGGCTTCAGGCGACAGAATGCTCAGATGTAAACAGGGACCATTTAAATGTATAGGATTTTGCTTGTTGGGCGTTTTTGAACTTTTGAGATAAGCGTTTTAGGAGCTTAAAACGCTCAGGTGTGAATGCAGCCTTAAGCACACAAGCTGATGTGACCATTAACAATCCTGGCTTTTCGGGAATGTAACTGTTTTTTTGAAATCGTTAAAGTGTAAGTAAACCCCCCTATCGTTTTCAGCCAAGGAAGCTTCCATCTTTGCCTCTGTTTAATCTACAACTGCCATTATGTTGCACATGTGATCAGTTATGACACCAGCCATTGGTGGTTTGACAGTTTGGTTGAGAGCACAACCAATGGGAGTGTTACATTCCTGGCACGTGTCGGAAATGAAATTATGGATGTGTTCACTTCTGCTTTAAATCGATGGATGTATTTCTGCTTTATGATTTACTGCTGTTTAGGGGCTCTGGGCTTCAGCAAAATGGCAGCCTTTGGCAAGAAGAAACAGGAACAATGCTGGAGGCAATTTACAGCACACACTAATTTTGGTAGCATAATTATTAATGTGGAATGTTTGTTCCTTGCTAAAGAACATTATTTATCATCAGGTTGTTATGGGTAAAGTTCTGCTTTAAGGCTGGATTCACACTTATGCATTTTTAGTGCTTTTTGCATTTTTCAGATTTGCACTACAGAACATGTTCCATAGGAAACCATGCTAAATGGACTGTAGTGCAAATCTGCAAAATGCAAAAAGCACTAAAAATGCATAGGTGTGAATCTAGCCTAAGACCCCAGATCCCTCCTCTGCCCTTAAAAAAGCATTTGATCACACCAAGATCGGTGTGATCAAATGCTTTTCAATTTTTAAAATGGTGCAGTTTACATCCAGGTAAACTGGAAGTGATATGCCATTGCTTCCAGGTTACTATATCATAGAGGTGAACAGAGCCGATCCAGTATTTTTTCAGCTTTATGATCAGCCGGCGAAAGTTCCGGCTGGTTGATTGGGACTCCCGGCAGGGCAAGAAGATCCTGGTAAAGTCGCAGAAGGTGGTAGGAGTACAGGTATGTCGCTGGAGCTGAAGTGGTTAAGACGCTTCCTCACGGAAACCATTTGGTGCTTTGGCACCATGCATTTCCGCATGCAGGAAATTTTGTTTGGGCCTTTCAGTGCATAGGGACACCCCCCATGTGTTTTCCTAAAAAAAACACAACTTTTTTTGTGGGCACAGGAATGTGTGTTCTTTGCAAACACAGATGTGACCTAAGGATAGGTTCACACCAGTACGTTTGCAGAAACACACTACAGTCCATTTAACATTAGTTCCTATGGATCACGTTCACATATACGCAGTTTCCAGCAATGCATTTTTTTGGAAAGGTGATGGGACTTTTTTTTTTCTACGCAGCATGGTGTTTTTGGCTCTATAGACTTCAATGGAACCACATCAAAATGCACTTACCTGTGTTTTTAGGATACACCTCCTCTTAGCAACATTAACGCATCCAAAAAACGCTCATGAAAAAATGCAGGACGCGCCGGAAAACAAGCTTCAAAAATGTATCAACCGCACATGCATTGATGTGAACCTAGCCTTATGAAATCCCCACACATTGGAAAGGTGGCGTGTTTTGACGTGAGCAAAACCACATGGTGCTGGTTCCGTGCGATAGTGCGTATCCCCATCCATCTCTTTTTAGCGGATCAGATTGGATGCTAGTGGGTGACATCGGACTCTGCCTTCCCATAGAGAACAATGGGTGGTCCAATCAGTCCATTGGTGTAAAAGGGGCCGAAGACTTCAATTCCACTTTGAATTGATCCCGCCGATTTAACTGTTTCCCAAAATAGTTAAATACAGGGCATGCCTTGACTTAGAACTCTTACAGTTACTAGTATGCTTATGTTAGCTCTTAACTGAACTATCAAGCCATCAAGTCGCTGCTGTAATAGCACCATGGCAGCTTCCTTTTCTTAACCCCTTATTCCCACGCCGAGTTACATGCAATGAGGATAATTTTTGCCATTTTTACAGCACCCTCTGCTACCTTAGCAACATAAGGGGGTGTGGTTTGGCGGTGGTAAAAACATGGCTCAATGGTGCATTTTTACCACCCACCAACAGCAAGGGTAGATTAGGCCTAAGATTATATCACTGCCCTATGCATTCTTTGCAGTGTTGCGTTAGTCCCGTTGTGACAGTTCTGTATAGGATCATGAAACAGCCACAAAAAATTCAAATACATGTTTCTTTTATTTGAAAATATATCATAAATTATGAATCGTTCTGTTTTTTTTTTTTTTTTTTTTTTCGTTTTTTTTTTTTTTCTGGAAAGATAGTTTATACCATTGTACTGGATTTTGGCCGGTATCCCTTGTTTATTGGTGTCCATATTTTTTTTTTTATACTGTTG
This sequence comes from Lithobates septentrionalis, assembly GCA_037952835.1. Lineage (NCBI taxonomy): Eukaryota > Metazoa > Chordata > Amphibia > Anura > Ranidae > Lithobates > Lithobates septentrionalis. The sequence goes on from JBBDGP010001949.1 coordinate 1,692,847, forward strand.
GTATATACTGTATTAAAGTGCAATTCTGACTGTACACCTAATTAGCCTTGAAACTGTCCCCTCCTCTGTTCTGATACCTATGCCAACTAACCTGAGTAACAAAGGTGTATAAGACCCCTTTCACACCGAAAGCGGCCTCCGTTAGCGCTAAAGCGCTGCTCGTTTTACCGGCACTTTTCGGCCGCTAGTGGTATTAGCCCCAAAAGAGGGTTAGAAACGTTCATTTTGCGGCGCTTTGGAAGCGCTGCCCATTCATTGCAATGGGCAGGGCGTTTTGGGAGCTCTAAATACAGCACTCCCAACCCGCCCCAAATATGCTGCTTGCAGGACTTTTGGCCACAGTGTGAATAGTCACACTTCAGTGAATGGGAGGCGGGTTTCAGGCGCTTAGCAGAGGCTATTTCTAGCACTAAAACGCCTGAAAACCGCCCCAGTGTGAAAGGAGTCTTAAAGGGTAACTCCACCTTTTGTGGGGAAAAAATTGCTAATAAAAAAAAAGAATATAACATAAACAATTGCTACACAAGTCATATTATAATTGAATGTTATTTAAAATTACCTTTTCTTTTCAATCTGCAGCTCTGTAATTTTCTGTAAAATGCAATATGGCAGCCTGGTGGAGTTCTGTACACCAATGTTTCTCAACTCCAGTCCTCAAGTACCCCCCAACAGGTCATGTTTTCAGGATTTCCCTCAGGTGAAACGGCTGCGGTAATTACTAAGACAGTCAAACTGATCAAATCACCTGTGCAAAATAATTGAGAGCCTAAAAACATGACCTTTTGGGGGTACTTGAGGACTAGAGCTGAGAAACATTGCTGTGCACAGATGATGGTACAGAATGCCCCCCAGAAATGTCATTACGTGTGTGATTGGCTTATTGTTTTTTCCAGAAGTCTGCACTAAGATACAAGTCAGTTTTTGGGCATCCCCTGCAACAAAAATGTAATTTCTGGTGTGGTACTCCTAAAGGGAATCACATCTAAAGAGATGCAGCCCCTGCCACTTTGTTGCACATGTGATCAGTTATGACACTAGCCATTGGTGGTTTGACAGCACCAATGGGAGTGTTACATTCCTGGCACTTGTCGGAAATGAAACTGTTTTATGGATGTGTTCACTTCTGCTTTAAATCGATGGATGTAGTTCTGCTTTATGATTTACGGGGGGGGTCTGGCATTCTGTGTCTATGGACGCAAATGCTGGACTCGGGAGTGCACCCGCAAGGTAACCCCCCCCCGGGAGAGCACTTCTCCAAGGTGGGTTTACTGATGTGAGAAGGAGCCACGAGCACCGCCGGGGGACCCCAGAAGAGGAGGTTTGGGGCCACACACTGCAAAACGAACTGCACAGTGGAGGTTAATATATGTTTGTTATTTTAAAACAAAAAAAAAATGAAGGTTTACAATCACTTTAAAATCCTTGCAATGTACATAGATCAACAAGAGGGGAATGTTTTTTTTTTTTTTTTTTTTTTTTTTTCCTCAACAAAAGTGGAGTTGCTCTTTAAGCTTTACAATCACTTTATTGGCAGAGCACTGCAATGCACTTACACCCTGCATTGTACATGTTAACTCACTGGAACATGTGCACAAATGTGAATACAGCCCAATACCTTTTTGAATTTTTCTTGAGCTTGCATGATGTGCTTTAAATGCTGGTTTTGTTATAGCTATTCATCTTTATGATAGGTGTTCTAGTGGAAACCACACCAGATGCAGCAAGTAGAATTTTAAGCACATTAAAAAAGGTGTAAAGTTAGCCTCTGCTTCTCCTCACATCTATCCATTTCTGCTATAATGCATTTTTTTCTTGCATTTTGTTTATGTTCGTTAGCGCACGTTGAACCCCTTTATGACTACATAACGCATATATACATATTTATTCCTGGGAGCCACATACAACCCCTGACAAAACGTATGGAATCACCACTCTTAGAAAATGTTCATTTGATTTTTTAATTGTGTTAAAAAAAAAAAAAATAATAATAATCACAGACATGCCTCAAAACTATTTTCATGTAACATTCCAACCTTCTGGCTTTAAGAAACACAAGAAAAGAAGAAAGGAAACTGTAGTCAGTTGCAACTGTTTTTGCAGATCAAGCAGAGGAAAAAAAATATGGAATCACCGTGTACTTTGCATTTCTAAAACAAACATCTGCATCAGATTACATCCTCAAAAATGATGTCATAATTACCAAACATCTTTTCAATTGATGGAATAAGAAAAGTGTCCAAAATCTCAATATGAACTTGTGCATTTATTGAAGATTTAATGACTGTCATACCTGACATGCAACCCCATATCATCAATGATTGTGGAAATTTGCATGTTTTCTTCAGGCAGTCGTCTTCATACATTTCATTAGAACGGCACCAAACATCATCTCCCTGCCCAATGCAGATTGGTGATTCATCACTAAATATCACTTTCATCCAGTCATCCACAGTCTATGATTGCTTTTCTCTAGCCCACTGTTTTCTGTTTAGGTGTTAATGATTTTCGTTTGGCTTTTCTGTATGTGAATCCCATTTCCTTTAGGCGATCTCTTACAGTTCGGTCATAGACATTGACTCCAGTTTCTGACCATTTGTTCCCCGTTTGTTTTGTTGTGCATTTTCTGTTTTCAAGGCATATTGCTTTACGTTTTCTAACTTGATGCTTTGATGTCTTCCTTGGTCTACTAGTACGCTTCCCTTTAACAACCTTCCCATTTGATTTGTACTAACGAAAACCATCAAAGTGGCACATAATTGTGAAGTGGAAGGAAAATGATAAACGGTTTTCCAAATTTCTTACAAATATCTGAAAAGTGTGGCGTGCATTTTGTATTCAGCCCCCTTTACTCTGATACCCCTAACTGAAATCCTGTGGAACCAATTGCCTTCAGAAGTCATCTAATTAATAAATGGAGTCCACCTGTGTGTAATTTATTCTCAGTATAATTACAGCAGTTCTGTGAAGCCATCAGGGGTTTGTTAGAGCACCTTAGTGAACAAACAGCATCATGAAGGCCAAGGAACACACCAGACAGGTAAGGGAAGAAGTTGTGGAGAAGGTTAGTGTTACTAAACCCAGAACCTGCATTCAGTCTGGGCTCCCACAGAACATGGAAATGCAATTATTTTAGTAAATATAAACGGCTAAAATCCCTTTCTCATCAGTATATAGCAGTCTTATAGAGTTCTATCAGTGTTTGGTTAAAGCTTGTTGGAGGAGTTTTCATTCTACTATGTCTGTCCTATGAGACTGCAGGACCCCTGACACTCTGCCTGGACAGTACTTATTGGTCCTCTGCTGATCACATGCACCCTCCCCAAGAAAAACAAAACAAAAAGCTATCTAGCAATATACACCAAACTGAGCATGTGCAGAGTGTCCCCAAGGCTCTCTACGATCAGAAGATAAATTTGGGACTATGGAAGAAGGGGGGGATCAGAGAAGACAGGATCAAACGCATTAAAGCAGGGTTAGGTTATAAAAAAAAAAAATCCCAAGCTTTGAATATCTCACTGCGCACAGTTCAATCCATCATTCGAAAATGGAAAGAGTATTGCACAACTGAAAACCTACCAAGATGTGGCCATCTACCTAAACTGACAGGTTGGGGAAGGAGAGCATTAATCAGAGAAGCAGCCAAGAGGCCCATGGTAATTCTGGAGGAGCTGCAGAGACCCACAGCTCAGGTGGGAGAATCTGTCCACAGGACAACTATTAGTTGTGCACTCCACAAATCTGGCCTTTATGGAAGAGTGGCAAGAAGAAAGCCATTAGAAGTCCCATTTGGAGTTTGCGAGAAGCCATGTGGGGGACAAAGCAAACATGTGGAAGAAGGTGCTCTGGTCAGACGAGACCAAAATGTAACTTTTTGGCCTAAAAGCAAAACGCTATGTGTGGTGAAAAACGAATGCACTACACACACGACCGGTTTTGCCTTCGGAAATAAACTCTGAAGGTTTTTCCGACGGAGTTCCGACAGAATTCCGCTCAAGCTTGTCTTGCATACACACGGTCACACCAAATTCCGACCGTCCAGAACGCAGTGACGTACAACACGTAAGACGGGACTAGAAAACGGAAGTTCAATAGCCAGTAGCCAATAGCTTCCGTCTCGTACTTGCTTCAGAGCATGCGTTGTTTTTGGTGCGTCGGAACAGCATACAGACGAGCGGTTTTTCTGATTGTAATTTGTTCCGTCAGAAAAATATAGAACATGTTCTCTATCTAAGTCCGTCTGAATTTTCAAAGGAAAAAGTCCGATGGGGCATACACACGGTTGGAATATACGATGAAAAGTTCCCATCGGACTCTTTCTGTCGGAAATTCCGCTCGTGTGTACGCGGCATAACATTGCACATCACCCTGAACACCCTATCCCCACCGTAAAACATGGTGGTGGCAGCATCATGTGGGGATGCTTTTCTTCAGCAGGGAAGCTGGTCAGAGTTGATGGGAAGATGAATGGAGCCAAATACAGGACAATCTTAGAAGAAAACCTGTTAAAGTCTGCAAAAGACTTGAGACCGGGGCAGAGGCACCTTCCAGCAGGACAACAACCCTAAACATACAGCCAGAGCTACAATGGAATGGTTTAGATCAAAGAATATTCATGTGTTAGAATGGCCCAGTCAAAGTCCAGACCTAAATCCAATTGAGAATCTGTGGCAAGACTTGAAAATTGCTGTTCACAGACACTCTCCATCCCAATCTGATAGAGCTTGAGCTATTTGCAAAGCAGAATGGACAAAAAATGTTTCACTCTTCAGATGTGCAAAGCTGGTAGAGACATCCCCAAAAAGACTTGCGCGAAAGGTGGTTCTACAAAGTATTGCCTCCGGGGGGCTGAATACAAATGCATCCCACACTTTTCACATATTTATTTGTAAGAAATTTGAAAAGCCGTTTATCATTTTCCTTCCACTTCACAATTATGGTCCACATTTGTGTTGGTCTATCTCATAAAATTCAATTAGATACTTTTACGTTTTTGGTTGTAACATGACAAAATGTGGAAAATTTCAAGGGATATCAATACTTTTTTTCAAGGCACTGATACAGCTGCATTTAAAATATACACTGGAGATCAAAATTAGAGAACAATTTATGAACACTTAGATTTTTCAGAAATAATGTAATCTTCATTGCTCAACATTTAATGGGATTTTTGTTGTGGCTATACCATGCTAATAGAACAGTGTTTTTAAAATACCCAAGGCACTTCAACCAAAAAAACTTTTATTTTTTAGAGAACAGCACTGACTGTAGCAGGGATAAAGATTACAACTAACATTTCTGAAGGTTACAACAATCAACAATTAGTAGGAAGTGTACAGGCCCTTGCTTTGAATGACCTCAGCACATCTGCGGCCACAGGATATTACTAGTCTCTCTCACTGCTCTTGTGTGATTTTTGTTCCACTCTTCTTACAGTCTCTTCCACTGTTCGGTGACTGTAGTGGGTTTCTTGTGCAAAACTTTGTCGCCAAGGATTGTTCCAGAGGTTTTCTATTGGGTTTAAATCAGGACTCTGGGCTGGCCATGTCATTATGTCAATGTTTTCAGCTTCAAGTAACTGCTTTACCTGTTTTGCTGTGTGACAGGGGGCAATGTCTTGCATGAAAATTACTGGCTGATTGGGTGATGAACGCAAGGAAGGAACCGCATGTTGTCGGCGAAGGTTCTGATAAACATTTGCATTCACTCTGCCATGTAGCTGTTTAACCTCTTGCCGCCCGCCATATAGCAATATGACGTCGGCCAAGTGGTTTCAATATCCTGACCGGGTGTCATATGACGCTGCGCGCGCCCGGGGGTGCGCATTGCAGTGATCGTTGTTGCGGGGTGTCAGTCTGACACCCCGCAACACCGATCTAGGTAAAGTCTCTGACGGAGACTCTTTACCACGTGATCAGCCGTGTCCAATCATGGCTGATCACAGTGTAAACAGGAAGAGCCGTTGATCGGCTTTTCCCCACTTGCATCTGTCAGATGCGAGTAGAGGAGAGCCGATCGGCTGCTCCTCTGATGGGGGGGTCTGTGCTGATTGATTATCAGCGCAGCCCCCTGAGGATGCCCACAATGGACCACCAGGGGTGCCACCTTAGACCACCAAGGGATGCCAATCAATGCCCACAATGGATGCCAATCGGTGCCCACAATGGGCATCACTGATTGGCAGGCATTGTTTTACACTGATGGGCATCCATCCATACCATCAATAAGTATACATCAGTGCCCATCCGTGCCACCTATCAGTGCCGCCTATCAGTGCTGCATATTAGTGCCCATCATCAGTGCCACCTCATCGGTACCCATCAGTGCCGCCTTATCAGTGCCCATCAGCGCAGCCCCATCAGTGCCCATCAGTGAAGGAGAAAACTTACTTATTTACAAAGTTTTGTAACAGAAAACTTTTTTTTTTTTCAAAATTTTCGGGATTTTTTTTTATTTGTTTAGCAGAAAATAAAAATCCCAGAGGTGATCAAATACCACCAAAAGAAAGCTCTATTTGTAGGAACAAAATGATAAAAATTTAGTTTGGGTACAGTGTTGTATGACCGTGCAATTGTCATTCAAAGTGCGACAGCGCTGAAAGCAGAAAAATTGGTCTGGGCAGGAAGGTGTATAAGTGCCCTGTATTGAAGTGGTTAAGAGGCCCAACTCCTGCTGCAGAAAACATCCCCCAAACCATGACGCTTCCCCCTCCACCTTTCACTGACTTCTTTGCACACTTTGGGTTCAGTTTTTCCCCAGTTTTACAACGAACATCGGACCTAAATAAATTAAACTTGCTTTCATCACTAAAGTGAACTTTGGAACAGTTCTTCTCTGTCCACACAACATGCTCCTCGGCAAACGTTAGTCTAGCCTTTTTAACCACTTGACGACCGCCTCACGCCGATGTACGTCGGCAAGGTGGCACGGACAGGCAAAATCACGTACATGGTACGTGATTTGCCTTCCGCGGGTGGGGGGTCCGATCGGACTCCCCCGGTGCCCGGGGCGGTCGTCTTTTGTCCAGCGGCGATCAGAGGTGAGGGGGAGACCATCCGTTCGTGGCCCCCCCCCCCCCTCGCGATCGCCGCCGGCCAATCGAATCATTTCTTTGCTGCTGTATGCTAAACAGCAGCAAAGGAAATGATGTCATCCCTCCTCGGCTCGGTAATTTCCGTTCCGGCCCGAGGAGAGAAGACTGAAATGTGAGTGCACAACACACTACACACTCAGTAGAACATGCCAGGCACACTAAACACCCCGACCCCCCCCCCCCCCCCGATCACCCCCCCCCCCCCCCCCCGTCACAAACTGACACCAGCAGTTTTTTTTTTTTTTTTTCTGATTACTGCATAGTGTCAGTTTGTGACAGTTACAGTGTTAGGACAGTTAGTACCCCCCTTTAGGTCTAGGGTACCCCCCTAACCCCCCCTAATAAAGTTTTAACCCCTTGATCACCCCCTGTCACCAGTGTCACTAAGCAATCATTTTTCTGATCGCTGTATTAGTGTCACTGGTGACGCTAGTTAGGGAGGTAAATATTTAGGTTCGCCGTCAGCATTTTATAGCGTCAGGGACCCCCATATACTACCTAATAAATGTTTTAACCCCTTGATTGCCCCCTAGTTAACCCTTTCACCACTGATCACCATATAAGTGTTACGGGTGACGCTGGTTAGTTCGTTTATTTTTTATAGTGTCAGGGCACCCGCCGTTTATTACCGAATAAAGGTTTAGCCCCCTGATCGCCCGGCGGTGATATGCGTCGCCCCAGGCAGCGTCAGATTAGCGCCAGTACCGCTAACACCCACGCACGCAGCATACACCTCCCTAAGTGGTATAGTATCTGAACGCATCAATATCTGATCCGATCAGATCTATACTAGCGTCCCCAGCAGTTTAGGGTTCCCAAAAACGCAGTGTTAGCGGAATCAGCCCAGATACCCCCTAGCACCTGCGTTTTGCCCCGCCGCCCGGCCCAGCCCAGCCCACCCAAGTGCAGTATCGATCGATCACTGTCACTTACAAAACACTAAACGCATAACTGCAGCGTTCGCAGAGTCAGGCCTGATCCCTGCGATCGCTAACAGTTTTTTTGGTAGTATTTTGGTGAACTGGCAAGCACCAGCCCCAGGCAGCGTCAGGTTAGCGCCAGTACCGCTAACACCCACGCACGCACTGTACACCACCCTTAGTGGTATAGTATCTGAACGCATCAATATCTGATCCGATCAGATCTATACTAGCGTCCTCAGCAGTTTAGGGTTCCCAAAAACGCAGTGTTAGCGGGATCAGCCCAGATACCTGCTAGCACCTGCATTTTGCCCCTCCGCCCGGCCCAGCCCACCCAAGTGCAGTATCGATCGATCACTGTCACTTACAAAAGACTAAAACGCATAACTGCAGCGTTCGCAGAGTCAGGCCTGATCCCTGCGATCGCCAACAGATTTTTTGGTAGCGTTTTGGTGAACTGGCAAGCGCCAGCGGCCTAGTACACCCCGGTCATAGTCAAACCAGCACTGCAGTAACACTTGGTGACGTGGCGAGTCCCATAAGTGCAGTTCAAGCTGGTGAGGTGGCAAGCACAAGTAGTGTCCCGCTGCCACCAAAAAGACAAACACAGGCCCGTCGTGCCCATAGTGCCCTTCCTGCTGCAATCCCAATTGGGAACCCACCGCTTCTGCAGCGCCCGTACTTCCCCCCATTCACATCCCCAACCAAATGCAGTCGGCTGCATGAGAGGCATTTTCTTTATGTCCTCCTGAGTACCCCTACCCAGCGAACCCCCCCAAAAAAGATATTGTGTCTGCAGCAAGCGCGGATATAGGCGTGACACCCGCTATTATTGTCCCTCCTGTCCTGACAATCCTGGTCTTTGCATTGGTGAATGTTTTGAACGCTACTATGCACTAGTTGAGTATTAGCGTAGGATACAGCATTCCACAGACTAGGCGCACTTTCACAGGGTCTCCCAAGATGCCATCGCATTTTGAGAGACCCGAACCTGGAACCGGTTACAGTTATAAAAGTTAGTTACAAAAAAAGTGTAAAAAAAAAATAAATATATATATAAAATAAAAAAAAATAGTTGTCGTTTTATTGTTCTCTCTCTCTCTATTGTTCTGCTCTTTTTTACTGTATTCTATTCTGCAATGTTTTATTGTTATTATGTTTTATCATGTTTGTTTTTCAGGTATGCAATTTTTTGTACTTTACCGTTTACTGTGCTTTATTGTTAACCATTTTTTTGTCTTCAGGTACGCCATTCACAACTTTGAGTGGTTATACCAGAATGATTGATGCCTGCAGGTTTAGGTATCATCTTGGTATCATTCTTTTCAGCCAGCGGTCGGCTTTCATGTAAAAGCAATCCTAGCGGCTAATTAGCCTCTAGACTGCTTTTACAAGCCGTGGGAGGGAATGCCCCCCCCCACCGTCTTCCGTGTTTTTCTCTGGCTCTCCTGTCTCAACAGGGAACCTGAAAATGCAGCCGGTGATTCAGCCAGCTGACCATAGAGCTGATCAGAGACCAGAGTGGCTCCAAACATCTCTATGGCCTAAGAAACCGGAAGCTACGAGCATTTTATGACTTAGATTTCGCCGGATGTAAATAGCGCCATTGGGAAATTGGGGAAGCATTTTATCACACCGATCTTGGTGTGGTCAGATGCTTTGAGGGCAGAGGAGTGATCTAGGGTCTAATAGACCCCAATTTTTTCAAAAAAGAGTACCTGTCACTACCTATTGCTATCATAGGGGATATTTACATTCCCCGAGATAACAATAAAAATGATTAAAAAAAAATAAAAATGAAAGGAACAGTTTAAAAATAAGATAAAAAAGCAAAAAAATAATAAAGAAAAAAAAAAAAAAAAAGCACCCCTGTCGCCCCCTGCTCTCGCGCTAAGGCGAACGCAAGCGGCGGTCTGTCGTCAAACGTAAACAGCAATTGCACCATGCATGTGAGGTATCACCGCGAAGGTTAGATCGAGGGCAGTAATTTTTGCAGTAGACCTCCTCTGTAAATCTAAATCTAAACCATGCCTCTCAGCAAATAGCTTGGGGTTTCTACTTTCCAAAATGGGGTCATTTGGGGTGGTTTTGTGCCACCTGGGCATTCCATGGCTTCCGAAACTGTGATAGGCAGTGAAGAGTGAAATCAAAAATTTTCACCCTTAGAAATCCTGAAGGCGGTGATTGGTTTTCGGGGTCCCGTGCACGGCTAGGCTCCCAAAAAGTCCCACACATGTGGTATCCCCGTACTCAGGAGAAGTAGCTAAATGTATTTTGGGGTGCAATTCCACATATGCCCATGGCCTGTGTGAGCAATATATCATTTAGTGACAACTTTGTGCAAAAAAAAAAAAAATGTGTCACTTTCCCGCAACTTGTGTCAAAATATAAAATATTCCATGGACTCAATATGCCTCTCTGGAAATAGCTTGGGGTGTCTACTTTCCAAAATGGGGTCATTTGGGGGGGTTTTGTGCCACCTGGGCATTCCATGGCCTCCGAAACTGTGATAGGCAGTAAAGAGTGAAATCATAAATTTACACCCTTAGAAATCCTGAAGGCGGTGATTGGTTTTCGGGGCCCCGTACGTGGCTAGGCTCCCAAAAAGTCCCACACATGTGGTATCCCCGTACTCAGGAGAAGCAGCAGAATGTATTTTGGGGTGCAATTCCACATAGGCCCATGGCCTGTGTGAGCAATATATCATTTAGTGACAACTTTTTGTAAATATTTTTTTTTTTTGTCATCATTCAATCACTTGGGACAAAAAAAATAAATATTCAATGGGTTCAACATGCCTCTCAGCAATTTCCTTGGGGTGTCTACTTTCCAAAATGGGGTCATTTGGGGGGGTTTTGTACTGCCCTGCCATTTTAGCACCTCAAGAAATGACATAGGCAGTCATAAACTAAAAGCTGTGTAAATTACAGAAAATGTACCCTAGTTTGTAGACGCTATAACTTTTGCGCAAACCAATAAATATACGCTTATTGACATTTTTTTTACCAAAGACATGTGGCCGAATACATTTTGACCTAAATGTATGACTAAAATTGAGTTTATTGGATTTTTTTTATAACAAAAAGTAGAAAATATCATTTTTTTTTCAAAATTTTCGGTCTTTTTCCATTTATAGCGCAAAAAATAAAAACCGCAGAGGTGATCAAATACCATCAAAAGAAAGCTCTATTTGTGGGAAGAAAAGGACGCAAATTTCGTTTGGGTACAGCATTGCATGACCGCGCAATTAGCAGTTAAAGCGACGCAGTGCCAAATTGGAAAAAGACCTCTGGTCCTTAGGCAGCATAATGGTCCGGGGCTCAAGTGGTTAATTCTTTCTGATGAGAGGTTTGGTCACTGCATAGTGGACTTTCAGTCCAAATTCTTTTAAACGGCGAGACACTGTATGACGAGACAGATCCTTACTCTGTTCAGCGCTAAACTGGCGAGCAATCGCAGCTGCAGCATTGAACTGATTGCCCTTGAGTTTCTCCGCATTATCCTGTCCTCCTCTCGCATTTGTCTTTCGTGGACATCCAGCCTTCTTTGGGGGACTTAAATAAGTTTGTGATGTTGTAAAGATGCAATATTCCAGAAATCACAGTTTTGGAATGATTAACTTCTTTTGTTATGGCTGAAAGGGTCATCACGTTGGCCTTCATCTGGACAACCGGCTGCTGGAGGGTTTCAGTCACTTTAGAATGGCTCATTGTCTTGCAAAGTCAGTAAAAACTGGAAAGTTAGGCTGCCAGTTAAATAGGGTTTGTCAGATAATTAAAGAAATTGGCACAAGGTGCCAGCTTAACACCAATAGGTATCTGAAGGTGTTCTCTAATTTGGATCAAATTTTGATCAATGTTCTTTTTCAAATCTCATTGAAGTTTTTTATTATGTGCTTCAAAATATATGTAACTCATGAAATATGCTTTAGAAAATTGTAGGGTGTTCTCTAATTTTGATCTCCAGTGTATATACAGTGCTTCCGGAAAGTATTCGCAGCGCTTTACTTTTTCCACATTTTGTTATGTTACAGCCTTATTCCAAAACAGATTTGATTCATTATTTTCCTCAAAATTCTAAAATTTGCAAATTTATTAAAAATTACAAAATTAAAAAATCACATGTACATAAGTATTCACAGCCTTTGCCATTAGACTCAAAATTGAGCTCAGGTGCATCCTGTTTCCACTGATCATCCTTGAGATGCCTTCTACAACTTGATTTGGAGTCCACCTGTGGTAAATTCAGTTGCTTGGACATGATTTGGAAAGGGACACACCTGTCTATATAGGGTCCCATAGTTAACAGTGCATGTCAGAGCACAAACCAAGCCATGAAGTCCAAGGAATTGTCTGTAAATCTCAGACAGGATTGTATTGAGGCACAGATCTGGGGAAGGGTAAAGAAAAAAATTTCTGCAGTATTGAAGGTCCCAATGAGCACAGTGGCATCCATCATCCGTAAATGGAAGAAGTTTGGAACCACCAGGACTCTTCCTAGAGCGGGCCACCTGGCCAAACTGAGCGATCGGGGGAGAAGAGCCTTAGGGAGGTGACCAAGAACCCGATGGTCACTCTGACAGAGCTCCAGTGTTTCTCGAAGGAGAGAGAAGAACCTTCCAGAAGAACAACCATCTCTGCAGCACTTCACCAATCAGGCCTGTATGGTAGAGTGGCCAGATGAAAGCCACTCCTCAGTAAAAAGCACATGACAGCCTGCCTGGAGTTTGCCAAAAGGCACCTGAAGGACTCTCAGACCATGGGAAACTTAATTCTCTGGTCTGATAAAACAAAGATTTTAAAGAAAAAGAAAGCTGGGAACCTGAAGGAAACATAGATGGTGCCGCCCAACATGCAAGCATGGTGTGTAATACAGCAAATTACCATAGAAACGAAAAAACAAAAAATTGTGTACACCCAAAAGGCTACCTCATTACACTGATGAAGCAAAGATTGAACTCTTTTGGCCTGAATGGAAAGTGTCATGTCTGGAGGAAACCAGGAACTCCTCATCACCTGACCAATACCATCCCTACTGTAAGAGAACTGTCAGGATGCGCCCGGTACGCACACGTGCGCATGCACGCATTCACGGGCATCAGCAGATTTCCTTGCGCAGGAACACACATCTGACCACAATTGGCACCTGACAGCCTATTTAAGGGTTGCTCTGATTTCTGACAGGTGCTGCTTGATCTTCAGCTGTGTCCTGAGATTCTGAAACCCTGTTTGTTTGACTTGACTTCCTGTTGCTGAAACCCTGGCCTTCCTGACCCTGTTTCTGGACTCTGATTATTCTGATTACTGGTTCATGATCCTGGCTTCCTGTTTTGACCTTGCTCCTGTTTATACCTTGGTACCTCGCTGCCTGCCCGTTACTGAACCCGGCTTACATGATGACCTCGCTCCTGTCTCCTGTTTGGCTCCACGCTGTTTCCGAGTACCTGTGCTGGCCGTCCATCCTCTCGGCTGTGCTGGTTCCAGCTCTTCACCAGAAACCCTGCCTGCACTTCCCAGTCTGCAACACTTCCGGCAAGTTCTGCACGCAGCATTCACAGGCACTCGTGTTCCTCCTGATCCTTGCCACCATCTGTTCCATCTCCAGTGGGGCTTGGATTGGAGATACAAGAGAGGCTGACCTCGTCATTTCAGACTCCTACCAGGTACGTGACACCTACGGTGAAGCATAGCGGTGGCAGCATCATGCTGTGGGGCTGTTTTTCAGCAGCAGGAACTATGAGACTAGTCAGGATGGAGGAAAAGATGAATGCAACAATATAGAGACATTCTTAATGAAAAGCTGCTCCAGAGTGCTTTAGACCTCAGACTGGGGTGAAGGTTCATCTTCCAACAGGACAATGACCCTAAGCACACAGCCAAGATAACAAAGGAGTGGCTATGGGAAACTGTGAATGTCCTTGAGTGGCCCAGCCAGAGCCCAGACTTGAGCCCGATTGAACATCTCTGGAGAGATCTGAAAATGGCTGTGCACCAACGCTCTCAATCCAACCTCATGGAGCTTGGGAGGTCCTGCAGAGAAAAATGGGAGAAACTGCTGAAAAATAGGTGTACCAAGCTTGTAGCATCATACTCAAAAAGATTTGAGGCTTTAATTGGTGCCAAAGGTGCTTCAACAAAGTATTGAGCAAAGGCTGTGAATACGTTTTGTAACATTTTATTTTGTATTATTTATTTATTTTTATAAATTTGCAAAGATTTCAAGCAAACTTCTTTCATGTTGTCATTATAGGATATTGTTTGTAGAATTTGGGGAAAATAATTAATTGAATCCATTTTGTAATACAGCTATAACATAACAAAATGTGGAAAACAGGAAGCGCTGTAAATACTTTACGGATGCACTGTATATTTTAATATTTTCGGCCAGTTTTCTTTTGCTGAAAGTCAGGAGATATCCATTAACATTTACCACCAAACGAAGGCCAAATCTATCCTGGGAAAAAAAAAAACAAGGTATAGATGGGTGGATACACTAAGTAGTTGTGATATTATATGTACAATTGTAATAACCCTTGTTAAAGTTGCAAGATTGAGTTTGGGCGTTAAGGTTTGTTTCGACTTTTTGGTCATGAAGGTATCAAGTGTGAATTTAGTGGTTTTTTTTTTTTTTTTTTTTTTTATTTGATTTTTTTTTTTTTGTGCATTGTGAATTTTTGGGTTTTGCCTGTTGAGGGTGTTTTGTTTTTTTTGTTTTTTTGTTTTTTTTTTTTAATTTTTTTCATTTATTTATTTTTCTGCAGTGATGTCATAAGGGAATATACTTCCTGGTTTCCTGTGTGGAGTCCAGGAAGCATGGCTGATTTGTCATCGCTGTGAGCTGCCACAGCGGCTGTCAGTGTTCATGACTTACTGTCAAGAGAGCCAACTTCAGCCATCTTGCTAGAAATGTGGCTGAGCACATAGAAGGTATCCAGGGTAAGTGCTTGTAACTGTGGGATGACAAGCTGCCATGTGTTTGCCCACAACAAATTGAAAATGCACCGTTTGGCATTTTCATGTGCTTCTATAGGCTTCAATGGGCCAGAAAATGCAGGTTAATGCTTATAAAATCGGGCATGCCTAGTTTTACAGTACATCAAGCAGTTGTAAACAGACTCTGGACGCAATGTATTTTATTGGCACAGAGGTAAAAATGCACTGTTGTGAACCCGGACTTAGGGTTACATTTTTTACTTTTATGGCTAAACCTATGGATAAATCTGCAAAAAAATAAAACCTTAAGGAGAATATTTTTTTTAGCTGAGTCGGTCATTTTTGGGGTGTTGTGTTTTTTGGTACATCAGTAAGGCTTGTTTTGTAAATAGCAGCATCCTATTATGTTTTAGTGTGAATTTGTGCGATTGAATAAATACAAAATCACTCAGACAACAGTTGTGGAAAAAGCCTATTTTTTATTTTACAATCTATACATTTACACACATGTATGATGACCTTTGATCAAAGAAAGTAGCAAATGGCATCAATTATAAATCTGTATGGGTGTTTGCTCAAAATGCATTTGGCGTGCATTTAACATTTATGGTGTGCAATGTACAGCTTTCATATATACAGTTGTGGCCATAAGTTTACATACAAGTGGCAAAATTTGTATGTTTTGGACCATTTGATTTATTTGTAAAGAGTTGAACAAAATCTGGAGATTGGTTCAGCATCTATCTAATGCTAAACCGAATCTATTCAGCCCTGTAAAGAAGAGATCGCTATACTTACCAAGTCAGTGGCGGCTTCAGTGTGTAGGCGTGTGCAGGAAAGGCAGCTGACAAAGGAAGCCCCATTGTCACTCTATGGGTGATGTCATTTCCTAGGCTTTCTCTCTGTACACAGCAGCAATTTTATTTATTTTTCTTTACAGGGTTAGATTGACTAGGTTTAGAATGTGGCTTAGATTAGGTTTAGGTCGGGTTCACACCTATGCGAATTAGATGCGGGTTTCTCCGTACCCAATTTGCATAGCAGGAGAATGTGACTGGCTCCGTTGTGGCTGCGGAGCGCACTGCACAGAAACGCTGTGCGTCTTTGGGTCCGTTTCAGGGCCAAATTCAGGCATAGATTCAGCCCTGATTTGTCTCTGAAACAGGGACGCACAGCGCTCCTGTGCGATCCGCAGCTGGTTCCAGTGTGAACCGAGCCTTAGTGCTAGGTTTTGGCTGAACTTCCACTTTAACCCCTTCACGCCGATGTTACACAAATATGCGGCCCCACTGCACTGGGCATTTTGCCGTGGGGGCACATATTTGCGTACCTCCCGATTCAGGGTCACCTGATTGTTGTGATTGCCTCTGTTTGTCTATCACAGTGATCAGTCACTGTGAAGCCTGCCCCGTGATTTCTTTTTCTGTGAATGGATCTCTCTCTTTCTCTTTTTACTATTATGGGCCAGTTTTCCTTTTGATAAAAAATAGCAGGAGATATCTATTACCATTAACCACCAAACGAACGCCCAATTTGTCCTGAAAAAAAAACAAAAACCGCTGTATAATTCACCTGGATGCACAAAGTAGTTGTAATGATATGTACGGTTTTAGGCATTTAGATTTGTTTACCCTTGGGCATGAAGGGGTTAAGGAATCCAGGGATAAAGGAGTTGACCTTTTTTTTAGGCTGGGTTAACACCTCTGACGGGTGCGGCCCGCAACAGAGGTCTGGTGCGTCCCTGTTCTTCGTTTCAGGGACGAATCGGGCTGAATTTTTGCCTGAGTTCGGCCTTGAAACTGAGCCAAAGTTCCTGTGCAAGCTGCAACGGAGATATGTGAACCGGCTCCATAGAGAGCCGGTCACAATTTCCAGTCATGTGAATTGCATGTGGGGAAACCTACATCCAATTTGCATAGGTGTGAACCCAGCCCTACACTCGCTTGTGGTGTGTGTGTGTGTGTGTGTATATATCTATATCTATCTCTATCTCTCTATCTCTCTATCATATTTATCGGCGTATAACACGCACCCCAAGTTTAGGAGGGAATTTTTAGGAAAAAAACTTTTAGGAGGGAGGTTTAAGGAAAAAAAACTTACATTAAAATGCCCATCAATGCAGCCTTATCAGTGTCCATCTGCAGCTTTGTAGTGTCAGTGCAGCCTTGCTCCAGTGTCCATTGCAGCCTTGTCAGTGCAGCCTTGCCAGTGCAGCCTTGCCCCCAGTGTCCATTACAGGCTTTAAATATGGCGCAGAGATTGCAGGGACTCGGCGGAGAGGAACGAGCGCCGCCGAGATCACAGGGACTGGGCGGAGCCGAGATACACATAGCCGAGTGTACTCTGCTCTTCTCGCTGCCGCTCACAGTCACTCCCAGTCCCGCCCTATGATGGACATAACACAGGTCCAATGGCGGGACTGTGAGTGGCCCCCGGGAAGAGCTGAGTACACTCGGCTATGTGTATCTCGGCTCCGCCCAGTCCCTGTGATCTCGGCGGCGCTCGTTCCGCTCCGCCAAGTCCCTGCAATCTCAGCGCCATATTTAAATCTACACATGGCTATGTGTATGTCGGCGGCGATCGCTCCGATCGATCACAATTAGCGGGGATCGGCGTATAACACGCACCCACGATTTCCCCCTGATTTTAAGGGGGAAAAAAAGTGTGTGTTATACGCCGATAAATGCGAGATGTGTGTGTGTGTGTGTGTGTGTGTACATACACACACAGTGTATGTTGATGGGTGTTTTAGGATAAGAAAAATTCCATTAAGCCTAGTACATACATACTTCTAACTGTCAGCTCAGAAGGAGCCGCTGTCCTAACTTTCCGACGTCGGTTGGTACCACAATCTCCGCTGCTGTGCTATTGTGTTCTGACAGGGGGATAGCTAGAACACTCCAGTCAGTGCTGCCGATCGGCAGATCTTTTTCAGTCTGTCTGAAGCACACACGGGTCAAGTGTTGGCTGGTTTCTATTGAACCGGGCGGTGCTGCCCGACATTAGGCCCGTGTGTACTAGGCTTCACGTTGACTCCCTAAAATTCAGTTCAGTTCTCTATATCAAAATAAAGTTTTCATATTTGCATCATGCAATATGTTCCCATGAGAAAATATAAGATCCCAGCAATGGAGGATGCGGTGTTGTACAAAGGATATTATTTCTTCTGTAAATAACAGAATAATCCTTAAATAGATAATGTAATATTCCCTTGAAATGCAGAGATAAATGGTCTCGAGACACAGGCAATGTTAGAGGTTAGAGAATAGTCAGAGTTATTAAGTACAATTCCCTCAATAGCCCTTCGGAGAGTAATTCCTTTATTGTCCATGGGATTTGTAGAGCAGGCCTTCAGGATAGCCCTAATTGTACCAGATGTGGACAGGCCCTAGGAGATTTCATTCATCTTATTTAAAATGTCCAAAATTGGTAAGATGTTGGAAAGTTGTTTAACATTATTTAATGCTGTTCTTAAAACAAATGTTGCACGTAATCAATATATTCGTATTTTAGGGCATCTAGAGGTTTCAGGAAAACCAAGTTATTCTGAGATTGGGGCTTAGCAGAAGATTTCTCACTTGAAAATTGTACAAAATTGGATTTCTCCACATCCCTCAACAGTGGCACAATAGGTATCAGCAGCCAATTAAAATTTTGAAATTCGAACAGTTGAAATGTCAACATAGAGGAGCGCTAAACAAATTTCCGAAGAATTGGGTGATAAACATGGCTGGTCTGGTACCAAATTGGTAGGAATATAAAAGATGTTAGAAGCTTAAAAATGTTAAGAGTAAATTTTTATTTTTTTTGGACCAGAGGGGTAGGGATAGCCTAAAATTTATTTATTTTTTTATTCTTTTATGGTATATATATTTGTAAAAAAAAAATAAAAAATTATGAATTAAAAAATAGAATGAATTATCAGGCATCCCATTATAACAAAATGATTAGTTAGCAATGAAGGAAAATAATAAATGGTCCTGTTCTATATTTGCGTGCCAAATTTTGGTACTCACTCCAAATTATTTTGTTCCAAAAGTTTTCAGGTTTCTCCAGGTGCAGCTTGGTGATTTGTAGGTGGGCTGTGTTATGGCATTGGCACAGCAAAAATGACTGAAAGTGTTTGTTAACCCAAAAAATAAAAAATAAAAACAGATCCTGTTCCCTTAACCACTTACAGACCGGAAGATTGCCCCCTTAATGACCAGGCCATTTTTTTACGATATGGCACTGCGTCGCTTTAACTGAAAATTGCGCGGGGTTTTTTATTATTCTCTCCTATAAACGAAAAAAGACCAAAAATTTGGGGAAAAAATACCTGTATTTTTTTTTTTTTTACTTTGTTATAAAATCCCAATAAGTGAATATGAATTGGTTTGTGTGAAAGTTATAGCATCTAAAAACCATGGTATATACAGTATATTTGAAAATTGATCAATCCTGATGTACTTTGGATTTCTTTTGGCCCTAAAATGCCAGGACAGTACAAATACCCCTGAAATGACCCCCTTTTGGAAAGTAGACCACCCCAGGTATTTAGTAGGTGGCATGGCGAGTTTTTTGACTTTGCAATTTTTTGTCACAATTTTTTGGAAGGGGTTTTTTTTTTGTTTTTTTACATACTATTTACCAGTGCAGTATAGCATCATCCTATGACTAGTGTGGCGGTGATCAGAGATACTGACTGGTGACCGTATGTAAAATAGAAAAAGACATAATTTTTTTTTTTTATTAAAATGTTAAACTTTTTATTTATTTATTTTTTTTTAAGATTCTTCTTCCCTTTTTTATTTTTTTTTGACACTGAACCAGAATAGTTTCTTCAGTGTTGTCACATGAAAAGATATGATAAAATATTTACAAAAATGTGAGGGGTGTACTCACTTTTGTGAGATTGTGTGTGTGTGTGTGTGTGTGTGTGATGTGAAAAAAAAATGAGACCGGATAAATAATTTCAGAACCTTTCATGTGACCTATAAACTGTACAATTCAGTTGAACAACAAACTGAAATCTTTTAGGTGGAGAGAAGTAAAAATAGAATTAATATGGTTGCATAAGTGTACACTAATTCTTTTGATCTTATTACAGCACTCAGTCTTTTTGGATGAGTCTATCAGCATGGCACATGTTGACTTGGCAATTTTTGCCCACTCTTCTTTGCAAAAACACTCCAAATCTGTCAGATTGTCAGGGCATATCCTGGGAACAGCCCTCTTCAGATCACCCCACAGATTTTGAACGGAATTTGGGTCTGGGCCATTCCAAAACTTTAATCTTATTCTGGTGAAGCCATTTCTTTGTTGATTTGGATGTATGCTTTGGGTCATTGTCATGCTGAAAGATGAAGTTCCACTTCATGTTCGGCTTTCTAGTAGAAGCCTGAAGGTTTTGTGCCAATATTGACTGATGTTTGGAACTGATCATAATTCCCTCTACCTTGACTAAGGCCCCTGGTCCAGCTGAAGAAAAACAGCCCCAAAGCATGATGCTGCCACCACCGTGCTTCACTCTTGGTATGGTGTTTCTTTTGGTGATGTACAGTGTTGTTTTTGTGCCAAACATATCTTTTGGAATTATAGCCAAAAAGTTCAACCTTGGTTTCATCAGACCATAACACCTTTTCCCACATGCTTTTGGGAGACCTCAGATGTGTTTTTGCAAAATTTAGCCAGGCTTGGATGTTTTTCTTCGTAAGAAAAGCTTTCCGTATGCCACTCTACCCCATAGCCCAGACATGTAAAGAATACAGGAGATTGTTGTCTTCTGCATGTACCACACAGCCAGTACTTGCCAGATATTCCTGCAGCTCCTTTAATGTTGCTGTAGGCCTCTTGGCAGCCTCTCTGACCAGTTTTCTTCTAGTTTTTGCATCAATTTTGGAGGGACGTCCAGTTCTTGGTAACTGTTTTGCCATATTTTCTCTATTTGATGATGACTGTCTTCACTGTGTTCCATGGTATATCTAATGCCTTGGAAATTCTTTTGTACCCTTCTCCTAACTGATACCTTTTAACATTGAGATCCCTCTGATGCCTTGGAAGCTCTCTGCGGACCATGGCTTTTGCTGTAGGATGCGACTAAGAAAATGTCAGGAAAGACCTACTGCGACCAATCCGATCCGAGGAGAACCTACGGCCATTTGAGTGGCTAAGTACAGCAGTAGGAACAAAGAGGGGGGATCTCTAGGATCTATAAAAGTGCTTGTGGGACTGCAGGGGCCAGAAATACCGCCATTCATAGTAAAGTATAATACACAAGCTTAATGTATTCTAGTAAAGTTAGTCTGTAAACTAAGGTCTGTTTTGTTAGTTTATAGCAGTAGTTTGTTATTTTATAAACTTACAGCAGGCCATGGCCATCTTAAGTGGGGGCATCTGAAGTCAGACTATTTCTTCCTGGATCTCATCCTTGCAGATCTTGCACATGCTCAGTGCAGCACAAGCAGTGTAATAGGTTTCAGGTCAGGTTTCCATAGCAACGGCAGTGTCAGAGGAAGTTGCCGCCCCTTCCCAGAAGGCATTGCAAACAGGAAATGATGCAATGGGCCACGGCCAGGGAGGAGGAAGTGAAAAATGAATACAGCAGATATACAGTAGGTGCTGAGAAAAAAAAAAATTAAATATACAATTCGTTTACAGTGCGCAGTTTAGTGAGGGATGCTGAAGAGTTGTAAAAGTGGGTGGAACTCCACTTTAAGGAGATCACCAATATAGAGCTACCAGAGGAACCTTGGAGGTGTTTGTTTCATGGGGTCAGTATGCCATCCCCAGTTTTAAGACGGTGTGCACACTTATGCAACCACATTATTTTATTTATTTTTTTACCCTCCCTAAAAGATTTCAGTTTGTTTTTCAATTGAGTTGTACAGTTTATAGGTCACATTAAAGGTGGAAAAAGTTCTGAAATTATTTGTTTGTCTAAGGCCTCTTTCACACGAGGGATCCGTATATGTCCGTTTTTAATCCTTCCGTTTTCGGATGAAAAACGGACAAACATGTATCCCTATGTAGCGTCGGATGTCAGCGGTGACATGTCCGCTGACATCCGACCCGCTCCGATCTGAAAAGTGTAACGGAGGAAAACCCTACTTTTCCATCCGTTTTCGGATCAGATCGGGTGACGACGGACACTACAGTCCGTCATCATCTGATCCCCCATAGGGGAGAGCGGCGCTCTGACAGGTCCGTCGCTGCACAGTGTGCAGCGATGGACCTGTCATCTTCCTGCTCAGCGGGGATCGGCGGAGCGATCCCCGCTGAACAAGCGGGTGTTCACGGGGCGGATCATCACTGATCTGCCCCGTGTGAAAGAGCCCTAATTTTTTTTTTTTTTTTTTTTTACATCACAGAAACCTGACATGTTAACAAGGGTGTGTAGACTTTTTATATCCACTGTGTGTGTGTGTATATGTATATGTGTATATGTATGTATGTATGTATGTATGTTCTAATCTCACATTGGAAACAAGATACAAACATATGAAAAATTACATAAAAATTACATAGCAGGGTCTAGTTGTCAATCAAGGTCAAAGGAACAATATATCCATGACAAGTATTAAAGATAGTGCGGTATAAACTGTAGAAAAAAAAAAAAAAAAAAAAGTGCGGTGTGTGTGGTCCAATACCCCCAGACACCCCAAATGGGTTCATACTGTGTCGCGGGGGTCATGGGCCGCACCACTCCTAGTGATTTAGGGAAATTTTATGAAGTATATTATGCATATGCAACAATTTAAATAGACTTAACAACTCTTACCAGAAAATGATGAAAATATTGCTTTAGAGAATGTAAAACTTGCATATGCGGGTTTTGAATGAACTGGTGTGTGTCTAAAGTTTTGTAGTACCTTGAGCGTATCTGGTAAAGTACTCGTATCTATAATGAACTGTATGTAACTATGTATTGGAAAATTTTGTAAAATAAGGTAGGTTAAAAGAAATAAGAAGGTGAAGAGGAGGTAAAGAGGGGAGTAAGGGAGAGGGGAAGGAGGTAGAGAGCATTGCATTAGACTCAATTGGATCCTGTCTAAATTGTCCCTAGTATGTATGAATGTGAGTTAGGGACCTTAGATTGTAAACTCCTTGAGGGTAGGGACTGATGTGAATGTACAGTGTATATGTAAAGCGCTGCGTAAATTGACAGCGCTATATAAGTACCTGAAATAAATAAAAAATAAAAAAATAAAAATTAGACTCGGTATATAAAGCAATGTGGATCAAGTGTGCGTTAGTGATATCAGAAAATTAACGGGTACGTTTTTGAGCGTATCACTGTGACCATGGGTGCCATAGCTTATGTATTTTAGAATATGAAAGTTTTCAGTTTGATAAAATCAATTCATATGCGTAATGAGAGTGCACTAGTGTTATGACTTCTGTCAATGTTTGGGATATGTTTGTTTTCCAGTGTCTAGTTATGAGTAGTCTGGTGGCTGAGAGTATGTGTGTGATTACAAGGCTGGAAGATGGCGGCAGTAATTGAGAATGGCTAATGGTGGAGAAAATGTGAAGGGGAAGTGACATATATCCTGTAAAGTTCGTTCCACCTCGTTCCATAGCTTCGTTAAGGCTGGGCAGGACCATAAAATATGGAATATGGTGCCTATTTGATTACATCTTCTCCAGCAGGTGGGTGGTGAATGTGGGTGGAATTTGGACATTCTCTGTGTAGTTAAGTACCATCTCATATGTATTTTGTGAGTTAGTTCCCATAGAGAAGTGCAGCTGGTGGTTTTATAAATTGATTTTAAGGCTGTTTGCCATTAATGTTCAGAAAAGTTAAGCTGTAAGTCTTTCTCCCAGTCCACATAAGGTTTAGATTTGTGGAATACTGTTTTTTCTTGCAATGTAGAATAGATTAATGAGGTGCCTTTGGTAGGTGTGTTAATTGAGAAGTAGTAGTTCCATATTTTTAATGGCATTTCACCTTCTAACTGTGGGTGTGCTGTGAGACATTTTTGGATCCTATAGCAATTAAAGAAATCTGTGGTGGGTGTTTTAAATGTTGTTTGTATTTGGGTTAAGAGCCCTTGCACACTGGGGCGGTTTGCAGGCGCTATTGCGCTAATAATAGCGCCTGCAAACCGCCCAGAAAGTGCCGCTCCTTGCATTCCAGTGTGAAAGCCCCGAGGGCTTGCACACTGGAGCGATGCGCTGGCAGGACGGTAAAAAAAGTCCTGCTAGCCGCATCTTCGGAGCGGTGAAGGAGCGGTGTGTATACCGCTCCTGCCCATTGAAATCAATGGGACGGCGCGGCTATACCGCCGGCAATGCGCCTCTGCAGAGGCGCTTTGCGGTGGTATTTAACCCCTTCTCGGCCGCTAGCGGGGGGTAAAACAGCCCCGCTAGCGGCCGAATACCGACGGTAAAACGCCGCTAATAATAGCGGCGTTTTACCGCCGACGCCGCCCCCCGCCCCAGTGTGCAAGGGCTCTAAGGTTTTATGTAGTATCTTAGATCTGAGGTCAAAGGTGTAGGTTGTTTTGGTCTACTATCCACTTGGGTATGGTCAGATCAGGGGATAGTAATTGGAGGGTTTGGATAGGTATTTGGATGCGTTTGGTAGGTAATTGGGACCATTTGGTGGACTGTAGCAGTCTCCAGGCTTTAACTGAAGCTTGTATGGTCGGTGAGTATAGCTGAAGATTTGGTTGACTGGTTGTGTCGCTATATAGCCAACATTTAAGGTTATTTCCTGGCATCATGGTATTCTCAATGTTCCCCCATAATGTGGTTAGATGTGTGTTTAGCCAGTCCTTCATTTGAGATAGTATGGCGGCTAAATACTTATCTTTAACCACTTGACCACTGGGCACTTAAACCCCCTTAATAACCAGACCAATTTTCAGCTTTTGGTGCTCTCACATTTTGAATGACAATTACTCAGTCATGCAACACTGTATCTATATGAAATTTTTGTCCTTTTTTTCACACAAATAGAGCTTTCTTTTGGTGGTATTTAATCACCGCTGGGTTCTTTATTTTTTGCGCTATAAAAGAAAAAAGATCGAAAAATCTGTAAAAAAAAATGCATTTTTCTTCATTTCTGTTATAAAATTTTGCAAACTATTAATTTATCTTCATATATTTTGGCCAAAATTTATACCGCTACATATCATTGGTAAAAATAACCCAAATCGGTGGATATTATTTGGTCTTTGTGAAAGTTAGAGTCCAAAAGCTATGGTGCCAATATCTGAAAATTGATCACACCTGAAGTACTGACGGCCTATCTAATTTCTTGAGACCCTAACATGCCAGAAAAGTACAAATACCCCCCAAATGACCCCTTTTTGGAAAGAAAACATTCCAAGGTATTTAGAAAGATGCATGGTGAGTTTTTTGAAGTTGTCATTTTTTTCCCACAATTCTTTGCAAAATCAAGTTTTTTTTTTTTTTTGTTTTTTTTCTTTTTTCCACAAAATTGTCATATTAGCAGGTTATTTCTCACACACCGCATATGAATACCACAAATTACACCCCAAAACACATTCTGCTATTACTCCTGAGTATGGCGATACCACATGTGTGAGACTTTTACACAGCATGGCCACATACAGAGGCCCAACATGCACGGAGCACCTTCAGGCGTTCTGGAGTGCCCAGGCCAATTCTTACATTTCTCTCCTACATGTAAAAATCATAATTTATTAGCTAGAAAATTACATAGAACCCCAAAACATTATATATGTTTTTTTAGCAAAGACCCTAGAGAATACAACGGTGGTCATTGTAACTTTTTATCTCGCAGGGTATTTGCGCAGCAATTTTTTTAACGCTTTTTTTTGGTTTAACCACTTGACGACCGCCTCACGCCGATGTACGTCGGCAAAGTGGCACGGACAGGCAAAATCACGTACATGGTACGTGATTTGCCTTCCGCGGGTGGGGGGTCCGATCGGACCCCCCCCCCGGTGCCCGAGGCGGTCGTCTTTTGTCCAGCGGCGATCGGTGGTGAGGGGGAGACCATCCGTTCGTGGCCCCCCCCTCGCGATCGCCGCCGGCCAATCGAATCATTCCTTTGCTGCTGTATGCTAAACAGCAGCAAAGGAAATGATGTCATCTCTCCTCGGCTCGGTAATTTCCGTTCCGGCCCGAGGAGAGAAGACTGAAATGTGAGTGCACCAACACACACACACACAGTAGAACATGCCAGGCACACAAAACACCCCGATCCCCCCCCCCCCGATCGCCCCCCGATCCCCCCCCGATCACCCCCCCCCCCCCTGTCACAAACTGACACCAGCAGTTTTTTTTTGTTTTTTTTCTGATTACTGCATAGTGTCAGTTTGTGACAGTTACAGTGTTGGGACAGTTACTGTTACCCCCCTTTAGGTCTAGGGTACCCCCCTAACCCCCCCTAATAAAGTTTTAACCCCTTGATCACCCCCTGTCACCAGTGTCACTAAGCGATCATTTTTCTGATCGCTGTATTAGTGTCGCTGGTTCCGCTAGTTAGTGAGGTAAATATTTAGGTTCGCCGTCAGCGTTTTATAGCGTCAGGGACCCCCATATACTACCGAATAAATGTTTTAACCCCTTGATTGCCCCCTAGTTAACCCTTTCACCACTGATCACCGTATAACCGTTACGGTTGACGCTGGTTAGTTTGTTTATTTTTTATAGTGTCAGGGCACCCGCCGTTTATTACCGAATAAAGGTTTAGCCCCCTGATCGCCCGGCGGTGATATGCGTCGCCCCAGGCAGCGTCAGATTAGCGCCAGTACCGCTAACACCCACGCACGCAGCATACGCCTCCCTTAGTGGTATAGTATCTGAACGCATCAATATCTGATCCGATCAGATCTATACTAGCGTCCCCAGCAGTTTAGGGTTCCCAAAAACGCAGTGTTAGCGGAATCAGCCCAGATACCTGCTAGCACCTGCGTTTTGCCCCTCCGCCCGGCCCAGCCCAGCCCACCCAAGTGCAGTATCGATCGATCACTGTCACTTACAAAAGACTAAACGCATAACTGCAGCGTTCGCAGAGTCAGGCCTGATCCCTGCGATCGCTAACAGTTTTTTTGGTAGTATTTTGGTGAACTGGCAAGCACCAGCCCCAGGCAGGGTCAGGTTAGCGCCAGTACCGCTAACACCCACGCACGCAGCATACGCCTCCCTTAGTGGTATAGTATCTGAACGGATCAATATCTTATCCGATCAGATCTATACTAGTGTCCCCAGCAGTTTAGGGTTCCCAAAAACGCAGTGTTAGCGGAATCAGCCCAGATACCTGCTAGCACCTGCGTTTTGCCCCTCCGCCCGGCCCAGCCCAGCCCACCCAAGTGCAGTATCGATCGATCACTGTCACTTACAAAAGACTAAAACGCATAACTGCAGCGTTCGCAGAGTCAGGCCTGATCCCTGCGATCGCCAACAGATTTTTTGGTAGCGTTTTGGTGAACTGGCAGGCGCCAGCGGCCTAGTACACCCCGGTCGTAGTCAAACCAGCACTGCAGTAACACTTGGTGACGTGGCGAGTCCCATAAGTGCAGTTCAAGCTGGTGAGGTGGCAAGCACAAGTAGTGTCCCGCTGCCACCAAAAAGACAAACACAGGCCCGTCGTGCCCATAGTGCCCTTCCTACTGCATTCGCCAATCCTAATTGGGAACCCACCGCTTCTGCAGCGCCCGTACTTCCCCCATTCACATCCCCAACCAAATGCAGTCGGCTGCATGAGAGGCATTTTCTTTATGTCCTCCCGAGTACCCCTACCCAGCGAACGCCCCCAAAAAAGATATTGTGTCTGCAGCTAGCGCGGATATAGGCGTGACACCCGCTATTATTGTCCCTCCTGTCCTGACAATCCTGGTCTTTGCATTGGTGAATGTTTTGAACGCTACCATGCACTAGTTGAGTATTAGCGTAGGGTACAGCATTGCACAGACTAGGCACACTTTCACAGGGTCTCCCAAGATGCCATCGCATTTTGAGAGACCCGAACCTGGAACCGGTTACAGTTATAAAAGTTAGTTACAAAAAAAGTGTAAAAAAAAAAAAATATATATATATATATATAAAATAAAAAAAAATAGTTGTCGTTTTATTGTTCTCTCTCTCTCTATTCTCTCTATTGTTCTGCTCTTTTTTACTGTATTCTATTCTGCAATGTTTTATTATTATGTTTTATCATGTTTGCTTTTCAGGTATGCAATTTTTTATACTTTACCGTTTACTGTGCTTTATTGTTAACCATTTTTTTGTCTTCAGGTACGCCATTCACAACTTTGAGTGGTTATACCAGAATGATGCCTGCAGGTTTAGGTATCATCTTGGTATCATTCTTTTCAGCCAGCGGTCGGCTTTCATGTAAAAGCAATCCTAGCGGCTAATTAGCCTCTAGACTGCTTTTACAAGCCGTGGGAGGGAATGCCCCCCCCCCCCCCCCCACCGTCTTCCGTGTTTTTCTCTGGCTCTCCTGTCTCAACAGGGAACCTGAAAATGCAGCCGGTGATTCAGCCAGCTGACCATAGAGCTGATCAGAGACCAGAGTGGCTCCAAACATCTCTATGGCCTAAGAAACCGGAAGCTACGAGCATTTTATGACTTAGATTTCGCTGGATGTAAATAGCGCCATTGGGAAATTGGGGAAGCATTTTATCACACCGATCTTGGTGTGGTCAGATGCTTTGAGGGCAGAGGAGAGATCTAGGGTCTAATAGACCCCAATTTTTTCAAAAAAGAGTACCTGTCACTACCTATTGCTATCATAGGGGATATTTACATTCCCCGAGATAACAATAAAAATGATTAAAAAAAAATAAAAATGAAAGGAACAGTTTAAAAATAAGATAAAAAAGCAAAAAAATAATAAAGAAAAAAAAAAAAAAGCACCCCTGTCGCCCCCTGCTCTCGCACTAAGGCGAACGCAAGCGGCGGTCTGTCGTCAAACGTAAACAGCAATTGCACCATGCATGTGAGGTATCACCGCGAAGGTTAGATCGAGGGCAGTAATTTTTGCAGTAGACCTCCTCTGTAAATCTAAAGTGGTAACCTGTAAAGGCTTTTAAAGGCTTTTAAAAATGTATTTATTTTGTTGCCACTGCACGTTTGTGCGCAATTGTAAAGCATGTCATGTTTGGTATCCATGTACTCGGCCTAAGATCATCTTTTTTATTTCATCAAACATTTGGGCAATATAGTGTGTTTTAGTGCATTAAAATTTAAAAAAGTGTGTTTTTTCCCCAAAAAATGCGTTTGAAAAATCGCTGCGCAAATACTGTGTGAAAAAAAAAAAATGAAACACCCACCATTTTAATCTGTAGGGCATTTGCTTTAAAAAAATATATAATGTTTGGGGGTTCAAAGTAATTTTCTTGCAAAAAAAAAAAACTTTTTCATGTAAACAATAAGTGTCAGAAAGGGCTTTGTCTTCAAGTGGTTAGAAGAGTGGGTGATGTGTGACATAAGCTTCTAAATGTTGTGCATAAAATGCCAGGACAGTTCAAAACCCCCCCAAATGACCCCATTTTGGAAAGTAGACACCCCAAGCTATTTGCTGAGAGGCATGTCGAGTCCATGGAATATTTTATATTGCGACACAAGTTGCGGGAAAGAGACAATTTTTTTTTTTTTTTTTGCACAAAATTGTCACTAAATGATATATTGCTCAAACATGCCATGGGAATATGTGAAATTACACCCCAAAAT
Organism: Lithobates septentrionalis; assembly: GCA_037952835.1. Classification (NCBI taxonomy): domain Eukaryota; kingdom Metazoa; phylum Chordata; class Amphibia; order Anura; family Ranidae; genus Lithobates; species Lithobates septentrionalis. Next base: position 1,722,441 of record JBBDGP010001949.1, read on the forward strand.
ACATTCTGCTGCTTCTCCTGAGTACGGGGATACCACATGTGTGAGACTTTTTGGGAGCCTAGCCGCGTACGGAACCCCGAAAACCAAGCACCGCCTTCAGGCTTTCTAAGGGCGTGAATTTTTGATTTCTCTCTTGACTGCTTATCACAGTTTCGGAGACCATGGAATGCCCAGGTGGCACAAACCCCCCCCAAATGACCCCATTTTGGAAAGTAGACACCCCAAGCTATTTGATGAGAGGTATAGTGAGTATTTTGCAGACCTCACTTTTTGTCACAAAGTTTTGAAAATTGAAAAAAGAAAAAAAAAGTTTTTTCTTGTCTTTCTTCATTTTCAAAAACAAATGAGAGCTGCAAAATACTCACCATGCCTCTCAGCAAATAGCTTGGGGTGTCTACTTTCCAAAATGGGGTCATTTGGGGGGGTTTTGTGCCACCTGGGCATTCCATGGCCTCCGAAACTGTGATAGGCAGTGAAGAGTGAAATCAAAAATTTTCACCCTTAGAAATCCTGAAGGCGGTGATTGGTTTTCGGGGTCCCGTACACGGCTAGGCTCCCAAAAAGTCCCACACATGTGGTATCCCCGTACTCAGGAGAAGTAGCTAAATGTATTTTGGGGTGCAATTCCACATATGCCCATGGCCTGTGTGAGCAATATATCATTTAGTGACAACTTTGTGCAAAAAAAAAAAAAAAAAATGTGTCACTTTCCCGCAACTTGTGTCAAAATTTAAAATATTCCATGGACTCAATATGCCTCTCTGGAAATAGCTTGGGGTGTCTACTTTCCAAAATGGGGTCATTTGGGGGGGTTTTGTGCCACCTGGGCATTCCATGGCCTCCGAAACTGTGATAGGCAGTAAAGAGTGAAATCATAAATTTACGCCCTTAGAAATCCTGAAGGCGGTGATTGGATTTCAGGGCCCCGTACGCGGCTAGGCTCCCAAAAAGTCCCACACATGTGGTATCCCCATATTCAGGAGAAGCAGCAGAATGTATTTTGGGGTGCAATTCCACATAGGCCCATGGCCTGTGTGAGCAATATATCATTTAGTGACAACTTTTTGTAAATTTTTTTTTTTTTTTGTCATTATTCAATCACTTGGGACAAAAAAATAAATATTCAATGGGTTCAACATGCCTCTCAGCAATTTCCTTGGGGTGTCTACTTTCCAAAATGGGGTCATTTGGGGGGGGTTTTGTACTGCCCTGCCATTTTAGCACCTCAAGAAATGACATAGGCAGTCATAAACTAAAAGCTGTGTAAATTACAGAAAATGTACCCTAGTTTGTAGACGCTATAACTTTTGCGCAAACCAATAAATATACGCTTATTGACATTTTTTTTACCAAAAACATGTGGCCGAATACATTTTGGCCTAAATGTATGACTAAAATTGAGTTTATTGGATTTTTTTTATAACAAAAAGTAGAAAATATCATTTTTTTTCAAAATTTTCGGTCTTTTTCCATTTATAGCGCAAAAAATAAAAACCACAGAGGTGATCAAATACCATCAAAAGAAAGCTCTATTTGTGGGAAGAAAAGGACGCAAATTTCGTTTGGGTACAGCATTGCATGACCGTGCAATTAGCAGTTAAAGCGACGCAGTGCCAAATTGGAAAAAGACCTCTGGTCCTTAGGCAGCATAATGGTCCGGGGCTCAAGTGGTTAAAAAAAACCAAAACAGTAAAGTTAGCCCAATGTTTTTGCATAATGTGAAAGATGAAGTTACGCCGAGTAAATAGATACCCAACATGTCACCTTTCAAAATTGCACGCGTGTGTGGAATGGCGCCAAACATTGCTACTCAAAAATCCCCATAGGCGACGTTTTAAAATTTTTTACTGGTTACATGTTTTGAGTTACAGAGGAGGTCCAGGGCCAAAATCATTGCTCTCACTCTACCGATCGCAGCGATACCTCACATGTGTGGTTTGAACACCGTTTTCATATGTGGGCGGGACTTACGTATGCGTTCGCTTCTGCATGCGAGCACACAGGGACAGGGGCGCTTTAAAAATTTTTTTTTTTTTTTATTCATTTTACTTTATTTTAGGTTGATGCTTTTTTCCAAAAAATTGGACCACTTTTATTCCTATTACAAGGAATGTAAACATCCCTTGTAATAGGAATATGGCATGACGGGTCCTCTTTACAGTGAGATATGGGGTCAATAAGACCCCACATCTAAAGAAAAAACTTCTGCGCTACTATTAACTGTGATGGTGATTCTTACTGATGCTGCAAAAACAAATATAGTGAACACCCCTCACTACTAATAAACTGAAAAAAGTGCAATCGTGACAGATTGTGAACATGTTTCTGCGCAAACAATATATTAATGTGAAAAAGAACTGCTTTCTTCCAAATACAATCCCAACTGGGATGCCACAGGTTAAATGTATAAATAAGCAGGGTAAAGGTCCATGAAATAACATAAAACGTGCATCAAAGTGTCTGAAGTGTGGTTAAATTCACATAAAACAAAAAATAAAGCATAAACAATTGTGACTGGTGAGTGAACATGCGTTGCTAGGTGATCCGGTGACTGTTCGTGGAAATGGACACCCACTCGGGGCTCACAGAACTCTCACCTCCATGGCACAGTGTAAGTGCCTGTAGATTTCAATGAATCTGTGGTTGCTTTAATCCGGTGGTGGTAGTAGCGTCCTGGGCCTTCTCTGGGGTGGCGTCACTTCCTCCAATGGATAGGCTCCATAAGGTGGTGATGAAAAACAAAAAGGCTCCAATAGTGTAATAAAGTTTAAGCCAAGGAATTTATTAAAGTAAAAATGGCTGCTTACATATGAGTAAACGAAAAAAACGCCAAACAACAGTGGGGACAGCTTGTTAGCGATACTCGCTACGTCACTTCCGGTCCGCGCTATCGTGTTTCCGGTTGCGTGCCAACCGGAAACACGATAGCGCGGACCGGAAGTGACGTAGCGAGTATCGCTAACAAGCTGTCCCCACTGTTGTTTGGCGTTTTTTTCGTTTACTCGTATGTAAGCAGCCATTTTTACTTTAATAAATTCCTTGGCTTAAACTTTATTACACTATTGGAGCCTTTTTGTTTTTCATCACCACCTTATGGAGCCTATCCATTGGAGGAAGTGACGCCACCCCAGAGAAGGCCCAGGACGCTACTACCACCACCGGATTAAAGCAACCACAGATTCATTGAAATCTACAGGCACTTACACTGTGCCATGGAGGTGAGAGTTCTGTGAGCCCCGAGTGGGTGTCCATTTCCACGAACAGTCACCGGATCACCTAGCAACGCATGTTCACTCACCAGTCACAATTGTTTATGCTTTATTTTTTGTTTTATGTGAATTTAACCACACTTCAGACACTTTGATGCACGTTTTATGTTATTTCATGGACCTTTACCCTGCTTATTTATACATTTAACCTGTGGCATCCCAGTTGGGATTGTATTTGGAAGAAAGCAGTTCTTTTTCACATTAATATATTGTTTGCGCAGAAACACGTTCACAATCTGTCACGATTGCACTTTTTTCAGTTTTTTAAGACCCCACATCTCACCTCTAGGCTGGGAAATATAGAAATAAAAAAAGTGGATATTATGGAGATCACAAGGGATACAGAACCCAAAGTGTTGAATGTAGGGGTCTATATGACATAAGAGTTAATACAAGTAGATAAAAATTAAAATTAAAATGATGCAAATCAAAACAATTTGTTGTAGAAAACAGATATAAAATAGGAAAAAAGGCCAGCCCAAAATAACAGAAGCCTGCAAACGATCTGTTTCCAATATGAGAAGTTAGTGAACCCTATAGCATATACAGCCCTCTGTTGGCAAGAAACAGATATGGTACTACATGGTCAACAGATAGTTTTATTTATATATATATATATATATATATATATATATATATAAATAAAATGCAGTTTGACCCCGCAGATACAGGTAACTAAATGCATTAAGAATTATTGATAAATGCATTTACATCTGTGTCTACATTTAACCCGCATAGGTTCTTAATCTGTAAATCCAAGACATTTCGCACTTGGAGATTTCTCTTACAAGTGAACTCCCTCTCCAATGTGGTTTGTATTTGTCGATCCCAACATACTAGGCTGGGAAGCCTGAAATAAAAAAAAAAAAAAAAAAAAAAAAAGATCCTGGCTTTGATCGTAGTGGTGAGTCGGTAGAAGCACCGGAGGGCGGCAGGAGGGGGGTACATCCCCTCTCGCCTCCCGTAAGAATGATCAAGCAGTGGAACAGCCGCTATGATCGTCTTATGGTGTAGGGAATCGCCGGCTGAAAAAGCTGATATCTGAATGATGCCTGAATGAGTAATCCCTCACGGTGGTATGGTGGCATCTCCATACATCGTACAAGTCATTGTGTCGTAGAAAGGTTGCCATCGGTGAAGGATGTCTGGTTTTGCGGGAGCAGGCATCTAGGGAGGTATCGGGGACAATGTTGAAATCTCCACAGATAATGAGGTTTCCTTGGCGGAATTTGACCGATTTTGGGTATCAGTTTAGAAAGAAATTTAGTTTGTTTGGTATTAGGCACATATACTGTGACAATAGTGTATCTAGCGTTGTCCAGAGTGCAATCTAGAGTCAGATATTTTCCATCAGGGCCAATCATACTGTTGTGGAGTGTAAAGTTGATTGTGTTTTTGATCGCAATCATAACCCCATTTTTCTTAGAGGGGCCTGAAGCCTGGAAGATGTGGGTAAAAGATTTGTTGGTGCAGTGTGGCTCTGCAGATCTTTTAAAGTGTGTTTCTTGCACACATAGGATGTCACAGGCAGATTTTTGGGCTGTGCGCCACAGAGAAGCTCTTTTTACGGGGTGATTTAGTCCCTTGGCGTTAAGTGAAAGGAATTTGGGCATCTTGGTGAGTGTTGTATGTGTGGTGGAAGTTCATACTCACAGTTTGTGGGTACGTTCTTCCAAGTATGATAATCTGCTGAAGAGGTTCTCGTGTCCTTCGTTTTCGTGTGCTCTCGGGAAGGGAGAGTGTGGGGTAAGAAAACTATATTATGAGGTTAAAAATATGCTTTAGCAATGAACAAAGTGTAAACAAAAATTAAACAACAACTGACAGCAGTAAAGTGAAATTGGGGCTTCTGTGTATTTGTGGGGTGGAAGTTCGTGGAGCAAATTGCAACAAGCAAGGCATCCTACCAGAGGTTTAGCAGAGTGGGTTATGTGTGGGCCCACTAATCAGGTATAGGTTAGTGCTTACCAGCATGGCGGGTTCTGTTGGAGGGATGAGCGTTTTCCCTGCGATTGGGTTGTGATGGCGTAGATGGATCAGGAATGATTCCCCACGTGCTAAGCAGCTTGAGGCCTTCTTCCACTTTGGAGATTTTCTGTTTGATCCCATTTTTGGTGACTATGATTTTGGTAGGAAAGCCCCACTGGTAAGGGATCTTGTGGTTATTGAGTGGCTTGGTAATAGTGTTTAGTTGTCGTCTCCGTTGACGAGTATGCTGAGAAAGATCAGCATACAATTGGAGATTAGCGTACGGGGCTGGGAGCTGACCGAGATGCCTTGATTTGAATAGAAGTTGATCTTTAGCATGAAAAAAGTGTATTCTAATCAGAGTGTCACGTGGGATTGTTCCCATTAAGCTAATCACCTTCTCATCCTCTTCTAACCTATAAGTAGATATAACAACTTAAAATACTTATCTATCCCTTTTCAAAATTCAGTTGAACTGTATGACGTGTATATGTCACCATGTTGCATGTAACACAGTAAAAGGGCACTTCACTTAGTGATTCGAACCTGGTGTCACCCAATGGTATATAAATTTGCTCTACCTCTACCTATCATCACCTCACTCACTTCTGCCATCTTTCCTCCCTTATGTTTGATACTTAGCATTTGATCAGCGTTTATCAAGCGCTGACAAGCATTTTTTCCTTGACCAGCAATTTGACATTCCGTGCTGAATTAAGGCAACAACGAAGCCAATACCAGCTAATAGGCCGTAAGTAACAATCCATCAGTTATGATTGGACAATAGCCCTTCAAGTGCTCTCCAAGTACTTTCATTGGCGGTCACCACCCAAAATTAAGCAATAAGAAGGGAGAGTGTGTAACCGTCCAATGAGCGTCCCAGATGAAGCTACGTCAGTGAACCACGGCGAAACGCGTTGACGTCACAACGCCGCCCGGTCGATGTATTACGGGTTGAGTGGAAAGTGCACGGCTGCTTCCGCAGCAGGGACCGGTTGATCGGTTGACAGCAGTGTATGTTATGAGCGGAGGATACGAAGTGGAAGACTGATTACTACTACCACCGTAAAAGCTCCCAGGGAATTACCATAATAAACACTGAAGGTCCCCACGCTGCAGCCGTCCAGAGGATCCCTATACGCTAACGCCCAAATTAAGACGATTGGACTGTCTGTGAGTCATGGAGTTATGACGGATTGGTAACGTACCGCCACCACCATAGTATGATTGACTGTCATGACTACATGGTCTACAGGTTATAATATTACACTGCTTAATGACATCTGGTATTATAGTGACTGTAACCAATCTCTCTTTTGGAATCTGCTTAAACCATGAAACCAACTTAATCTAAACCAAGATGGCTAATGCCTCACTAATCGCTATCTCAGCCATTTCTTCACACATAAGATGATCTCTATTTTTTTCATTTTTTTGAACAGGACTTCCAAATCATTCATTTATTTATGATGTGTGAACTTTGAGCTAGTGGAAGTGAATATGATATATACCACTTAGGTTTCTAATAGGCTTTCCTCCACAGCACTCTCCACCCCCACTTGCACTCCGCCACGTTTGACCGTATGTCACCAAATAAAGGATACGAAATTGTAAGACCAATGGGGTTATTAACTCCACAATTTGTTTAATTTGATGGTCCATCAAGGTCTCCGAGGCACAGTGCAATACGCCCTGACCGGGTAGCTCTTTATGTTTTTTGTTGTCATGTCTGTCCTGTTTGTATTGTCATGAGCGGCCGCACCGAATCTTTAAGATATGCTTATTTGCACAAATTCTTAACCAATGTGAATGTTTTAAGGCAATATCAATAAATACATGGTTTTATTTGATTTATGATCATTGACTATTTTGTTGCATGAAGTAACCCCCTTTTTTGAAACCCAGTACTATTGGGTTCACCCTTTACCCCATGTTTTCCCCCCCTTTTTTTCAGTTATAAGTATGGTTACTGCAACAATGCCCTAAAGGGTTATAGAGTGTACGGGTAATTAGATTCTCATTGCTCAGTACAGGTGACACTCACGCCTCCCAGTACTTCCCATTCCCTACATCCCTTTTCCCTTTCCCTAACGATTTTATGTTACATTATTATTTTGACTACTAAGGTCATTTCTAGTGAGTTCACCATAACGAACTTAAGTGAAAGATCCAAATACATTTGCTTCAAACAATAGGGGCATGGCATTTATGTTGGGTGAGGAGATTGATCAAGAAATAAGGAGTGCTTTCCAGTCTGACACACCCCAAGCTACGCACCAAGGAGACGAAATAAAAAACAAATTTAAAGAACATAAGAAACTCCTGGTAAAACATTTAAATCGAAAGTGGGACGTGTCATTCCTGGAAACATACATAAAACACAGAATAGTACCGAGAGGTTTAAGAGAAAAAACCATTCCAGCAGAACATCTTCACACAGACAATTTCCTTCCGAAATGGAAGGAACTTTGTATCAATCACGGATTATCTGTTATGCGATTGATTGTTGAAGAAGAGAACATTCAACTCAAAAGCATACAAGAGCAGATACAAGAAAGTGCCCGTGGTTTAGAGACCTTTAAAGACAATGAGGAGTTCGCAAAACAAAATGAAATCCTTAAAAAAGAAATAGAAAAAACGCAACTTAACTTAAAGATCACTAAACAGGGAAAATTCCGCCGTGATTTGACTGATTTTGAGAAAGATGAGGTCTTTGATTTAACGGCACGCAGGGCACGAAGTAGATCACAAAGGCGAGGACCCCGAAGGCATTCTAGAACCCAGCGTAGTAAATCACACAGTGCCTCCGATGAGGACACACCTAAAGCAGTTACTTTTTTAGACCAGGAGGGGGGAGAACAAAAGAAAGAGCAGAGTCCACCCCCACAAAACAAAAAAGGACCCAGGAACACAAAACTCAACAGGGCAGACAGGGAACGGACATACACCAGAAGTCAAAAGAAATAGTAAACCAACCACATATAGGACCGGTGGCTCCCACTGAAGGTGACATGAAGATTGTAAATCTATCTGACATGGTACTCACCCCAGACCATATAGGCCTATTACAAAAAGGTATGACCTTCTCCCCAGTCCATAATATGGATGAATTTACAGTATTCAAGGACATAACATTGTTCTTGAGGAAAGTCTTCTTGCGTTCCCTTTATGCTAACAGTACAGTAACCACAATATCCGAATTAGGGACAGACGACCAAAAAGCATTGGAGATTCTTAACTCCCTGTTGGAAGAGAGTGAGGGACCCCCAATGACAAATGAACCGATACGGAGAAAAGCTAACCTAAGGATAAGGTCACAAAAATGCCCCCCCTATCCAAGAACAGGTGGCTTAAGCTTTTCTTGGATATGGTACAAACGGACCTGGCCAAGATAGACTGGACCAAGCGATCACCAGACAATTTGACAACAGGTGAAAGGGCAGCCTTGATGGACCTTAGAAAAAGACGCGACATCATAATAAAAAAAAGCGATAAGGGGGGTAACGTAGTACTCTTGAATCAACATGACTATGAGAAGGAAGTGAAACGTTTATTAAATGACACCACCACGTACGAAAAACTGGGAGGCAATCCCTTTCCAGTACTGGTATTTGAGCTAAATAGAAAACTATCTGAGGCAAAGGACGAGGGACTGTTGACCAACCGAGAATTTGAATATCTCCTAGTAAGGGAATATAACGTGCCTACTTTCTATATTATCCCAAAGGTCCATAAAAACCCAATAAAACCACCAGGCCGACCAATAGTGTCAGCCTGTCAGGGTCCTTTGGAGAGAGTAGGACGTTATCTGGATTCCCTGCTACAAGATATGGTCAAAAATCTGAAATCGTTTGTGCAGGACACTAGACATGTTCTAGCCAAGATTTCTGAAATTAATGTGACGGTACACTTGGAAGGGAAACTCCTGGTCAGCGTCGATGTCGAGTCCCTTTACACTTCGATACCCCACCTCAAGGGATTACAGGCTGTCGAGTGGTTCCTGAGAGAAACCTACCCGGAGTCTGGACCACAGAATGAGTTCCTAGTGGAACTCTTAGAATTTACCTGAAACAACAATTTTTTTCAATTCTTAAACACATACTACCACCAAAAACGAGGTACTTCCATGGGCGCAGCATGGGCCCCGGCCTACGCGTGTCTCCATTTGGGCCTTTGGGAGGAGGAGGACGTCTACCCCTCCCCAATGTACCGCAGCCACGTACACACGTGGCTGCGGTACATTGATGATGTGTTAATGATCTGGGGGGGCAGTCTCGATGATCTACATATGTTCATGAATGAACTAAACACTAATGATAGAAACATAAGGTTGACTTACAACTATGATCTGGAGAGACTGTCCTTCCTTGATCTACAGATCACAGTGGAGAATGGTCAACTTGGCACCAGTACATTCCGTAAAGAGACAGCCGCAAATACGCTATTGCAGGCAACAAGCCACCATCCCCCCTGGCTCAAAAATGGGATACCGGTGGGTCAGTTCCTCCGAATTAAGAGAAACTGTAGCAATGCAGCAGACTATAGACGAGAGAGTAGTGAACTATATATGAGATTCAGAGAACGGGGCTACTCCCACAGGCAACTCAGAAGAGCAAGAAAGAAGGCAGCCCTTAAAAGTAGGGAAAGTTTGCTACGTAGAGCTGAAATTACCGAAGGGCAGCCAGCCCAAACAAATGAACCTATACGGGTAATAACAGCCTTTGGGTCCCAGTGGGACAAAGTATATTCTACCCTACAAAAACATTGGGGGATCTTGACAAATGCCCCAGAACTGGCGAAACTGGTCAGTACATCGCCAAAGATGGTGGCTCGGCGTGCCCCAAGCCTAGGTGACATGCTGATACAGTCTGAATTTGTCAAAGAGCCTAATCCTACTTGGTTGTCTCAATATCCACGCACAAAGGGGATGTATCCTTGCAATAAATGTCAAGTGTGCCCCTTTGTCCATAGATCCTCCACCTTTACCGATGCATTGAATGAGAGGACATATGAGATACGTGACCTCATTAATTGCTCCACGTCACGAGTGATCTACTTAATAACGTGCCCTTGCCCTAAAATATACGTAGGCAAAACTAAAAGGCCGCTCAAAATACGTATTGGTGAACATTTACGTGAAATTAACACTAAAGGAAAAATACCAGAAAAACCTCTCGCAAAACACTTTGCCCTATGTCATCAAGGCTCCTCAGAGGGACTAACAGTTAAAGGGATTTATGCACTAAAATTACCCACCAGACGGGGTGATTTTGACCGCATACTTCTCCAAAAGGAGAAGTGGTGGGTATACAAGTTAAAATCCCTCGTGCCGGTGGGGTTAAACACTGAGATGAATTTACAGGTGTTCCTGGAACCTTAGATTAAGGATTTTGAATAACATCAGTGATTTCTTAATTAGCGTCTATAGGCACTAACATTGTCATATTTGTTTTCTGTTAGACGCGATATATGCCGGGTATGGAAGAGGCAGGGGAGGTGATAAATCTAAATTAAATAAATGGGGGAAAGCCTATGGGGAAAGAGACTAATAGGCATGTTATAATATAATCAGTTACATTGTTCCCATTAAGCTAATCACCTTCTCATCCTCTTCTAACCTATAAGTAGATATAACAACTTAAAATACTTATCTATCCCTTTTCAAAATTCAGTTGAACTGTATGACGTGTATATGTCACCATGTTGCATGTAACACAGTAAAAGGGCACTTCACTTAGTGATTCGAACCTGGTGTCACCCAATGGTATATAAATTTGCTCTACCTCTACCTATCATCACCTCACTCACTTCTGCCATCTTTCCTCCCTTATGTTTGATACTTAGCATTTGATCAGCGTTTATCAAGCGCTGACAAGCATTTTTTCCTTGACCAGCAATTTGACATTCCGTGCTGAATTAAGGCAACAACGAAGCCAATACCAGCTAATAGGCCGTAAGTAACAATCCATCAGTTATGATTGGACAATAGCCCTTCAAGTGCTCTCCAAGTACTTTCATTGGCGGTCACCACCCAAAATTAAGCAATAAGAAGGGAGAGTGTGTAACCGTCCAATGAGCGTCCCAGATGAAGCTACGTCAGTGAACCACGGCGAAACGCGTTGACGTCACAACGCCGCCCGGTCGATGTATTACGGGTTGAGTGGAAAGTGCACGGCTGCTTCCGCAGCAGGGACCGGTTGATCGGTTGACAGCAGTGTATGTTATGAGCGGAGGATACGAAGTGGAAGACTGATTACTACTACCACCGTAAAAGCTCCCAGGGAATTACCATAATAAACACTGAAGGTCCCCACGCTGCAGCCGTCCAGAGGATCCCTATACGCTAACGCCCAAATTAAGACGATTGGACTGTCTGTGAGTCATGGAGTTATGACGGATTGGTAACGTACCGCCACCACCATAGTATGATTGACTGTCATGACTACATGGTCTACAGGTTATAATATTACACTGCTTAATGACATCTGGTATTATAGTGACTGTAACCAATCTCTCTTTTGGAATCTGCTTAAACCATGAAACCAACTTAATCTAAACCAAGATGGCTAATGCCTCACTAATCGCTATCTCAGCCATTTCTTCACACATAAGATGATCTCTATTTTTTTCATTTTTTTGAACAGGACTTCCAAATCATTCATTTATTTATGATGTGTGAACTTTGAGCTAGTGGAAGTGAATATGATATATACCACTTAGGTTTCTAATAGGCTTTCCTCCACAGCACTCTCCACCCCCACTTGCACTCCGCCACGTTTGACCGTATGTCACCAAATAAAGGATACGAAATTGTAAGACCAATGGGGTTATTAACTCCACAATTTGTTTAATTTGATGGTCCATCAAGGTCTCCGAGGCACAGTGCAATACGCCCTGACCGGGTAGCTCTTTATGTTTTTTTTTGTTGTCATGTCTGTCCTGTTTGTATTGTCATGAGCGGCCGCACCGAATCTTTAAGATATGCTTATTTGCACAAATTCTTAACCAATGTGAATGTTTTAAGGCAATATCAATAAATACATGGTTTTATTTGATTTATGATCATTGACTATTTTGTTGCATGAAGTAACCCCCTTTTTTGAAACCCAGTACTATTGGGTTCACCCTTTACCCCATGTTTTCCCCCCCTTTTTTTCAGTTATAAGTATGGTTACTGCAACAATGCCCTAAAGGGTTATAGAGTGTACGGGTAATTAGATTCTCATTGCTCAGTACAGGTGACACTCACGCCTCCCAGTACTTCCCATTCCCTACATCCCTTTTCCCTTTCCCTAACGATTTTATGTTATAGGTTAGTGCTTA